>OZ018388.1:68530838-69130838 GCA_963969525.1 Ontholestes murinus
ATATATATATATTATATATATATATATATATAATATATAATATATATATATATATATATATATATATATATATATATATATATATATATATATATATATATATATATATATATATACAGTGGGTGGGTTACCTCTATCCCACCTTTAAATTTAAATTTTACTTTTTTTAATCATATGTTTTTTTTGTCATCCGATTTGATTTGTTGTCAATCGTTTTTTATTTCAAAAATTAAAAAAAAACTGTTATCTGAAATGGCTTTCTACTGTTTTTGTTATTTTTTTGCAGTGATTAACTGCTTTTATCGTTTGTCAAATATTTGATACAAACAAACAATTACTTTATTTAGTTATTTATTTATTTAATTAATTAATTTGTTTACATATTTAATGCAAATGTGATAATTTATTTTTCTTAATTTAAAAATTTTTTGCTTTTGAAAAGCTCTCCAATAATTTAAACTGCTTTTTCTAATTTTCATTTAGTTTCGTTCGGCAAAATTTAATTGATAGATAATTGTTTTTAGAGATTGTCAACTGTTTCTTTTTTACAAATTTCTAATATATTTTTTCAGTATATTTAACTATTTTTATCATTTTTCAATTGTTCTCGTTGGTGGAATGTTATTTTTTACAAGTTTATAATATATTGTTTGTAGTTTCTAAATTTTGATTTTTTACTAAATCTCATTTTTTGTAACATATTTATTACCTTTTTTTTAAATATTTAACAGTTTTTAAGTTTGACAAAATTTCTAGTGTTTTAATAAATTCTTTAAGCACTTTCTTGGAATTATACGTTTTTTAAATAATCAGTTTTTTAACTAATTGTTTTTATGCTTTTAACTATTATTTGAGTGTTTTCGTTTATATTTTTTTCAAATTGCTTTTAATATTTATTTTGTGTTTTTTTTTCCAGTTTAAAATGATTTTGAAAGTTTTCTATTATCAAAACTTTCAATTTATTCTTGATTAATGTTCAATTTTGATTGATTCGTGGTTCACTTTAACTCATTCAATATATACCACGAAGAAAACGATCAAACCATCAAATATTTAGGTGTTTAATTGTTTAATGTAGAGACATTCAATTGATTAGTACTTATTTCAATATAAATTGTTTTTGTAAAGTTTTCTGATGATATTTAATCAATTTTATTCACAAAATTAAACTGTTTTTTGTTGCAATTTCTAATTTTGATTATTGTCTAAAAAAATCTTGGTAAACTATTTTTTTTTTTCGTTTTAAAATTAATTATTTTTAGATTTTCAAGAGTTCTTTCAAGTTACAGTTTTATCGGTTTTTTTTTTGCAATCAATGATTTTAACTTAATTTTTTATTTCTGTTTCGCCAACTGACGATTGTTTTCTTTTCAACAATTATAATTGACATCTGAAATGGCATTCAATTAATTTAATGCTTTCAGATGTTTTTTTTAGGTTTAAATGTTTTCGTTCGTAATTTTTTATCAATGTCCACCTGCTTTGATCATTTGTAGATTTTTTTTCTTTGCAAATTTCCAACAATTTATTTTAATCAGAAATAATTATTTGTGATTTTGTAACGATTCTATAACATTCAAATTTTTTAGTGTTTTTAACGTTTTCAATTATTTTCAAAAGTTTAAATTATTTTATCACGTTTTTTTTTATATTTTTCAATTGTTTCCTTTTGCTGTTGTTTCTTTATTGTCAATTTAATTATTATTAACAAATTTGATTTAATACAACTGTTTTTAAAATAATTTTTGATTTTACCGTTAATATTCAAATTATTGATTGTCAACTGTTATTATCTCTGTCATATTTCAACTATTTTTACTAATTATCATTGTTTACGTTCGTAAAGCTTCAATTGATTGTTTTTAGTCATAGTGAACCGTTTTCTTTATATAAACTTCTAATAATTTCAAGCTTTTATTGTAACTATTTATATTAATTTTCCATTGATTTTGTTCATCAAATTTAGGTCAAAGTTCAATTGATTTTATCAACTTTTAATTGTTCTTTTATTTCTAATCATTTCAACTATTTTTTGGAGTGATGTTTAATTTGTTTTAACCTTTTGCGTTCTTTTTCTAAATCACCTTGTCATATTTTTTTCAATCTAATAACTCCAAATGTTTTTTAGAATTTCATTCAATTAAAACACTGTTGTTGGCGTTTCTTAATAATTTGTTTATATATTTTTTCGTTCGATTATCATTTTTTTTAAATTTTAGTAGTTGCAATTGTTAGAAATTCAATTGTTTTAGCCCTTTTAAATTTCATTAATTTCATCTGTTCTTTTCTTACTTTATTAAAAACTAACTGAATATTCATTAAATTCAATTAACTTAAAATATTCTTGATCATAAGATATTCTAGCGTACTCTTGACCTACCACAATAAATTACACGTTTAGGTAGGTCAAGAGTACGCAAGAGTTTAAACGAGGAAATAGGAGCGTAGTTTATTAGCTAGATAAATGGAGGGTATAATATTGAGGTTGAATGAGTGCTTATGTGTTTTTTTTTAATTTTTACTATTTTCAATAAATTTAAATCTTTTGAATATTAAAAATTATTTTTACGATTTCTTTTAAAATTTTATGAGAAATATTTCTTTATTTTGGTTTTAAGAAATGTTCAATTAAGAGAAGAAACTATAATAAAGGTAATTTTAAAATTGTTTAATTGTTTAATATGAAATTTTTGTATAATTTAGACTATTTTAAGCAAATTTAAATTGATTTTTTGACTATTTTCAATAGTCAATAGGTTTTTTCTTTGTAAAATTTAAGTTTTTTTTTTAATTTCCTATTTTTTTAGAAAGTTTACAAATGATTATTTAAAATAAAATTTAATTAGCTTTTTTAAAATATTTTTGATTTATTATTAAAAAAAACCTTCTTATTGTTTCACTTCTCACTCTCTTATTAATAAATTGAATTTTGTTCATGTTGTAAAATTTAAACTATTTACGTGTAATTCTTTTTCCTTTTGCGAGAATCTCATGGTTTTCGAGTAAAATATAGGCAAAGTACTATGATGGCCACATTACCATTTATTTTAAACATAATCGTTCAAGAGTTATAGAAAATCCTTGAATGTAACAAGAAACGCACATAGTTTTACATCAAGAATCATATGGTACAATGGAATGAATAATTAATTATCTGTTTATTTTTGAATTTTTACTGATCGGCATTACATGAAACTCACATAAAAAATTGATTGCCAGAGAATTAAGTCTTTTTTGTAGTTTAGTTTAGCCAATCTCGAAAAGGATTAGTATGTCAAGATATTATAAGTGATTTGAGATGAACAATAAGCGAAGTCCATAGTGAAGTTTTATCTTATACTCAACTTGGCATGGCGGACATTAATGAGAAAATCCCGAGCTGAATAATGAAAAAAAACCTTTCGAGAATTTTTAGTTCAGTGCTGCTATCGGTACAATATGTTTCTCAAAAAGAAAAACAGAGTATGTTCATTTAGCTTTTAAATACTTGATTTTATAGGCTTTTACTTCGTGATACTTAATAAGTTGCAATTGTATTGGAATCATATAGCTTTTAGTTATTCTATGGTATATTCTTTAGCAGAAGGTTGAACATGTTGAGAGAACTTTCAGCCAAATCTAGAACGAAATTTCAAGAATTAGAAGAGTTATTTAAGCAAAAACCTCCTTTAGGAAATTTAACTACAAAATACCAGAGAAAATCATCTACTATGTAGTAATGAAGAAGTGCTTTTTGAGTACAGAGAAATATTAGTTGAAATAATACATATTAAAAAATAAACCAATTAGAATTGAACATAAAGTAACAAAAGATTTTTTTAAACGCCACAATATATGAAATGATCAAATGTAAATATTACAATAAATATCTCATTTTAGGGCTGAAAGACCACCGGTCGATACCCGTTGAACAGAAGATCAACTATATCAGAATTTATTTTATTTTATACATTACATGTATTATATTTTATTTTCTTTCTGTGAATAAAGATGTTTTAGTAGTATCTCATTTTAGATTAAAATTTATTTAACAGAACAATGTAACAGTGGGTGTGTAAACCCCTACTGCACCCAAACACTCTTCTTTGGTAAATAATACAGACATAATAATAATAATTAAATATTAAAAATTGTTATCTTTATTTTGATATAAAGTGGTATAATTTAGTTACGCTTTATTTAATAATTTTTTATTTAAAATAATAATTGAGAAATAAAATAGGTTTTGGAGTATTCAGTATCCAAGGTATTGTGTGATAATTTAATTAAGTTTATAAGCACTGGGGACTTCTGAAAGTCTGAACAATTAGAATGGAGGCTGAGATTATTAATATTCAAATTACGCACAAAAATTAAGTCTTTGCAGTCTGGCTGAGGATAATAATATAAATATTACCGAGATTATGACATCCCCTGAGAACGCCAGAGATGTAATTATTAAAATTTATATGGCTCTTGGTTTTTTTAATGTAACACTCAGGTATTTAATAAAGTACATCTTAAATTACTTTTAATAAAAATGCTTATCATCAGAATATCATATAAGAATTTCAAATATGAAGCCGAATTTTTGCACTCTGAAAATTTATTATTTCAAGATCTATTTTTAATAATATCATATAAATTTTTCTGTGTTGGCATCTAATTTTGACTAGTTTTACCACTCACTCTTAATATTATATGCGAAATATACACTTTGTAATACAGGCATTCCTTGGTTCTCTACTTCCTTATCATTATATCACAAGTAAACGAAATTTTTGCATAATCAAGAAAATACCGATTAGTTTTATGTATACTTTTACAAGACTAGATTTAGGTTTTATTATTTTATAGCGTATTGTTCATGTGTGGTGTTTGTTTAGCGTTGCTGATAAATTGTTTTTTATATGCACCTTCCAAATACAAGATTCACAAACTAGCGAGTTCTTTTAGCATAATGTTTGTAAAAAGTGTATTACCTAAGAATCTTTACATTTCAGTGTTAACAGGTAAATATTATTTTATAATAAAATATGTGTATAATCATAGTTTAATTACTCTCGTTCATTAATTATTGCAAATTACTCTAATCTAATTAAATAAACATTAATTTACATATTTAAGTCCTGAGTTGCATAATAATAATTAATAACACTATTAACAATTACATTGTCCACAAGTTCATATGGAAATAATGTACATACATATAACTATTATAACCATTTTTTTGCGTTTTAATTATTTTGTATAGTTATTAAGGATTAAATGAAATTAAATTAATTATAAATACATTTTTAGCATATTTGGCAACATTCATCGGGGGCATAGTAACCACATGGACATCTCCATCATTACCCCGCCTAAACGGAAGTGTAGATCCCGAAAACAATCCCCTGAAAAATCCAACGACTCATTTTGAAGACTCATGGATCGCCTCGATTTTAACAATAGGGGGCATCTGCAGCAGCTTTTTGGCAGGAATAGGATCCGACAAGTTAGGCAGAAAAAGAGCTCTATTACTCGCGACTATTCCAATGTTTCTAGGTTTTATATTAACCGCGTTTGCATTTGAAGTTTGGCATTTTTATCTAGCTAGATATTTGTGCGGGTTGAGCATTGGTGCTATTTTTGTGATAATTCCAAATTACGTAGCTGAAATTTCGGAAAAGAGTAATAGAGGATCACTTTCTTGCCTAATGTCTGCAAGTGCAACATTCGGACATTTATTTATTTACTCAATAGGACCGTATTTACCCATAAATTATACAAGCTTAATATGTATAATTCTCCTCGCACTATACTTCATTTTATTCTTCACATACGCCCTTGAATCCCCGTATTATTTAATAGCCAAAAACGATATTGAAGGTGCTAAAATTAATTTAAATAAATTAAGAGTAAAATCTAATTTAGAGGTGGCGAAGGAGTTTGAAGAAATAGAGAAAGTTGTGAGGGATTCTTATACTTCTAAAATTAGTGTTTTTGATGCTTTTAAAAGTAAATCTAATTTAAAAAGATTATTTATCGTCTTAGGATTAATGATGTTTAAACAAATGTCGGGTTTTACGTGTATACTGTTTTACCTACAGAAAATATTTCAATCCTCTGGTACTGTTATACCAGCCGAACAAGCAGCAATTTTCATCGGAATTATATTATTAATTTCTTCTTTCGTGTGCCCAGTCTTCGTCGATAGGTGTGGAAGAAGGATTTTATTATTTATTTCCGGACTCGGGACCCTCATTTCATTAAGTGCTATCGGTTTATATTTTCACATTAAAAATAACGGAGGTAATTGCGATCCAATATATTTCTTACCGATTTTGAGCTTAGTTATATACACATTTAGTTTTAGTTGTGGTTTCGCTGTGATTCCCTTTACTATTTTAGGAGAAATTTTTGCTCCGAACATGAAAGCCGCAGCATCAACCCTCTCCATCGCTGTATCTTTCACCTTCGGTTTCACCACGTCGATGTGTTTCCCTTCGCTATCAGTAATGGTTGGGGAGGCACAATCCTTTTGGTTTTTTGCTGTCTTCTGCGCGCTGAGTTTGTTCTTCGTTTACTTTTTTGTTCCAGAAACGAAAGGAAAAAGTTTGAGTGAAATTCAAGATATGTTAAAATGATCTTTTTAAATAAATTAATGTTAATTAATATATCTGCTTATTTTATAACATAAATGTCCTTATTATTACCTCTTGCCCTAAAGTCATACTGTACATTATTCGCATATTTGATGTAAAGATTGCAATTAAAGAAGGTGATTAGAAGAAAACATTTTAAAATAAATTAATTTGAATCCCTTCTACACTCTACCAGAATTTACTACAAATAATTAAATAATAGTTCTATGCTCAATTCTTATAATGTAATACCATTTTATCCAATGGTTATAAAAATACGTAATTGCGCTATTATTACCTTATAAGCATCTAATCTTGCAAGTAAATATTTGTTTGGATTAAAGTTTTAATACTGGCAATTTGATTTGATAAACCTGTACTCAAGATATAATAAAACGCATTATCGTATAGTTAATTTGTACCTTACTATTCTTTACAGAATACAGCCGTCAATTACACAATAAATTTCCGTATGTTTAATAATATATTGTATAATTAGCATATAATGATACTCATTGCCCACCAGTATGAACACGATTGGGCAATGGTCATTGTATGCGAATTGTACAGTATACTTTTTCTACGATTATACATATGAATTAAAAAAACAAATTTTTATTTATTAAAAATATACGTGATATTGATACAGTTATGAAATGTTCTTGGAGATCATGTGCATGATGGAACATTTACCGGAAGGTTGGATTTTTTTAACAAATCTACTCTCACTATTACTACTTACCATTATTTTGCGTAAATTTCAACACGCTCGCAATTCGTGTAATTTCACATGCATTAATTATAAAAATCGTTTAGTCTGATTCAATATTAATATTATTAATGCTGTTATTGTAATATTGTAATAGAATGGTTGCTATGACAATGCATATATAATATATACATAACATACAATGTACTACAATTCATAATCAAAAAGTAACCCACAATTATGTTATTTCATTATAGGAGTGAAAAAAATATATTTTGTTGTTGAAACTACATCACCCGAGCTCACTCCAAACCCATTCAACAAATGCACCCAATTTACTCAAAAAACAGCTGATTGCATAAATGAAATTAAAGGCACAAAATATAGAGAAATCTATCTACCACAATCTTTCCATAAAAATGCACATCGTGCAAGGAACGCAGCTTGGTCCTAAAATCAAAAAGACTCATCAAACCAGTCGAGGGAATCCCGAACGTGAAGATACATATTACTAACTAAAAAAACGCAGATATGGACAGGTTAGTAACAAAACACATTCCCGTTCATAAACCATTCACATTTCATGATTACATTCTGGACAATTACGCCACGGAAATTAACAGGCCATCAGCCATATATCGAAATGAATTACTCGAAAAACCGAACATTAAATTTTTCGATATAGGTACGTACGTATAATTCTCCACTAATCGCATGTCTATTGTAGTTTTTGACTTAAAAACTCCCTACATTATCTCCACAATATTCTCATCAACTATGTATACATAGATATTTTTTAGGATAAACTAGTATACATATCCTTTGTTCTAATATTAATTCCCTCCGTAACAAATTCTATTTACTTGCCCATTACCTACCCAATTCAAATAAACCTTCTCATTGAAACTAAAACTAGAGAGAATTTCAATTTCAATAACTGGAAGAATATCCAAACACCTTCCTCAATAGCAAATGAAAATTAACCAGGTGGTTTCATTACCTACTTCCACCCATCATTATTATTTAGAAAAGCCAACCCATCCTGCATCTATAACTATTTGAATGAAAGTCTTCATTTTTCTCTTCCATTGATGCATTTCACCCACCATATCATCTATCCATATTCGTTTATTAACATAAGATTCACAAAAGCTTCTTTATATAATGAGGCAATAGTAATTGGCGACTTTAACCTCAATAATAGGAAAACTCGTCATATTCTTTCTCCTAAATTCTAATTTCCAAGAGATTTCAACTCCTCTAGCCTTTATCATGAGTAATATAATGTTATGCACATCCAACATCTGTCACCTAATTGACTATAAAAGTCCCAACCTACCTCAGCTTCTCCGGAATATATTCTATTCTAATTATATTAGATTTTAGGCATGATATTAATTCTAATAATCTTCCATTTTTGATTATCCCTATCAGAAGCAATTACCTCAGATACCCCAGAAGTAAAACAACAATATTAGAAATATTCCCTACCTAAGATACAATCACATTACAATTTCGAAAAAGAAAAACACTTGTTATCTTTCTATTTAAAAGCTTATTATCAAAGGTAAATTTAAATGCTAATGAAATTGGTACAATATATCCTGTTGTTAATTAATTAATCCGTCTAACAGATTAATCCTTCTTCCCTTTCTGCAAATCTTGATCGGTTTGATCGGCCACATGTGGTGACAGGTGTTTATGCAATGTTCCTCTAATCATGTTGATGTTTTTTCACTAATAATTAATTCTTGATGTTCTTTGTATCGCGTCTAAAGCAATCAGGAACATACAGAATTAAATAATGAAATTATAACGGATTATATGTATGCCAAACAGGACGAATTAAATAAGTTGATAATAAATTTAATTTTAGAATACAAAAAACATAAAAGGCTTCTGGGCTTGTCAAAGTATAAATTATAAATAGGGAAAAACTTATTGCAGCAAAATATAAAAATATAAAAATATATAAAAAAATTACTTCACTGCAAATATAAAAATTTCAACCAACGGTCAAACGCTGATAGATGATATGTTAATAGCGAAAGCATTTGTAGAACAGTTAGAGAAGACGTTTCAATTACTTAAGCAGCAGCGACTAAGACAATGACAGCAACTGACTGTTTCAACAATTCTTTACACAAAACTCATCTACTCCCTTCATCCGACAATTTAATTGACGAGACAGACAGACGTACAACAGCACTCTGGTAAAAATTCCTCTCTGGCATTGATAGAATTCCTCTTTTACTCTTTAAAAAACTCTCGGATGATATACACATATTTATATTAAAAATTTACAATTACTGCTATTCACAACAATATTTTTCCACTGAATGGAAACAGGGTATTATAATATGCATTTCCAAAGCTGACACTGATCATACACTAGTATCCAGCAAAAATCCAATTACACTCCTCTAAGTAATAGATCAACCTTTTGAATCCCTCCGTAAACAAAAACTCCTTAAATCATTCAAAATCCACATCCCAGAATACCAGTTTGGTTTTCTACTTGAAAAATTAACTATACTTTCTCTATCCGTCCTCACCTCCAACATACAAACTAATTACCTTATAAAGGAATAATTTTATTCCTAGATCTTCAGAAAGCGATTGATTTGGTTTGAAATATTAGTCTCCTCTACAAATGACTCCTCTTAATTAATTTAATAATCCTCACATACAACTTACTTTGTAGCAGAATCAGTCAATTTAGATTAACAATCACTTTCACGTTTCTAGTCCACCAAGGGGTGCCCCAGGGCTCTTCCTTATAACCCCTCCTGTTATAACACTGTCTTCACGATCTATGTACTCGGAAATCGGTCGGCACCAGCAATGGAGTCGGCCGACAGCTGCAGGTAGAGGCTGCCGAGCGCGTCTCCGGGTGGTGGATAGGAGCGTGACCGAGAAATCGGCCAGTAACTGGCATAGGGTCGGGCAGGTGGGTCACCCCCGCATGACCGGCCTAAACCAGCTGCCGCGAACCAACTCCCCCAAGCTACGGCGTACAGACATCGTGCCTAGGGCTGCATGGCACAGGGTTAAGTGTCGCAAACGATTCCGTTGGGATACCGGGCGACCTCCCAACGTAGTTTAGCCTTCTGTGCGTATCGGGGCACTGCGCACAGCGACCACTTATTTCCTCCATACTCGTGGGAACAATAATGGACCACCAAAATACAAAAACAGAAACTATCATAGGGGGCTCTTCGGAGAACCCTACCTCCCCTGGTGCCGCCACGGCTGAAACTGAACGACCTAAGCAGCGTTCGGGGGTGGCCAGACGACGCTCCGACCTTCCAACCAGGATATGGCTCGAGAGCATAGCCAAGGAGAAGAATCTCCTGGGGAACGAAAAGGAACTTCAGATTTGATTGGAACACAGGAGAATACTAACGTGGGCTCCAGGACCACCAATAGAGGCAACCACCTTCCTCAAAATAATATCGGTGCAGAACAATGTAAGCACCGATACCTGGAGAGTAGTTAACCAAAAATCGGACCCCAAGGGAACTCAGTACAACATACTGATGGACAAAGTCTCTTGGGGGAAGGTGAGCGAAGGGAAGAAGTTACACTTCAGCCTTTCAACCATCACCCTCAGGGCGCTGGCGGCAAAAACCGTCGGCAGACCTGAGAAGACCGAAGAGAATTCCAGTGCCCGGAGAGGGAGCAATGGACGACAGTCCAGACAGACACCACTGTAAGGCGGCATCTGCTGCCCTCAGTGCATATATCCTAAGAGAAAATATTGACATTGCACTTGTACAAGAGCCATGGCTTCACAAGGGAATAGTAAAGGGGTTAAACATATAGGGAAGGCGACTGATTGTCGCCGAACCTATGTGTAACCCACGCACATGTATAATAGCAAAACATGGACTGAATTGAATGCCATTATGGAACGTATGTTGCAGAGATCTAGTGGCAGCACGGCTGGAAGTAGTGGAAAGGGGAACGCGGAGGGAGTTTATACTCGGATCCGGTTACCTTCCCTACGACCAACCAGGACCACCGTCGCCAGACGAGGTTCAGCGGCTGATACACAGCGGGAGCCACAAGGGAATACCGCTGATCCTTGGATGCGATGCCAACGCGCACCACATTATATGGGAGAGCAAGGACATCAATCCAAGAGGTGAGAAACTATTAGATTTTATCTTAGAGAATAACATTGAAATAGTAAATATTGGAAATGTACCCACGTTCGTAAACGCGGTGTGAAGCGAAGAAATTGACATAACACTTGCCTCTTACAAGGCAAGTGAAATGGTAAAACACTGGCCTGTATCTGAGGAACCATCACTCTCAGATCATCGATATATACGATTCGATATCGAATCAGAAGAAGCATCTGAAATCCAAAACAGAAACCCGAGGAGAACTGACTGGGGCCTATACAAAGAGGTACTAGCCAGCCGAATCGGGGACTGTCCAACAGTAGCGAGAACAACGCATGAGTTAGAGCTCATGGTGCAAAGCATCACAGACTCTATCAATACTGCGTTTGAAGCAAGCTGCCCAAGAACTACTAAACCTACCTCAACCAGGGTCACCTGGTCGAACAAGGATCTTGATAGGGCTAAGGCACGCACCAGAAGACTGTTTAATACAGCCAAGGGAAACGGTGAATGGGCGCAGTACAAAACGGCCCTCACGGCCCTCAATGCCATTAAAAAAGCCAAGAGGGGATCTTGGCAAAAATTCTGTGGGGACATAGAAAGTGAACCCACAAGCTCCCATCTACTCAAGACGCTCAGCAAAGATCATGCTGGAAATATCGGCTCACTGCAGACCAAAAATGGAAAGTACACAGACTCGG
Source organism: Ontholestes murinus (assembly GCA_963969525.1). Taxonomy (NCBI): domain Eukaryota; kingdom Metazoa; phylum Arthropoda; class Insecta; order Coleoptera; family Staphylinidae; genus Ontholestes; species Ontholestes murinus. The sequence goes on from OZ018388.1 coordinate 68,542,984, forward strand.
TAGAAGGGACCCTGCAGGTATTACTGCAGACGCACTTCCCGGGTTCTGCAATACTTGACAATCCTGTCTTCGAGGACTTAAGCGAGCCCAAGGTAGGGTCTCCAAAATGGGACTGGGAAACAGCGAAAATGATAATCAGACCAGGTGACGCTGAGTGGGGAATTAACACGTTCAAACCATTCAAATCACCAGGTCCGGATAGGATATATCCTGTCATGCTACAAAAGAGGATAGCAACGCTGAGGAAACCACTATGTGATATCCTCAGAGCAAGCCTTGCCCTTTTATACATCCCAAGCAGCTGGCGGATTGTAAAGGTGGTATTCATACCTAAGCCAGGGCGTGATTCATATGCCCAGGCTAAATCTTACAGACCGATCAGCTTGTCATCATTTATTTTAGAACTACTAGAAAAACTAGTAGACAGGCACATACGGGAAGGACTCACCACTACACCGTCAACAATATGCCTACCAAGCGGGAAAGTCATGCGAGCTAGCAATCCACCAGCTACTGAGCAGATGCGAAAGGACCCTACAATGCAAAGACGTTGCGTTAGTTGCCTTTCTGGATATTGAAGGGGCGTTTGACAACACAACCTTCAACTCCATAGCAACAGCAATGGAGAAAAGAGGAATTAACCCGCAAGTCCGACAATGGGTAAACAAGATGCTCAGAAGTCGGACTGTGACAACCACCCTATATGGAAAAACAGCAGAAGCGTTAGTCGCTGGCGGGTGCCCGCAGGGAGGTATTCTCTTGCCGCTCTTTTAGTGCCTCGTCATGGACGACCTTCTGCTGCTACTCGAAAGCCAGGGCATATATGCACTAGGGTATGCAGATGTTCTGACTATTCTAGTAAGCGGGAAGTTTGGGACCACTGTATCAAACATGATGCAGAAGGCACTAAATACCGTAGAAAGATGGTGCAGGAATGAAGGGTTAACTGTAAACCCGGTCAAAACGGCGATCATCCCTTTTACTTCACGACGAAAAACCAATGACATAAAATCACTACGTATGTATGAAATGGAAGTTCCAATCAAAAATGATGTAAAATATTTAGGCGTCTTACTTGATACCAGATTGAACTTCAACTTCCACCTAGAGAGCATTAGCAAAAAGGCCATGAGAGGACTTTTTGCGACCCGTAAAATGGTAGGACGCACATGGGGACTGAGACCAAGTATGACCAAATGGCTATACACTGTGGTCACAAGACCTATAGTGACATACGCAGCGCTCGTTTGGGGAGAAAAGACCCAAACCAAAAGTGCAGCAGTAAAACTCGAAAGAGTGCAAAGACAGGCGTGTCTGCTGATCACTGGGGCAATGAGGACAACGCCCACGGCAGCCATGGAACACATATTATCGCTACCACCACTACATCCTATTGTAATGATGGAAGCTAGACAGGCAGCCTATAGGATGCACATAAATGGACACACTTTAAATATGGGGCCATCAAGACCGGCAACATTTAAAGTACTACAAGAAGAAGAGACACTAAAAATGAGGTCCGATTTCACCAAAATCGTACACCCATCCCGCAAATTTAAAACGATCATACCACAGCGGAGTGAATGGACAAATGGAACATACCCGGGAACGAGCAAAGGAACGATCTGGTACACAGACGGGGCCAGAAATACTAAAATACTAAAGGAACCGGGGCTGGTATCTATGGAGGCTGCAACCGGAGCAAACAATTCACGATTGCTCTGGGGAAGCATGCCTCTATCTTTCAGGCCGAAATAGCCGCCATTGACTGGTGTGCTCATCACGTAATGGAGTCGGGACTTAACAAAGGACCAATTATAATTATGACAGATAGCCAGGCAGCTATAAAAGCGCTAGCCTCACCGATAGTGCAGTCCAGGCTGGTCATGACTTGCATAAACAGACTGGACGTACTGGCGGCAACAGGAGAAACACAGCTAGTATGGATACCCAAGGACCAAAAAATTATTGAACACTTGGGAGCCGACATGCTGGCTAAACAAGGAGCAGCAGGTGAATTCATAGGACCTGAACCTGCTTTCGGTATACCCCATGAAACCGGAAAGGAAATAATCCGACGCAAGTTAGCAGAGGAGCACAAAAAGGCATGGCAAAACCAAAATAGAATGAGGCATACGAGACTCTTCCTAGATGGTCCGGTACCTGACAGCATGCTGAAGCTGTCTAGACTGAGCAGATTGAAACTAAGAAAAATCACAGGACTAGTCACTGGGCACTGTGACCTGAACAAGCACAAACATAGGATGGGCATTTAGAAAAGCCCCCTATGCCGTGGGTGTCTGGAAGAAGGAGAAACTCCCCAAAACCTACTGTGCACTTGCGAAGCATACAAACAAGTACGCAAGGCGAAACTCGGGAAGCCCATGCTTCCTGTAAAACAGCTAAGGAATATCCCCTGGCAGAAACTCCTGGACTTATTAGAAGATACAGGAGTTCAAAAGGAGTAAAACAGCCAGAGGCGCACAAAAGGACTACGTAGACCGCAGTGCAGGGACGCTAAGCGACACCACCTCGTGAAGACAAAAAAAAAACGATCCATGTAATCCCAATCCCACATACTTTGATCCCCTATACTACTTCCATCTCTTTACTGATGACATCCCCTTATCACCCTTCAAAATCCAAACTCCTTATTCCGTATCACAAAATTGTACCACACTCTCCCTTCATTAACAAAAACAATACTCCAATTTATCGTACCTATTTTTGTGAATGACTAGGTAACTTATTCTACTCCCAACTCTCCCTCAAAGCCCATGCATAATCTATAAAGTTCAAGAGCTCGATATTTTTGAGCAGAAAATCAACTCATATTACCTAAAACGGTAGTAGTAGAGGGAGATAGCCGATTCTAGAACCTCCTCTGACCTTGACCCCAACCTTGACCCCTGTCGAGGTCATGGTGTATTATTGGTGTATTATTGTTTTTTATTTTCCGAGTCGGATTGTAGGTATAAAAGTAAGGTTATTTTAAAAATACTTCGCAGTGCATCATTTAAGTTTTCATAGTCAATATCAAAAAACAGCAAGTAAGTAGTACATGACTTAATATTAAAAAGTAACTAGCACTAATATTTAATTATGTAATTTACACCTAGTGCAACGCTACCAGCCGTATTCGATGAGAACTTGGACTAATAAAGATGCAAATCGTAATCGAAGTAATGAAAATAAATTGTCGAGTCAACAACCATTGGACAGTCTTCATGGACTAGAAGGTGGAGAAGAGGAAGGGTTTTTTGAACAATTTTTACAAGAACCAGAATTGGAGTTACCAAATTTGAATATCTGTTCGTTTCATGATTTTGGCGAAGAAGAACGCGAACCACTAATTGCAAGTAATAATCGAGAATGTGCAAATGGAGATCAGTGTACTAATAATACACCAGAAAGAAAAAAAGAAAATGTTTTGAAACCTCTCCTAGCTCCAGTAACATATTTTTTGAATAAAAGTAAAACAAAGTGGATATGTGTTGGTTTGGACAGTGATTTAAATTTTGAACCTGTTATCCGATTAATGGGAAATCGAGGTCAAGGCATAACACTAGATTCAGAAACATGGAGTGATTTTAATAAAGCTAAAGATTGTATTAACAGAACAATTAATACAAAAAATCTAGATAATTATATAAATATAAACAAATTAAGTGTGTCTTTTATTTATGTTGATAATTATCGCAAAGTCTTGAAAGCAACAGTTGGAACTGACTCTGTGTATTTATCGTATGAAAGTCTTCGTGAAGTTTGGAAATTAAGTGATGTTGTAACATTCCGATTAGAGTTATTAAAAAATTTAGATTTCGGTGACTTTTATTACCGTTGCTTGGATTTATTACCAAATTTTGAAGGTGATTTGAGAAAACGCTTAGAAACTGTATTTAATGGAAGCTGTTCTGAGCAAGTGGCGATTTTTAAGGAAATGATGACTTCTGGAATTGATAAAATAATGTACGATTTAGATTTACATCAAGCCATAAATGCATCGTATAATGGAGAAAACAAAAAACGTAACATTTTGTGAAAGTAAGAACAAAACTCACGTCCTTTATGTCTGGTTGTACGCTTATAGAGAGGCAAGGAAAAGTGATTGGATAAATTGTGCGTTGGATAGATGTAGATTTAATAGACGTATTAAAAGATTTGAAATTGAATCAAAAAATGTTTTGAGTGAAAACCATAGAAATAAAATATATTGTAATAGATTTAAGAATAGTTAGTAGGTATATAAGGATACTGCGAGTTGTATTTTATGTAGTATAGAAAGGATAACGATGAAATAAACATGTTTGTACTGCATTAATTAAGAAAATAAAGTGTGTCAAATTTTAATTGCGTTTTGTTTATTGTGTGTTTGAACCCGTATAAAAAGTGATGCTTAGTCAAAACGTGGTTAGTTACAATCGTGAACTAAAGCGGAAAGGTAGTGGTTTGTTAAACAAATTAATAAATAAACTTCCCTTCGAAGTACATTTACCTGGATATAACTTTTGCGGTCCGGGAACTAAATTGCAAAAGAGGTTGGCAAAGGGCGACAGTGGTATAAACGTATTGGACGAAGCCTGTAAAGTGCACGATATTGCTTATAGTAAATCTGACAACTTAAAAGAACGACACGAGGCAGATAAAAAATTATACACAGTTGCAAAGAATAGAATAACAAGTAGTGGTGCAAGTTTAGGTGAGAAAGCAGCTTCGCTAACAGTTGCTGGACTAATGAAGGCAAAAACTGCAATGGGTATGGGACATGGACGGAGAAAACTAAAAACTAAAAAGATAAAAAGAAGGAGAAAAATCAGTAGAGGTGGTGCATTATCATTTGCCAAAGCAATGAAGCTTGCAAAGAAAGCGATTAAACGTAGTCCCGACAAAAGTCTTCAGGGTTCTGTAAAAATTGCGTATAATGTTTTAAAACGAAATAGAAGAGGTATTGGTAGACCTAGAGGGAGAGTTATACCTATTCCTAAACAAGGAGGATTTCTACCGTTAATACCATTATTTGCGGCATTGGGCGCTTTGGGATCCTTAGGTGGCGGTGCTGCAGCTATTGCGAAGGCAGTAAATGATGCTAAGGCTGCTAATGAGCAACAAAAGGAAGAGGCAAGACATAACAGGGTAATGGAAGCTAAAGCAATTGGTTAAAATTGATATATGTCGACCTCTTATAGATTACGGTGCAATCCTATTCAACCAAATCCATCCCTCCATTCTTTAACATTTTAACGCCATGGAAAGGTCAGCACTACGATCCCTCACCAAACTAAGACATCCAATTAACCCGTTTCATAATCCCTCAAACGAGCTCCTTTCTGAATACACCCAGGTAACTGCTATCTATTTTTAACTTGAGTGTATTTTTACACAGTTTTTAGCAGTAAAAATACAAGGTGGCGCAAAAGTAATGTCATAGTTTGAATTGACTGTCATTTTGTTATAAATGAAAGAAAAGAGCTCTGTTTTCATCAAAAATTTATTTGAAAGTGTATTATTGATTACTTTATTTGGAAAATATTATATCGCTAAAATGGCCACATCCAGAGTTGATGCATAATTGCACTCGTTTTACTGCATTTCAAATTGTTGCTTGCAAACCTTCTGGCTCCAAATTGGTGATTTTCCTCTTCAAAGTTAGCTTTCAAGTCTTCAAAGGTTCGTGGTTTGTTGTAGTAAATGTGAGTCCCGAAAGAAGATGTCTGGTGCAGTTAGATCTGGTGATCTGGATGGCCAGTTCAAATCTCCAAAACGGAATATCACTCGACCTGGAAATTAGTGTCTCAAAATCTCCATAGTTACCCGAGCTGTATGAGCGGTTGCTCCGTCCTGTTGAAACTAACAATGATCGAGGCCCAATGCAGCAACTTGCGGCAAAAAACTCCTTTAAAAAGTAAGGACCAGTCACTTTTTCACTGCAAATACCGCACCAAACAGTCACTTTGAGGGGATGCAATGGATCTTCTTGCATTACATGTTGATTCTCTGTGCCCCAGAAACGCAAATATTATTAATATTAGCATAACAACTTATGTGAAAATTGGCTTCATCGCTCATTATGATTTTTGGATACGAAGTTATGATGTATATCGCTCTATGGATTGTTGACAACTAATTCACTATATAACTACATCATAAATATCAAAGCACACTGACATTAGGCACCATATGCAAAAATGGCGACCAATTTAAACTATGACATTCCTTTTGCGCCACCGTGTATAATATGTCAAAAGAATTAGTATTTTTGAAAGCCTTTATTTCTTTCAAAAGGTATAATTAATATAATAATAACTTTTATGTGTTTTTAGAACGGTTTTAACTATTTTTTTAAATAAATATAAAATTTTTGTTGCATTTTATCTTGTTTTATTTTCTTCTTAGAGAAGTTTTATTCAGATCTTCAGTGTATTTTGTTGTTTTTTAAACATTTTTATATTTATAACTTATTATTAAAAAAAAATTTGCTGTCTTTTGAGAAATATTTTTAACTTTTATTTTTCTAAATGTTTTCTCTTAAATAAATTTTACTCTTGCAACAGTTTAAGTATATTAAATAGATGGTTTTAATAGCTTTAAAATTGTTTTTGATAAAATGTCTACTCTTTTAGGACGTAAACCGTTTTTCTTCTCAAATTTATAATTGTCTTTTTTGGCAATTTTTCTACTGCTAATTCATAATCAACTGCTTATTTAATATAAGACATTTTGCAATGTAGCCTCTTTAAGAAATATTTAATTATTTATTTATTTATTATGATGCTTTGGATTATCTGTTAATAAAAAAGACATAAAATATACACTAAATTTTGAGCACAGGAATCACAGGTGGACTTCATTCTTCAGAATGTTATTCCAGAACTTCTCCGAATTCTTTTTAGAACTGTAGATATTTATTTTTATTTATACCTAATTCATCAAATTTTTTGTAAATCTTTCAATTAATTTAACTTAAGTTGTTTGTAAACAAATTTTAATCCGTAATTTGTTACAAATTTTTATCTATATATAATTTTTTAATTGATTTTTTTAGTTAAATAACTAAAACTGTCATCTAAGTTAGCTTGAGTGAATTTTTTTAAAAAAATTTAACTGTTTTGTAATAAATTTCAATTTTTTTTTTTGTAAAATTTGAAATGTTTTCAAAATAATTAGTTTTTCAAATATTGGATTGATCAGACTGATATTTGGTAAAACTCCATTATAAACTTTATAATATAAAACAAGTTTGATTTTGTGTTATACATAATTATTGTTACACAATAAAAAATGCAAACGTTTATTATTGTATTAATTTTTTTTTTACTCTATATTGTGAAGCATTCTTTCTCATACATAATTGTTTAACAGCCGTCTTTAACTGAATTTTAGATTTTTTTAAGAATGTTTACAAATATTTTATAATAAAGTCCCAATGAGGTTTTGATTTGTTTTGCTAAATTTAAACTGTTTTTAGAAATCCCATTTCCTTGCCAAATCACAAAGGTTTCTTTAATCAAATTTCAACTGCATTAGGACAACTAGTCGGAGAAATATAAAAATTTTGAAACAAAACCAAGTGTTTAATCAACCTTCTAATGTATTAGGAGAATGTTTAAATGTTTAGAATATTTTTTATAGCAGATTTTAATTGTTTAAACAGATTGTTTATTCTGTAAAATTTCAGCTGCTTTTTATAATCTTTAAATCTCTTTTAAATATTTAATATTTATTCTTGCTAAATTTTCTTAGCGATGTGTAACTTTTCATGATTTTTATATTTTGTGTAGTTTTTTAACATTTCTAATAGTTTTAGATTTTTATTGGTAAAATTTCAGCTACTTTTAGCTTTCAGAAATATTCAAAAATCTTTCTAACAGGTTTTAATGTTTACAAATATTTAACCAAGATTTCTAGAAGCTTTGGTTGAAGATGATAGATCTAATATTCATACGTTCCGTGTCTCGATATCTAATCACAGTCATAATATTCTTGATATTGGTCTCTTTTGCATTCTCAACTCAGACCACGACGCCTCGTCTTCTCGTGTATTTTATTCTGGTCCATTTATTCACAATATTTTAATTTTTTCGAAAACACCAACTTATACACTTATAAATAGAAGATAGGGATAGATAATATTATTTTGTCTCTATCAATAATCAGATCAAAAACAGAATTTTAAGCAGATGTTAGGAAGCTTTCTTCAGTCATCAGTAAATCAGTAATTCAGTACAATACTAATAGGTTATTGTACTGATAATACAATCATTTTTCTAAAACTCTATGAAAAGTGATATTTTTTGTAAAATTTTATAATTTTATTACGAAATCATTGCAAGGAACGCCTCATTGAGTTAATGAATTAATACTCAAACTCTGTATTTAAGTTCGTTCTGATGTATACTTAATCTAAGCTATAATCGTTAAGCAACTGGAAACCAGAAGTGTTTAAGTCGAGTCTTATCTTTATAAGACTTAACGTAGATCTGTTTTACGACTATTTTTAGGGGTTTATTGAGCTCATTAAGTAGCCTAAAATTAAAAAATCTCATGTATCTGTGATAATTATATAACGACGGTACAAAATATTATCTAAAATACTAGCTGCAGTGCTCACCATCATCAAGGTATTCAATTACCCTTTTATTCTAGTCTATTTATCTTTTTACTAACTTACTTGGATTCTTAAGCAAACTTTTTGAGAGGATTTTAGCTGCGTTGGATTTTAGTAACGCATGCTTGATTTCAAAAGTGTTCAAAAGTGTAACCTTCCCTAAAAATATTTTTGGCTAACGTAAGATATGTACAGGTTTTACATAGGATACTCTCAATTGTTTCCAATAATGTACAACATTTACGAGCATTATTTCTAATTTAGCCTCAGTAATGATTGAATAGGCGGCTGCGTGATATCAATCAATCAATAGCATTTCAATTCTTCAAAAAGATATTTATCTTAACCAACATAATATTGGAAGGGAACCAACTCTAATTGAAGACGAGATAAAATATTTCAAAATAATCAGCAATCTATATCTGATCAAAACAGATTTTAGAAGGCTAAAGTTTTTTTGGCTTGTATTTAATATAAGATGAGTCTATAATAGATTAATAATATTTATAACAATGATTGAACCAACTTTTTTACACGTGACTAGATAACTATTACAGAAGCATGTCGTAAATTGGAAAATATTGGAAGGGAACTAACTCTAATTGAAGACGAGATACAATATTTCGAAATAATCATCAATCTGAATTTGATCCAAACAGATTTTATAAGGCTAAATTTTTTGGCTTATATTCAATATAACATAAATCTATTAGAAATAGATAATAATTATTATAACAATTTTTACATGAGACTAGATAGCTATTACACAAACATGTCGTAAATTGATTGTAATTTGAAAATGATCTCACAAAAGTTAAAAAAGCTAACTACAAAAAAATGTGCGATGAAAATGAAGTATATTTTAATAATCTACCTGATTCTAAATGTATCACAAAGTAATGCCCTCAAGAACCTAAATATAAGAATAGTTACCTAATTATTTGTATGAAATTATTATTTTAAGAAAATTGTTGCTTATTTAGCAAATATCAAATTATAAAAATAAATATTTAGATAAACGTAAAAAATTTAATATGTTTTCAGTTTTCTCAGTATTTTTATCAAAAAAATTATATGCAGAAAATATATTTATTTGTACATGTTATTTATTTGTGTCTGAAAATTGTTATTTAACCTTATTACAAATATAACGTTGAATATAGGAAGATGATATTTGTATATCAGACAAATATTTACTCACAGAATGAATGAATTTATCATATTGCATGTTGCTCATATAGAAAAGGACGTATTTCAAAAATAATAAAGCCATGTACTAATAAACGAATTTCATTACTTTATAACGGAGATGAGAATTAATTTTACGGTATTTAGGTAGGAACCGTTGATGTTTGAGTGTATTTTTTTTTGTAAATTCTAGTTAATTTTGTACAGATTAGATGTCAGGAGCCATTTATTCGGCGAGGTAAAATTAAGAGCGTTTCAGTGTAACGAGGCGATACACTGAAGGAACAATTTCCGTTTGATGTATTGATTTTAAACAAATTCAGAGAGCTGAAAAATTACTTATGAAATATCAGAGCGGGCTTATTAAAGCTTACTCTTCTCGGTCGTTTTCGAGTAGAATAGTTGATGATTGTCGATCGAATACGATAACATAAATCTTGAGTACATACTATTATTATAAAAAATTTCAAACATTGCAAATAAATATTATATAGAAATTGAAATATAATTTATTTATAATATACACAAAATTATTGCTCTTCTAAATATGATTTATATACTAGTCGGGCTATTTATAGTCTATCGTCTTTAAGCAATAAGATGAGTTTTAGTATTTTATTACTACAATTTGTATAAGACCTATAAAGTTTATGCTATATAAAACTGATAATATTTAAAAGACTATAGATTATTGTCCTCAAATTCTACAAAAACATAAGAAAACAATTTATTCTTTTTAAATTTATTAAGATTGTCCAAGACAATACTGTTATTTCTAATTACAGATTTATAATTATATATTTGTTGCTTAAATATCCCATTATAAAACGAACGTTCAAATATTATTTATTGCTTATGAAAAAATTATTTTTGCCAGCTGACTGACTTCTATAATTGCTAAAATCGAGAACTGTAGGGTTAATTTTTAATATAAATCCAAATTCCTTTAGGCAAGCATGACTTAAAGAATTTACTAGGTGTTTTTTAAAGTTTAAAATTATCTACGTCAACTTGTTTGACTACTTGATGAGAGGGGTGCATGACTTTCTTTGGAACAGAAGGTTTCGTTACAAAATCAACAACCACGCTTCCATTCCAGCGACATTCCGAATCTCGCTCTAGTAATGATCGCCCAATAAGCAAATGATACAACTCTACCTTGTAGAGGAGGTAAGTTCATTTTGAGAAAACATTGCAAGCTATTTACTTACGAAGAGCGTTCGAACAAATGACGACTTGAGGTCAAAGAGTGTTTTCATGCATTTCAGCAGATCGTATCTCAGAAACTAAAGGTCAATACCCTCAGTATCCATTCGGTGAATTAATTCTCATAAAAGACGAGAAAAATATCTGGGTATAATTTTCGACCAGCCAAAGATTATCTCTAAAAAAACAAGGAAAGATTTTCACCGTGATGATAAGGCCGCAATTGACCTACGTGATTATTGTAGATCTCCGCTAATAGAGAAATAATGATATAACTTACTCAAAACGTCATTCTGAGACGCCTATTAATTGCTCCGTCATACATGCAAAATATGCAGATTCACATTGACACAAAGATTCCAAGTGTCCTGGAGTACATGGAAGAGACCGCTGTAAACTTTTACAGCAAACTAAATGAAAGGCCTCTAGAATAAACTTTCCGAAGTACGATATCACTCTTGATAGCAAACATCGAAGGCCATGTTAGATTCTAATTGTAATCAATTAGCTTCTCAAAGCCTTAAACCACATTAATTCGGTCGGTATTACTGCTCCTCTTGAGGAAAGAATCTTAGGACGACCTTTTAGTCTTGGTCTAGTCACAACAGCGATCTTGGAGCATTAGTTATAGTTGGTACGTATCTGACACTAGCTTACTAAAAGGGTGTTCATTATGGATTTCCTTTTCTGTCATAAAAAACTGACATTTTATCAAAAAGGCAAAGACCGACGATTTTAGAGATTACAAGTTTAGCTACAAGTAAAACCAAATCTACGATTACCATAAGCAACACCTTTAAAACCTCTATAAGTTGGTTTGAAAGTGTTGGATACCGAAACTGTGTTGATAATAGAAATTAATGTCATAAATACCAAATCCATCCTATTGAATCTCTAGAGTTAAAAGGAAAAAGTTACAATTCATAGACGGATGATTGATAGAGATCAGAGTTTCCTTTCACCAAAAATAGCAGTTTCAGAAAGTAGCAAAATAAAAATGATTGTTATGGTAATTTGGTCTCGGGTAAATAATTATTATTTTAAGAGAAATCAATGGATATTTATTTCATTGTAAAGAGAAAGGCATGCCATTAACTGTGACTGCAAAATTTTAACCATTTCTATAGTGAATTTTAACAATTTCCATGCGTTTTTGAAGCATGTATCGTTGCATTTTTACTAATGGCGTAGTGTTTACTTGTCAAATGTCAAAAGATGATAGCTACAAATGTAACAGCTGCCCAGATAGCGGGCTATTCAAAATGAAAACCCATTGCATTGTAGTTAAAATAATAAATACATTTTATTTTTATGGAAGACGATGCAAAAACATTTTTAGACAGATCTAAGGTCTGGCAAACATTTCAAAGAGTTGATCATATAATATTTAGATATATTTGAAACCAGAAAAACGACAATGTATAGGTGAACTTAAAATTAATTCTAAAAATTCTTTAACCTCATAAGTTGCATTTAGAAAACGGTTAGATCGATTCCTGTTGACAGTAAATCAAACCTGAATTTAATTGTTGTTTCACTTCTCCTAACTTGAAAGTTTGGTTCCACCAAGAGAGTATAAGAACAAGTATTTATTAATCGAATCTATTATTATTTCGATAGGTAATCTTAGAAGTGGTTTTCGGATATAGGAGTAGCTCCTGAAAATCTAGAAAAAATTATTCAGAGTATAAACTGGATTCTTTCAATTTATTATATGACATTCGATATACGTAATGTGATTATAATATTCAGACACTTAAGGAGATAATATTACAATAACCATGCTATAAGACCTGTCTGGTTTACCTCTTGGATATTAAAATAAATATGGAGAAATATTTTAGAGCCATACAAAGAACTAAGAGGTAATATTGCAATGTTCAAGAGGTTAAAGATTAAATTTCATTTATACAAGAATAAACTTTTCAGAGACACCTATAGTTTATGCACTTATTATGAGTTAAGTTAAGAGAGTTTTTCTAATATTGTTTAAACATTAATTCAATTTTTATAGGCATATAAAATACAAGAATTATCAGAAAATAAAGAAATTTCTAAAAAAGAAAAACTGCACTTATCACATCCATCGTAAGTTACTGTTCTTCTTCAGTAGGTGCCTCTCCTAGCAGACGTTGGCCAATATTTCAGCATATGATTTCCTATCTGTTGTTGATTCCTAATGTTCCGGAGTCACGACATTTTTTTTTCTTTCCAATGCCTCTTCTTCCTTTTATCTTCTCCTGGATTATCAAACCTAGTAATTCGTAGCGCTCGTGCCTCATTATACAGCCAAGATAAGCCGTTTTTCGCTTTTTGATATTGAGTTAAATTTTCCGCTCTAATCCTACTCTTTAAAGGACTTCTTCATTCGATGCGTGTTCAATCCATAATATTTTTTTGCATACGATGCCTCATCCACATTTCGTCCTCTATCTTATTCATAGTGATTGATTTTAGCGTTCAGGCTTCCATGCCATCAGCAAGAGGAAATGTAGCAAAAAAAGTTGATTCTAATTTCTACATAGGTATGTAAAATTTGGAAACCAATAAATAGAACTCTCTATCAAAAGTAGTATTTTATAAGTAGTTGAGGTAGTTTAACCAATGTGTGCAAAAGCCATTAACATAATGCAATATGTGGAGAAAATCAGCAGAAAGAAGCACTTGGCCGCGTTATATATGATATGGGTACAACCTATTATTTCTTAAAATTTTATTAACAGTACCATTACTTATATTCATCGTATTTGCAATTTTTCGAGAAAAAGTTCCTAAACTTTCCTCTATCATGTCCAGCGCATACTCTTCTTATTCTACATTCTTACTGCATTATCCTTTATACTCCTCTATTTCGTTTCAGTTTGCCTGTTTAACAAGAACGATGCCATTTTCAGAAATTAAAAAGTGTAGTTACAGATTATATTATCTAGTAATGTATTTCTCCTTTACAAAAGACTATGCATATGAATGTATTAATTTATAATTAGTTAGAATTAATAATAGATGTTTTTAAATGGTATTGTGAGACCTCCTCCCATTTGCCTAAAAACTAAACAGTTTGTATTGTTTTGACTTCTCTGTAATAATGTATTATTTTAATAAAAACAACTTAAAAATACTAAGATAAGACTACACAAACAATTATCTTCTCTGCTTAATAAACAGTTTGCTATTTTTAAATAATTTATTATTTTTTCTACAATAAGAACTAATTTTAAAAATTACAAATATATTTGCTTACCAAAAGAAGGGTTCTCTAATATTCAGCATCTAAAACAAACAAACAAAAGTTCATGAATAACTTTTTCAACTATGTCTTGGTGAAACATTAAGTAAAGAATTGATCATCACTTGGTTTGTATTTTATTTAATAAAGGAAAAAATGTTATTATTTAAACTTTTATTTAAAACTAAATGCGAATAAAAAATATTATAACACTGTATGTTATTTCTTGAAGCTGTTTATTTATAACAATATTTATTGAATGTGGGTGAGTAGGTGTGTAAATGGCGTAGCGGACAGCGTGGACAACTAAGGGCTTCTTGACAGGAACTTGCGTAGTTCGGAGCATCTTTGACCTGGTATATATGACGGTGACCGGTTCTCGGAGATATCTCGAGAGGGTACTGGGTGTAGCGTAGTCATTGGGTAGGGTTGCAGGCGGTGAGCAGCGGAGTCGTAGTCGTTTCTAACGTGGTTGGTTAGCGTTGAGAAATTAGTAAGCCGAGTAAACGAGCGTTAGTAAAGAGAGCTGTTAGGTCGAGTAGACGTGAGCTAACATACTGACTATTATAAGCGTGGCTTCTTCTTAAGTTGGGTGCAAAGCTGGTTGTGTGAGTGAATGGGACTGGAGAGGGATGCTGTCCCTCCGGGGTAGGGGTATAACGTATTTGTGCAGCTACCTCGTATACCTGCGAAGATTTAAGCGCTCTTCGCGTTCGTTGTTACACTTTCCTCTTCTGGTGCTGATGCCGTCCTGATGAAGTAACCAATTTAAGCTGTTAAGTTTTCAATAAATGGGGTAAGTGCGGCAGCGTGTAATTTTGGGCGTATCTGGATCGTCCAGGCAGGCAAATTCTTAGGTAGTGGCTCCTTTCCCTTGGATGATTGTCCATCTCTTTTGGGGACAAATTTTACATTGAAGTGAATCTTCACATTACTTAGAAGATGTGTGTCAACACAGATATAATCCTCCATATAATACTCTGGTGCAGATCTTCAAATGGCATCGGCATACTTCCTTACTTTTTGCGGTCGACCTGTTTCTCGTCTCTTAGCTGCTAGGCAGCCTCCATGGTGTCAGCTAATTGGAGGGGATGTGGAGTGACCTTTGCAATGAAGTTCTCAGCTGCGACAATGGCACTACTCAGATTTTTGGCAGTTTGTCTAGTTCTTTTGAAGGTACAGCTATAGACATAGGTGTTCATAGCGAAACTGACGACGGTTAATTTAGTAGGCCAGGAATCGTGGTGTGTTCTTACTAAGATGTCAAGCTGAGTGTTCATATCCCGATTTTCTATTCCACTGAAATGGCTACATGTGGTAAGACGAAATGAAGTTGTGCAGCACTTCTACGCGAAACATTATTTGTTGCACGACAGCACTAACGAACTGGGAATAATTGTCGGATATGCATTGGCGAAGAATTCTGTAGTTTAGAAAGACCCCATTTAGTAATGGTGTGGCACAATCTGTGGCTATGGCTTATCGAAGTTCTTAGCGATGTCTTTTACTATGAGGATAGTGGAGACGTAGGCAGGGGTCCGAATGAGTCAAACGACATCGTCTAGAGGGGCTAATTTGAGGCTGTAGTCTCAACTAGGTTTGATATTTGATATATTTTTTGAGGTATTTTGCAACATCTTCTTCCAATAATAACGTTCTGATAGCCCGTGGTATATTCCGTGGAATCCATGAAGGTGGTTGGGTTATCATGGAATTCTTTCAACAGAGCTGTGACTTCTTTCTTTGCGATAGATTGCTGAGCATATTCGTTGTTGACATTCGTAGTGTATCAAGGCAATACTTCTTTTCCAAGAAGGTACCTTCATTGCTCCAATAAACGGCGTCTTTCGTCTTGGTGATGGGTGGCGATCGTGATCAGAAAGCCCTCCATGTAACCCATACTATAGCTAGAGTTTCTCGTTCCATTGTAGTGTAGTTCTGTTCATTTAGTGTGATCAAGCGGCTTGCATCTCAATCGGATATTCCTCTAGATTAAAATTGTTCCGAGGTCGCTAGGATCAATTCTAATCAAGAACGGTATCTCGAAGGTGGCTGGCTGGCTTCTAGATTGAAACAGTGGTTGGCAGCATTTTCATTTAGTTCATTGCGGCTTATTGTATCTCCTCCCATTTCCAGGTGAACTGCTTAAGTTAGAAAAGCCGGGGATAAATCTGCTGTGCCACGAACATGTTTGGATGAATGATTTGGCTTCCTTGCAATCCCGATGATTTGCTTCATAATGCGTCCAAAGAGATATATCATTTGATTCCAACACAGGTTGGTTTTCTCTATATTAGCAGGCATCGACATTTTGGTCACAAGTTTAAAGATGTCCTCCAGGTCATCAAGGTGTTGTTGTGTTGTTCGAAGGTGTTGGAGAGAAGGATATTATCATATAAGTAATCGAATATTCGAACGTGGGACACTTTGGCTCGAAGGTAATCCATTATCCGCTAGATGTATGTGTATTTTTGAGTTTAAATGGCAATTTGTGAATTCAAATATTCCCAGTAGGCAGGTGAACGCAATTTTCTGCATGTCCTTGTTCGCTACGGTAACCTGCCAGTATCCTGTTATTAAGTTTATGGTGGGTGTGTATGTTCCTGTTGACCCATTATGCAATAGGTCGCCCATTCTTGGGAGCGACTATCTATCGGGTAATATCACGGCATTCATTGCCCTGTAATCGACGAAGAGACGTAAGGTACCATCTTTGTTGGGTACCATGACATAGGGTAGGGGCACAAAGAAGGCATTTACTTTATTGTTTTTCAAATACAAAACTTTAACTTTATGGTAACATTAATTAATTTGTTTAAACGTTAATTTCAGTATTAAAAGCACTATTTAAACTCGTCGTCTTTGATACCTGTTAGCATCTTCGTGATATTGCGTTTTTTTAAGGTACTCGTCGTTTAGTGTGTAGATTGTCCTGATCATCAATGGCTATGTGTTCCTTATTAAACCAAGAAAATCATTACGTGCAGTTGAGTTTTATTAAAAATATGTTCTTTGTCCATTGGGAGAACATTAATTATTTAAACTATAAAACGTATTTTTTAACACTTTAAGGTATTAGTGACTTTATAAATAAATTATTTATTGTAACTTGTGCAATGCTGGAATAAAAAAGTAATAATATATCATTTTATTATTATTAATTAAAATACTCATTTAAAAATTAAAGCCAAATTCATACATTTTAAGAGTGCTTAAAATTCCTTAATTTTTAATTAAATTCGAACTAATTATGTTGGTGTTGGCAGAAAACTAGATAGGTAATTTTCATAAATCCTCTAATTTATAGTGATGACACGTTTACTGAATATATGATCAATTCACCTGATATATAATAATTTTATTTTAATTTATATTTAATTAGGGATAAATGGTATAATATAAAAGTTATAATGACTAAATATATCTGTATAACAAGTAATCAAATTAACAAATATCTACTGCGCCCGGCGCATGCACCAAATTATAGCCGTTTTATTGATCATTCTAGAATTATTAAATAAAAGATATATAAGTTTTTCTATATCTTTTCTGAACTAGATGTTTTGTGTAATTAGTAGTAAAATATTTTGTATAATAGCAAAGTAATTTATTTTTACCCCAATACCATGTGAATTATGACTATAAATTAGTATGTATTTTCCAATAGAAAAAGACACAAGACTCAACTTAATAATTCAGATAAGTGATGTTATATAATTCAAGACCTTTTTTTGTTTATTTATTACAATTCTGAAACTGACACCTCTGCGTTTCTCGTTAAGCTAAATTAAACAAAAAATATGCATAACAATAAAAATACGTCTGTATAACAGTTATACCCATAGGGGTATGATGTGTGTTTAGAACAGGCAGGCGAGTTCTTTGTATTTATTTACCTCTCTCTGAATACTATTGCATTTTAAAACAGAAAATATGATTGTACTGAATAAAACCGATATATAAGGTACTGAAAATAATATTGGGACGATTTATTAAATTATTTTAACCTGTGTGTTATTTATAATTTTATATGCACCTATAGTTTTAATTAGTACCAATATTTTAATAACCGCATTTGTATAAAAATGGCCCTGAAACAAATTTATTTAGCCGCTTTAATAGATTGGACTGACCAAACTCTGTTAAAATTAAATATATATTTTTCCTCTAGTTTCGTATATATCTGTTTATTTATATTTTATATAATCATGCCCAATAAAGCTTAAATTAATCCATTTGGGGGAAAAATCAAACCTCCTTAATGTGCAACTCAAATCTTCTGATCACGATGTCATCTCTTCTCTATGACGATGCAGATAAGTACTAACTATAGGTTTGCATATTTATAAACATTACGATTATGGTTAATATAATTGAAAGCAAAAGCAAATTATTGATTTTCTAAAATATAAAATTAAAGCACACACATTCATTGTAACTATTTCTACAGGATTAATGAGGATCTTATTTTTTGAATCTCCAAATCACAATAAAATACTGATATAGTATATGGTTTCAACATTTTTGAAACCATATTCAGTGTCAGTATTTTATTAACTATTTCTATTACCTATGATAATTAAATAATTCAACTTAGTTTAAGTGTATAATTCTCCGATTGAAATTTCTCATATTACATTACCATTTAATCGAAATTGAAATATATTTGTATATATTGTTAATTAATTGAATACATAAATCGATAAATGTATGTTTATAGCTTAACTGATATATAATAATAATTGCATAATTTATACCTAAGTGCATGTTAAACACACTTGTTTAATATTGAAATTATATTCAATTCAATAGTGTATTTTGTATAGTATATTACAGAACAATTATAGTATAAATTAATAATTCATACTAGAACTTCAATTTATAGTAACAAACAATATTGGAATTAAATTGGTAATTACGCTTTTTGATTACATATGGATTTGTTTCATAACGGCATTCAGAAACTGTGTGCCATTGTCGCTGATGATCCTCCTGCGGATTCCCTAGGGCAGAAATACTTCTTCCACTAGGGTTCTTCCGCAGGCAGCAGACTACCTATCTTGACGAGGTATCCTCTGATATCAGAATTCACTTCAATTTTCCTTTTAGAAGTGATCCCAATAGGTCACCGGCTAATACCTCGAACCATCTATTCATCTAAATAGTCCCTGGGGTTTCCGGTTTATTGCCCTATATTTTTGGCACTCCTGACAGTCCTTGACGTATGCGGCGACGTCATAACGTATTCCAATAATTGTTCCTGAGTATCTTCTTTAAGGTTCGTTCTGCTCCATAGTTACTTGGAGCTAAATCATCATGGAATGTCTTGAGCAACTCTTTTCTTCTTTGTTTGGGCTGTGATTCCTCCATTTCATTAATATAGTATTCCTTGATTTACTATATATCCGCGGGCTATCCACTGGCGCTTTTTCTCTGGATAGTCTGTAGAAAAAAAATCTTCCGAACTTCCACATATGCCAGCTACTCTTTCCGCAACTCAGTCATAGTTTTGGCGGATAAGTCCAAGCTGATAAAGGCGACTTAGAACTCCTCTTTTGGTGATATGGATAAGTAAGGTAAGTAAGGTTGCGTGACGTCTACTGAGAGATTTTAATGACAGACATCGAAGATAGCGGTGATACGTAACTACTACTATGGGGCTTTCTATATAGCCTCTAAACCTTTATACTGCCCATACCAAGGCGAGTGCTTCTTTCTATGCTGTACTGTAATTCATCTAGGCTCTGGCAAGTAGATGACTTATTCAAGAGGTTTATTTTCTTTTCCCTCCCTCTGCATCAAGAGTGCTCCAATGATTCCATGTCTATTATGACTTTGGCAATGTTCTAGAAGTTGTTTATAAATATTCTGTACCAACTGCAGGCCTGCAACATGTGTGAGAAGTCCTTCTTCTTTTGTGCCTTTTCTGGGCGCAGACATCTAGTGGGTGGTTAGTAGAACTATTGGGTCTTCCTTCGATGCAATTTCGTATGAACATCGTCTATTGATGTGATGCCCATCACTTTTTGGTGTGAATTTTGCTGACACCGAAACCTATTGATGCCACAATACCATTACGTTGTAAATAACGTGTATATAAATGTGATTTAAAAAAAATTTAATTCACTATGTATTTGTGTCTACACGTCATATAATATTTTTACAATAATTATTTATGGTTAAAACATATTTAATCTTTCAATTCAGTATAAGTATGAATTACCACGTAGAAACGGTAGCAACCATTTTCTCTATTAAATGTTATTTTGTTGAACATCTCTGTATTTTTTCTGGACCCGACACTGCTTAACATATTTTATCTTTTGAACCGAGGAAACTGCTTTCAAAGAACTCGTAAAAATCTACAAGCCTGTACACTGCATTCAAACGATTTCAGGTAAATCCTCTTACAAAGCCAATCCTTTAAACGAGCTCACAAAGAAGGAATTCTCAAAGGTCTCGACTATAAATTGAAAAAAAAAACACTTTACTGCAACCGGAAAAACTTTCTTTAAAGGATTAATAAAGAAAAAACAGCAAATTATTGCAAGCGGTAAAACTATATACAAAGGACCTTAGGACAATCCTTTAAACAAGTTGACAACCAAGGAATCTTTAGAGGTCTTCACTATAAATTTAAAAAAAGCACTTTACTGCAAAAACTGCTTTTAAAGGACTCTTAAAAAAATGATTTTTTTGTAAGCAGTAAAACTACATTCAAAGAAATTCAGGTAAAATGTATAATAAGGCCAATCCACTAAACAAACTGATAACCGAAGAATCGCCAAAGGTCTTGACTATAAAGTAAAGAAAGGAAAACAGTGTACTGCAATCGAAGAAAGTGCTTTAAAAGGAAAGAAAAATAACTTCATTGCAATCGGAAAAACTACATTCACAAGACTTCTGGTAAAACCAGTAACAAGACTATTTCTTTATACAAGCTAACAATCAAGGAATAGTCAAATGTCTTTCTATATTATTGCGAAGAATAAGAAGCACTATACTGTAACCGAAAAACTGCTTTCAAAGGACTCGTAAAGCACTTTATTGCAAGCGGTAAAATTACATTTAAAGGACTTCAGGTAAATCCTGTAATAAGGTCAAACCTTTAAACAAGCAGAAAACCAAAGAATCGTCGGAGGTCATCATTATAAGTGAAAAAATAGCACTTCACTGCAACCGCAACCAGAAAAACTGCATTCAAATGACAAAACTGACAGCCAAGGAATCGTTAGAGGACTTCACTATAAGTGAAGAAAAAAAACTTTACTGCAATCAGAAAACCTGCTTTCAAAGGACTCAGATTTTTTTTGCTGCAATCAGTAAATCTGTATTCAAATGATTTCAGGTAAATCTTTTAACATGGTAAATCCTCTAAACCAGCTAAAAACCAAGGAGTGATCAGAAATCTTCACTATAAACTGAAGAAAATAAAATACTTTACTGCAACCGAAAAAACTGTTTAGACTCGTAAAGAAAAAGGCACCTTATTGCAAGCAGTGCAACTTTAATGCAGGCGGTAAAATTATATTTTATAGCATTGATGGCAATATTTGGCTAATACGTCTTCAACTTACACCATAGAAAGGTAGGAGTAGTTGTCCCAAGTATATATCTTTATCTTCGTTTCAGTTACTCAGAAAGCCTTGTCTTAAGTCCAAATTCCTATCACGGCGATGCATGGCGCATAGATACATAGCTCGATGTTATGGCTAATCAATGGATGTAATATACATCGTTATGATGTGTATGATTTTTCCTTCATCTTCGTCTCAGAGAGTACCTTTGCTGCATATAGTTTACCCAGGAGGTCTACCTTGGTTGGTGTGCTCGTTGTCTTACCTTGTGCTGTACTATTTTAAGTTACAGGTTTTTACAATAAATTCCTTAACAGCATTTGTTTTTGTCAACGACCCATCAGTGTATATATAAATGCATTTTTGTTTGTTTCCTACTCCTGAGTCCTCGAATCTCAGGTCTATTTGAAGCTAGTGAATATATATTTTCGAGGGATGTTTTCCATTTATATCTTAATCTCGGGAGTTTTTTTCTGAAATCCACTAATATTTTGTAGTGTTTACCTCCACCGTTGCTTAGATAAATTTTTGTTGTCCACAGATGGCAGATGCAGCAGGGGTTCCGTTGCACTTAATCTAGGAACCTTACGGTTATTTTTGTGGTCGTTCTTGGCCACCATATTACTGATGCATATGGAAATATTGTCTAACAAATGACCGTGTAGATCCATAGAGCTACCTTTAGAGATAGTCCCATGTTTTCCAACACCTGGTCTGCATTCTTGGATATCTAAGTCAGATGGCCAATCTAGTTCAGTTTCTTATTCAGAAGAATACCCAAATATTTGACTTCTTCATTCAAGGTGAGTAACTCTCTTAGTGGTTTGAATTCCTTGATTTCTCTTCATTCTTTCTTTCTTTTCTTTTTGTGAACAGTACCATTTGCATTTTTGTTATATTTACGGATAGTCCTTGGTCTATGCACCATTTGTTTACTATGTCAAGATACGTTTCGTTACCATACTTTCCAAGTTTATAATGCTTTATGAAGCCACTATGAGGCATTTTATTAATTTAATTGCATAATGTAATTTCGCCGAGTAACACCATCATCAATCCAATATAAGCAGTTCGCATATTTCTCCGTGTTAATGTAAATCAGGCTCCGTATTGCGTTTTCTAGTTCCTCTGTTGAGATTAATAATTTTGGGTAAGGTTCTTCGTGTAAACCGATGCTGCTTCTACAATATATTGCTTGCAAATATAACGATACATTGCGGGTAATATTTCGTAGTCCTCAACCTAGAGTAACAAATGTTTTACTTAATTTTTAATTAATTATGATAAAACTTGTATTGATATTTAAAATAGAATTTAAAAACCTTAAATTTGGACAATATATATCCAGATTTAGAAATGTTGGTTGGAAAATTTTATTTTATTGCAGTCTACTCACGTTAGGCTCATCAACCAGTAGCAGAATCTCTAGTGCGAGAGATGGCAGCACTTCTAAGTCTTCCGCCAATTGCAGTTACAGCCTAAGCTTTTCATCCGAGTGATATAGGAAATGAATGATAAAGACATTATGAAAGATATTAATTTAATTAATTGTTACCAATGAAGAACATATTATTGCTCTATGGTTGTTGTAGTAGATAAAAGATACTGATATTTAAGACATACCCTGTGTATCTTTGTTCAGAAAGTGTTATGTTGCAAGACATGAAAGATCTCACTCAGAATATGCAAGTAGTGCGCTTTGGTATTCAGAAATTAAATAATTTGGCCTATGTTATATTTAAAACGGATCCCGTGGATTATTCACTAGATCTTAGGCAGAGAGCCACAATCACTTGAGCAAAAATGGAAGTTACCTACCTTGATTCCTCCTGTTAATGATGACTTTGCCGAACACACACTTACTTATAATATATATTTCTTTAGGGGACTTTATATTGGAGTTTACCTTTAGCCAATTGAATAAACAACATTTAAATGTTCAAAAATCAGAAGAACATTCTATCATAAAACCAAAAAAACAATAACAAGAAGCAATAAAGTATAAATAGTTTTTTTATACACATATATGACCCACTCGTTGAACACTCAAAATTAAAGTTTATTCTTTGAAAAATTAAATTGTTTCGCGATTAAAGTTAAGCACGTACAATTTTACTTCACTTGTTTGCAGAATTTCACTACTACCCTATTCGCCTTGCTCGCGTTGGTATTTATTAACCACCCCAACCCCCTTCCAATAAGACGTTATTGGGGTTGGTGGTGTTTAAGCGCTTAGCTCCTGATTGGAGGGTCGTCGATGTCGCTGTGTGCGCAAGCGCTTTGACACAAAGCCCCCCTCCCCCACCCCGTGGTACTCTGACATTCGCTTCGATGGCTAAACATGAAATTATTCAATCATTTAATAATAAAAATATATTAATGTTCTTTACGTTGTCGAAAATGAACTAATAATTAGAAATTATTTTGAATTTAAATATATACCATACATATGTACTTAATTTACATATCAATCCGCTAAATGATTTAGGCATCTACAACAAATTTTCTCGTTGAGGTTGTGCGCTTAAATGTAACGATGTTTCTTTGCTTAAATAATTTTGATTCATGTGTCTATATCTATCTATTTTAGCTATTTCACGCACTATTTACTTTTTATTTTTTACAAATGATTAATAGTGCATTAGTAAACATGTGTTAAAAATAAAAAGTAAATAATGCGTGAAATAGCTAAAATAGATAGATATAGACACATGAATCCAAATTATTTAAGCAAAGAGAGAAGAAAATATTAAATAGAATTGGCGAATTAATTTTATATTTTCTAAGGATTTCGAGTGGGGGAATGTTTGTCTATAGATACATGCGGAGGGGTTCATATATATCGACAAAAAATACATTCAAATAACAAACTTATTTGTAATGCATAAGTGCACATTGCTGTCTTTAAATTCTTAATTTCAAAAGTATTTAATTTCATTTGTACCTTTAATCTTTAGCTGGGCAAAATAAGGGTTAAACTTATTACAACTTATAACGTAATATCAAAGAATGCTTAAAATTTAATAAGTATTTTCATGGGTACTTTTATAGATGGAAATTTATTTATCGAATTAATATAAACGCACAAATAGCCTACATTTATTTACTGCCTGTTTACAATAAAAAGCTTTTAAATATAAAGGAACATCTCGGAGGGAATCATAATTTCAGGGCACCAAAAAAATACGGATATAAGGATTTCCACATAAAGAAGTATATTTCAGCTTATTGTCTCGCACTGGCTAAAGGGATGTCAGAACTATGTAGGACATTCATTTACGACGGGATGTTTGTTTCGCCATATCCTTTTATGCCTCGGTTTGTAGATGACTCTATTTCCCCTAACACAACGTGGATAAATCAATTTGTAGCATCACAATTCCTGTTGTAAGTAACGTGCGATTAGTTCACCTTGTGCACGTCCGCTAAAACGATTTTCGATATTTCTAGTAAAACCAACAACTATCAAAGCTAGTTTGAATGTATTTATTTCTATCAAATATTTTTTTAAGATTATTCGCCAGAAATAAATTAATTCAAGTAAATTTTAAATTACGTTCAACAGCTTCTGAGTGGATAATGAGTGATAACATTTGAAAAGAAAATTAATTTACGGTGATATAATAATATTAAAATACCAAAAATTAAATAAAGTAACAATCAAGTTTATAAACATTGAAATAAAATAACTTTACTTCTTTTAGATATATATTTTTTTAATTTTAAATATATAAATATCTTAGAATCTTATTTTTTGTCAAATTAGTTCTAAATCAATGATTTATTGGATACGTGAATTCAAAAATTGCATATGTTAACAAATAAGTTTTTACTTTGTCAATAAATCAATACCAGAAGACGATTTAGTTTGTAAATAATTTATATTATTATAATCTTCCACAATTGCCGTAAGTTTCTATTTAGCATTAAGGGGTAAATTACAGAAGGGAATTGCTAACACAATCAGGACCTAACAAAAAATTTGCAGGAATAGCAGATTAATCTAATAACGAAAAGTCGTTAAGTGATTTAGCAGTAATGCCTCTCATATTTTGCATGATAACATCAGCTGAACAAACCATAAAGCAATATCATAGGAAAATATTCGAAAATATTTAACTATTGTTTTCTGCTATCGCATCTAGCGGAGTAATTGAGATACATGCTTTGAATAATCAAATATTATTGTAGTTTCATTTCAATTACAGCAAATATTTAAGTACTACTAAATACCTTGCTTACAGAGGACAATAGGCTTTCAACAAATTCAGTCAATAAAGAAAACACTTAACTTTTTTATACCACTTACATTTTTTATTTCTCCTGTCTAGTTTCAATTACATGGTAATCATTATCAAACTGTGTAATTGAAACTAGTCACGAGAAATAAAGATGTAAATGGTATAGTTAAGTGTTTTCTTTATTTAAAAATCAAAAATGTAATTTGATCTAAACTTTAGTTTTAGAATAAAAATAGTAATAGATCGTAAAAGCATGGTTTTATATAACGGGTGTCCAACAATTATTGCAGTCCCGGATGGCCATGAAAACGTCATTTCTTACTTCATAAAAATTAACCTATTTAATTAAACGTATTTGAAATGTCAGTTCAATTTATTAGGCACATATAAGACCATCAGCAAATTGAATTCAATATGAAGGTCACAAAGAATGAAGCAATGGAGTGTAGAAATCCAAGGAACACAGGTTGGAGCCTCAATAGAGGCCGACATCTCTACCTAAACATACAGACTACAGAAGAGCTAGGATCAAGTTAGTAGCGAGAGCAACCGTCGCACTCCCAAGAAGGAATGTTCCAGTATCAGGAAACATACCGGGAGAGGCGGTGGGCGACAACTTGGAGCAGTGACGCACGGTGGAGTTCTTCTCCTCGAACTACCGCCGGGAGAGGACATAGTGGGCTTCGCCAACGACATAATGATTGTTGTGAGGAACAGGAGCCTCGAAGTAAATTGGATCTCGAAAATGGTCTGAAAGTAGCAGCAAGCAAGACTAGGGTTGTGTAGCTCTCTGCTATACGTGTAGGAAGAAACAGGTAGGAAGAAATCGAGCTCCTGGGCCCCAAGTCCAGATTAGTACTTCAATGAAGTACCTTGGGGTTGAGCCGGAGGCCAGTAGAAACAGTAGTAGACATGTGCTGAGAGCAGCGAAAGTTTCAAGGCTGTTAACCAACTTAGGTCACCCAACAGATGAAGCGAAGGAGTACGATGTAGTACAGGTAAAACCCCACTTTCACTAAAATAGCCAATCTGTAGCCTAGAGCACGATTAGCGCGTATTCGATGATGCCGTCTTGAAATATAGATATGTTCGTCATTGCATAGCTTGTATGCAAGATACAAACAACAGATAAAGCAGCCCTGGCGTCAACGATACTGCCGGACCTGGAACTGGTGGGGAAGAAGAAAGTGTACAGGCAGTTGAGGGGCAGTATCTCTAATAGTATAGCTAAGGGTGAAGCCTACAGGGAGGCTGTAAAAAACTGACTGGAGAGATGGGAAACAAACGTGAGCAGGGCATGGACCCGTAGGCTCATCCCGCACATCAGACCGTGGCTACATAGAAGACGTTGCGTTTTGGCCCATTACCTCACTCAACTACTTACTAATCACGGGTGTTTTCGGGCGTACCTAAACAGGATCGGTTAGGAGAGTGCAAGTAAGTGGAAGAATTCCACGATACTGGAGTGTGATGCATGGTATAGTGATCAGCGTATGATGACCCTGGGCACTCACCCTAGGGTTGACACACTCATAGGGCTAATGCTGCAGGAGGTCCTCTAAAGGAAAGACGAGGCAACCCAGCGGAAAGTCATCAGGAGTAGAATGCCTCTGGCGATTCCATCGGTGTCCTGTACCAAGAATCTCTCATTCTTTCAGGCTTAGTAGATATGTGCTATCTAAATATATGTTAAGTCCCACACATCTCTTGGGCAACGACGTGAAGAAATAATTCTTCCTGTCAAAAAACACTATATTTCAATAAAATGGAAAGAGGCTAAGGTGATATTTACTGTTAAAGCAAGCCGAAGGCCCCCCGATAAGGCCCAATTAGCCCTACCTCGTTTCAGCAGTTTGCCTAATAACCTGGGAAATGCACTTTAGTTGCACTTCACAGCTTTAAAACAGGCATAGAAGCTTCACTGCAGCATAAGGAGGAGATTGCGTTAAGTATTTTCGTAGATATTAAAACCGTAGCAAAAAGGGCGATCAAGAAGAATATTGATATACCCACAATAAGGTAGATCAAGGGCGTTCTTGAAAATTGTAAGATCACCGCGAATCAGAAACGGTAACCACAGTAACAGGGTCCCAACTAGACGGGATTCTATCGGTCCTGCTATAATATACCGTGTACCTCCTGACAACCTGGGTCGGCAATGGTTATTGTACACACGGTTATGCCGACAACACAGCAATCGTCATAAGGGGTAAATACGACAAAATTATATCGTCCCTACCCCAAGATGTCCTTAATACACAGTAAAATAGTGTCCGAGGAAAGGTTTTAATGCCAATCCTGACAAAACTGTACCTTTCACTAAGAAGTACGTTGTCTTATCAGATAAAATATCTAGGTTGAACACTAGATAGAAAACTAATTTGAATGCGCACCAAACAAAAAAACATACTGCAAAACTACAGCGGCAGTATGGATTTGCCGCAGGCTTTTGGAAGACCATCCCCTCTATAGCAATAAAAGCTTTACTGGATCTACTTCAACTCACCAACAAATCAGAAAATACGTGCGATGAAACTGGACTGGCATGGTAAAGAACATAGTGTTAGGCACTCAGAAATTCTGAACCTGATTAAATCAGAGTTTATACAAACATCGTTAGACGTAGTGCCGAACAAATTTGAATTCGTATCGCCCCTTCAAGTGATTATTGATAGTTGCCAAGACAGTCTGAACCAAATCAAAAAAGTTAAAATTCTACTTTGTAATCTCGTACACAGATGCATCAAAAGTGAAAACAGGCTCATATAAGGGCCTAAATAAAGGGTTTCTCTCGGATAAGAACCATCAGTCTTACAGGCTAAAACAATAGTCCTGGAAAGATGTGCTCAGGTTTATGCGCAATATGGCTACAAAGGGGCACACATCTGTCTGAGACAGTCAGGCTGCACTAAAAGACCTCAAAGCGTAAAGCTTCCATTCCAAAATTAATTGAAGCTGTAAACAAAATTTAAACCAATTGCACACTATAATATGGGTACCAGGCCACGTACAATAGGCAACAAATATGATGTACTTGCCAGGGAAGACGCTGCGTCTACCATGTATGGACCAAAGCCTACATGTGATCCAAGCAGAAAAATGTGCAAAACAAGGCACTGAATAAACACAAGCAAATCAACAATTGACCGCTCGCCAAGCAGAGCTAAACAGCTCTTGTGCCTCACTAAAAGCGAGATAAGACTGTTCACGGATCTACTTACAAGACATTGCCTAGTGAAGTACCATCTTCACGAGAGAGATAAAGTGAACAACAATACTTGTAGACAATGTGGATTGGCTTCCACCAGGCTAGCCCTTAAGGGAGAAATGGGTATAACGCCAGGTCGAATCAGGACACGGACTTCTAGAAAGTTAATTGACCTTACGAAGGAAAATGAATTCCTGGGAACATACAAGTAGTAGGGTACTAGTACAAAAGTCTTAACCAGTGCTATAAAGCTGTCTGTAGCCAAACGATTCCGACTATTCTGATACAACCCAATCTATATACAAAACCTAATGCAAAGTTAATAGTCTCAATAGAGGAATCAGAAAACGTAGTGAAATGCATATTTGAACAGTAACAGTAAGATAAACTTTATTGGATTGATGGTGGTATTACTTGGCAAAATTTAAATTAATAATAAACGGAATTTTAAGGGTCTTGCTTTATTTATAGAAACACTGCTATGCTTATTTCGCCACATGTTAGCTTCATAAGGCATTGTAGCAGTGTATCTATAATTAGCTTACAGGAATTGAACAAAAATTCACAGCATATTACAGAAAACTTCTAGTAATTTATCAAAGAAATTCCTGCATATTTTATTTTGCTTTATATACCATACGATGCACAAAAATTAGAAAAGTATGTGACCTTGACTTAATTGAATAATTTAGTGTATGTAGAAAGGTCTGTATAGCTCCTAATTAAAAAAAAATGCAATAACCAATTGGAACATGTTCAAAAACATCCCGCAATTCGAAATTGATCATGTACTAAATTTATTCTTGTTAAATAATTGCGTTTCATTTGTTCCTTTTGTTGTTGTGGATGGATCATTTCTTTTTCTAAGGTACTAGGAGAAATACGTGATAGACAATAGAAAAATCAAATAAAACTGAACATGCAGGAATAAATTCGAAATCTGCTAACAGGAGTATAGAAAATTTAGATGTTGAGGGAAGGAGTATAATTCGAGAAAATTGTAATAAAGGAAGAACAAGCTCTATCAACTATGAAGATCATGGCGGCACAAAATTTTCAAAAAATAAGGGAAACTAAAAAAGGTAAAATATTACAGTTACTAAGAATTATAGTTTACAAGAAGTACAATTGGTGTATAAAAAAATAAGAATGCTGAAATACACAAACTCTCACTGGCAGTAGCTCTAAAATATTAAAAATAAAAAGAGCTATGAATGAAATACTAAAGACGGAAACAATATATCTAATAAGAATTCAAATATTGCAATAAAAACACATTAGAAACGCATGATAATAATGATAGGAATACTTTAAAATCCAGTAAGAACGTACAAACGTTTAATTGTGTTGAAGAAAGATATCGTAGAAAAAATTAATAAGAACAAATTATGAATTCAGAAATTGGTGTAAAAATGGTTTCCAGGTTATCAACAAAGAAAATTAAGAACATTTAAGATAAGGGAATGCAGATACAAGTAAAAGCAATTTTAGATTTGTGAAAAATAATTTGATGCAGCCAGCAAAAAGTGATTGTAAGCATAGATGCATAAGAGTTTAAAAGTCATTAATATAATGATTAATACAACATCACAATAACGCTAATAACAAATCCAAGTGTTCTAATCAATCAATATAATTAATCTGTGAACTCGAGTGATCTTGTGTACACTTAACACTTTTGAGATGTTTAGTTAAACCATGCAAATGTGGTGAAGCCATAGGAAAAATCCTATAAAATAGTTAAAGCCACGCAAAAAGTTATCTAGTTATCAAATACTGTAATAAAAAATTAACTGTTTGAAATATTTGGTGAATAGCAAGATGATAAATATATATCACTAACAGCTGAAAACAGAATTATTTAATGCCACCAAAAAGCACAATAAACATGCAATAACCTAGCTTAAACAAAGTTGCAATATAATTAAATGTTGATTGTTCACTAGCTGTTAAATGCTTTGATTTACATTCTGGTTGGAACCATCAGAGGTGGCGATTTTTGTTTTCGAAATTTGCAGATAAATTAGTAGGTACTTCTTTCTGGAATAAGAGGATATTGAGAAGCGAGCGCAAAATGGTATAAAAAAACATGTATACTGTAACTGTAAAATAGGGTTGAATCAATTTAAAAGCAAGAAGACTATAATCTGCCAATGTCAAAATGGCAAAACATTTTGTGTGAAACTCTGAAGGCTTACCGGAAATAATGTCGATGTTTGCTAAGCCTGATTATGCATCTTACTGCGATCTGGAACAAGTTCAAATTTTTGGAAAATTAATTGATGAAGAAATAATCGCCTTTATCATAAAAGAAACATCTAGGTATGGAGCAAATAAAAATTCGAAAGATCCATCAATAACACCTAGCACCAATTTTATATCTATCTAGGTACAATACAGTTCCGAGCAAGCGTTCTTATTGGGAAGCCTCTTAAGACACTTAGAATGAGTTTATTGTGAACGCAATGCGAAGAAATCGTTTTCTAGAAATATCTATATGTTTTCATTTTGTAGACAGTACAAAATTTGTTCAATGTAATAAAATGTGGGAATTAAAATTTTTTATATAGCCCTCCTGCAAAAAACTTGGCTGCTGCGAGGCAAAGTAGCAGGATGCAGCTATACCTAAGAGGAAGCCTACGACGCGGAGAAGGGTCTACTAATGGACAATTGAGATTGCAACTGCTAGGGCCTTGGCTAACTCGGTTCGCTGCGACACACCTTACTAGGTGCCGCGGAAAGGATGATACTAACCTGGAGGTCCTTGATAGGCTTAGCCGGACGGCGAAGAAAGCGCTACGCAAGGCTATCCAGCTTGTGAAAAAGCCGCCTGGAATGACCTGATCAAGGAGACTTAAAATCACCCCTGGGGCAAGCCGTATAGTATAGTAACAAGGAAGATGGGCCTGTCACGACCGTCTCCGGGAGCAATGGTCCCAGGAGGAACAGTGGCGATTGTTGCGGTGCTCTTTCCGGACAACAGTGGGCACAACCACAGAGAAGGGCCCTCCAGTGACTGGAAGCCAGAGCAATCCTTCCCTGAAGAGGAAATCCTGGGGGCATTCCAAGCTTTTCTAAGCCGTAAAGCATCAGGACCGGGTGGAGTTCCCAACGAAGCGTTCAAGACCCTGGGGTTGCAGTTCCCCAGGATGATGGCTGAACATTATAACGCGTGCTTACGCTTAGGGTGCTTCCCGTCTGCCTACATGAAAGCAAGACTAGTTCCACTGCCCAAAAACGGTAAACCCCTGGACAACCCGGCGGCGTATCGACCCCTCTGTCTAATCGATGTGGAGGGCAAGACATTGGAGAGGCTGATCCGTGACCGTCTTGATGCCTGGATTAGTCAGCATAGTGGCCTGTCGGACAACCAATATGGATTCAGGAAGGGCAGATCCATGGTTGATGCCATACTCCATGTGCGTAGACTAGCGGATGAAGCCAACTAGGGTCCCCTCAGGAGTAGAAGAC
Source organism: Ontholestes murinus (assembly GCA_963969525.1). NCBI lineage: Eukaryota > Metazoa > Arthropoda > Insecta > Coleoptera > Staphylinidae > Ontholestes > Ontholestes murinus. Next base: position 68,575,706 of record OZ018388.1, read on the forward strand.
ACTGTCTTGCGGTTGCGCTAGTCATCAAGAACGCTTTCAACTCGCTCCCATGGACAGCCATTGCGAGGGTTCTGGAGCAGAGAGCGATACCTTATTGCGATCCTTCTGAGCTATCTTCAAAACAGGATGCTAATATATGAAGGTGCGGAAGGGAAAGATGTGGAATGGCTTTTCACAGATGGTGTGCCCCAAGGCTCCATATTGGGTCCTTTGCCATGGAACCTGGCTTACGACGGAGTGTTTCGCCTCCCTCTACCCGAAGGGGTTGAGGTGGTAGGGTTCTCGGATGACATTATCATAATAGTGAGACGAAGGGACATCGGCGCACTTCGGGCTGCGACTCAGGAAGCCACAGCGGCGGTCCCCACAAAACCGGGGACGAAATTATTAATGTGCTGGAGCGGGAGGTCGTTGTGGGGAAACAACTGAATTACCTAGGGGTCCTCATTGAGTCAAACCCCCTATGTAGTGCACAAGTGCTTAAGGCGGCGATGAAGCCGCCGAGTCGACCCATGCGGTAGGCAGGTTACTACGAAACATCGACGAGCCCTTGGAAGCGAAGCGACGTGTTCTCGTGGGGGTGGCCAAGGCTAAATTACTACATGCTGCACCGGCATGGGCGAACTGCATCCTTGCGAAGAGGAATGCCGTCCGGTTACGTATGGCTATTCGAACCCATGCTCCCCTCCCCCGGACATAGTCGTCCTGGCGCGAAGCGAGGCCCATAAGCGTGTCGCACAAGGCATGCCTAACGGCACGGCCAAAATGCAGGCCAAGCATCAAATGTTGGCAAGATGGCAGGAAAGATGGTCCCACAGCAATAAGGGTTCATGGACGAGGCGACTGGTACTCTGGATCGGAATATGAGTTCATAGACCACACGACGAGGTCAGTTACCACTTATCCCAGCTTTTAACAGGACGGGTGCTTTCGGGCATACCTTAGTAGAATAGGCAAGTCGGCGGACCAGCGTTGTCAGCTTTGTGCGGCACCAACTGATGACAACGAACACACTTTCACATTGTACTTTCTGGAAGAAGGAGAGGGAAGAGGTCGAAGAAACCCTGGGAACAGCACTAACCCCCGAAGGGCTGATACTCACGATCTTAAGAACATGCGACAATTGGGAGACGGTGGCCAAGTTTGCCAAGAAAGTACTAGAGGCAAAGGAGACTAAACTACTTTAGATTATGGACCGGCAAGTAGAGCAAACTGGTGGGATAAGCAGGTAGGCTAAAGGTACGGCTGAGAAGGCACCAGGTGAAGAAAGCCTAGGTGATACCACTGGTGCCCTGTACCAAGATGAGAGAGGAGATTTAGTGGGTAGGGCCTATTCAGAAGGAATAGGAGGTGTCCCACACTTCTCTGATTGAAGAGTAGTGTACCAAGCATTCCTCCTCTCTATAAAAAAAAAACACACGGTTCGGAGGTTCGGATACCAACAAACGAGGTAAGTCTTTACTTAACTTTATTTTAGCAGAAGGACTTATAGTGACCAATCCTTCAGTCCTGGCTAAGGACGGTAGTGCTGCCAAAAAGAGGCTTCCTCAAGAAACCAGAAGGAACCTAAACTGGAATAATATAAACTATTAAAAGTCCACTTTCCAAAGAACATATGAGCAAAATCCTATGCCATTGCAAGGGTCTAGCAAAGATTAGACATTATAATAGATCTGAAAAAGTCGCGGTAGAACTGGCACTGGTGCCACCCATATTACATCTATCTATCTATCTAAAACCTCTTATGGAATACACAAATTAAAAACTTTTTAACTTTGTTTGTATAACACGGACTTTATTTAGTGACTATAGTTTCGGCAATTTTAGATTGTCATTATCAAACTAGAAGTACTTAAAACTCTCTGCCTCTGCCTATTCGTATGGAATTATTACTTCAGAGATTCTTAGGCATGTTTATACTTGAAGAACACCTGGACTTCAATGAATGTATGGTTCAATAGTCTGGGAGGCACTCATGCAAACAATTTTTAAGAGGCAAGCCAATTCGGTTTGGTTATAAATTGTGGTTAATAGATACTCCTTCTGGGTATTTAGTAGACATTGAAGTCTATCAAGGAAAAAATTCGAATTCCCAAAAAGGAATATATAAGTTTGGAAGTAATGCTGTTTAATCAACATACTGATTTAGTACATTCCTTGATCTTCTTTCTTTGTAAATGTATTTCCCCGTTTTCCTAATTTACTTCTAGTTTGGCACTGATTTAGTGTTGATCTAAACTGTATTCACAAAAAATATAGTAAATCGTTGTGATATTATAAAGAAAAGCCATTTTGTTTTATTTATAATTCAAAATGAATCACTGAATCACAAAGTAACTGGCGACGTTCTTTATTTTCTTAAATATTACAAAAAGTCACATTAACTGTACTGTTAATACCAGCAAATTGTCTGGATAGAGACTGTTGAAATACAACTGAACATGTTAGCACACATCCTTGATTATCCTATTCGCCAGCGCACGATGTTAAGGGGTTCTACTTTCCTACTATCCCTCATATATATATATATATATATATATATATATATATATATATATATATATATATATATCTTCTATTCAGCATCTCCCTCGGAGGTTGGTGATCAACATGACAATCCTTACTTTAGAAATGGCTGCGCGGAATTATTCAGTGGATGATAGTTTCAACCAATCCATTTTAAGTTATTAACTTAAAATTATTTACTATTAAAAATATCACGTCCATATTTCCAGTATGATATTAAATATCGATTGCACTCGAGTCCACTTAAATTTTCAATGTCAAGTAACTAGTGACAAGGTTCAAATTCCTGACGTGGCCATAAATTCAATTCATTTTGTCCTGTCTGTACGACGCGGCTGCAGTAAATTTCCAGTCTGAGAAACTTGAGTAGGTGCTTGTATTACAAGCTTTTAGTCGTAATTAATTGTGCTGTGTACTTATTACATATAAAAATAACATGCAATTTAATTAAAATGATTGCTGAAATGCCACGCGCTTTACAGGCTCTTTCGTAAAAACTAAATAACGTGGAAATAAGTTCCTGAAAATAACGCCGGGAATTTATTTATTGAAATGAATGGGTAACGTCTAGTGCATGTATATGTTTTGAAGGTTCTAAATATATTTTCTATGAAACTCTGAACTAAAGAAAACTATATGATTTAGATAAAATTTCCCAAATTGAGTGGATAGGTAAAAAAAAAACAGCATAGGTGCATTTAAAACTGGTACTCGTATGCACAATTTTAATATATAATTATTCACTATTATCACACACATATAATCCTGCATGGACTGTTGTTCTCTCACCCCATTATTTTATAATTATAATCCGTGTGTTTATGTATATTTTGTACAGGGAATTTAATTATACACGATGTTATCATTTCATTACCGTTTTAAATAGGCTTTTTTGTAAATATGTAATTTAAATATTTACAGTAGTTGCTGTTTATCAAATAGAAATTTTAACATCTTTCAATAAGGATAGGGATTCCTATATACCAGCGACATAAATGCATACTCTAAGCAAATAACCTAAGAGGTAATATTTGAACAAATATGATTATATGGGATTTTTACATATAAAACGTAACCCTTTTTTATTATAAATGTATACTATATATATACAGCAATTTTGATGTATCTTAAATTTTTATAGTTTACCTCTAGAATGATTAGAAAAGCAGGTAATTGCATAATAGTTATTTAAGGTACAAGTGTAAAAAGTGATGCTTTATTGCACGAACTGGCGTTTAAAAACACGAGCGAGGAACGAGCGAGTTTTTTTAAAGCCAGGAGTGCAATAAAGAAACTTTTTACACGTGTGCCTTACAAAATTGTATCTTCGATCGTAAAGGATTTCAAAGAATATATTCTTATGAGTAATATTTTAATGTCATTTCAATAATTCAATTAATGAAAACATATTTTACCCGCAGTGCACTAATGAAAGCGTTACTTAGCAACCAGTAAACAAGTTGCACAAATGTCGGCCGCCATTATTATTTATGGAAAATATGTTCGCTTTATTGTAATCGCTTCGACTTGCATTAAATGCAATCTTCAGAGTTCTTAAATCTGCCATTTCGTTTGTATTATATATTTTATTTATAGTTTATTAGTTATTTGTATCAATTAATAAAAAATAGGTTTTCGTCGAAAATTTGTGCTATAATATTCATCTGTCAAATTTGACATTTCTGTGCATTAAAAACAGTTTGACATTACCGTGCAATAAAAACGTAAAAAAGGACTAGTGCTTTAAAAAGCCACTTTTACAATGAAAAATGATGCAAAAAGTGTCTACTTTCTGTACGATCGTAGATAAATATTATTTAATATATTTTCAATAAGCACTTAATATATAAAAACGGCAATTTTTAAATATTTAAATTCTGTACAAAAAACATACTATTAATTCACTACTTTATATAAGCAATATTTGAAATATTCGAATTGAATTACATCAATAATTCAAATAATAAAAGGAAAGAGCATCGCAATAGAAATAATATTCATTCGGGAAAAGTTCTAAATGAGTTCGCCGAAGAAACTTTGTACCGGCGCAAATGGAATCAGGAGGGATGTTTTTAAATATTTAATAAACGCGTCCGGTCGTAGGGTTATATTTTATGCAGCGTCTGCCTTTGGCCTGGCAAATACTATAATAATAATTCCGCGTGAATATAAAACGTGTGTTCACGTTCGACGGTTCTAATTTCCTGTCGTAAGCTCGGCGACGAGAAATTCATAAAGATGAAATACACATTCGAGAGCGCGTAATTATAGGATCAAGATGTTAAATGTACATAATGATATATGGGGTCGTAAATTGATATTATGGTTCGTCGATGCCGCGCACGCACGTACTGCAAATATTTTTTTAATATCTTCATTTCCGTGTATTTATGGACTGTAAATAGAAATAAATTACAGTTTCCTTATTGTAAGTTTATGTGCTTTCTATAATAAATATATTTTTCTAGAAAATCGTTTTTGAAAGGATTAAGATTGAATTTAGTTGTTACATTAAAATAAGAGATATACAAGAATTTTTAATGTATTGAATAACAACTTTTTAAAAAACTTATAGGCACGAAAACATAATTTAACTGTCGCAGTCGGTAGGATCTCTGAGCCGTTATCAAGCCGTTGTCAAATTGAGATGCACCATAGGTTCAGTACCCTGATTTTTTTAAGACCGTTTTCTACAGACAACAAAAACTCAGTTCACTACCCCTTATGCAAGTCATGAATCAAATGATTTAAAATGAACTAATTGCTATAGTTTAAGCTGCTAAAAACTTTCGCCCTTGTTTATTTGTAGATTATAATTTAATCACAAGCCCCTCAAATGGCCAATATCAATCAAATTCTGAATTTCAGATAAGTCTGTTGGCGACTGAAATTAGCTGAGTATAATTATTATATATTATGCATAATTTGAAGGGTTTTTTTTAGTTGGGGTAACTGTATTTCAATTTTAGAGTTATATGATCATATTAGACAAACCTCTCATTTATTGATAAATTTTTTAATATTTTATTACACATTAGTCCAATGAAAATTGAAGAAAGCTTTTAATTTATTTTGGTGCTTTTTAAATTAGAAGAATGCAGCCTAGACAATTTCTGATTTTCAAATTTGCTTTATTTTAAACACTACTTATGTTTCACCACACTGTGCTTCTTCAGATGAAGAAAATATACAGATAAAATACTTCTTATATACTACGTTGGGATTGGTGGGGCAGTGAGATATGAATATGAAAGTTCTATTTGATGGTTGCTGTGGCGTTTTCCAAATGGCTCGCTATTCTGGGGAATTCGTGTTCTTCAATCTCGATTTGTTAAAAATCCTGTTGTTTCCGTTTAATTTACGATAATCGAATACATTTACTCTGTCCTATTGCACACACACACACAATGTAAGTTAGTAAAGAGATATATCAATAAAATTACTGAAAATCATGTGAGAAGTTTGGGTATAATTACTTAATAATTCTATTTATGTAAGTGCAAGAGTTATAAGAGTATAATATATTATAAAAAAGTACTTTGTACATTACTTAATATTTTAATAAACGTGATCATGGTATACACTGGGATATGTACGAAACGGTGCAAATATATATATTGACTTAGTTGCAACATCTAAGATCCTATCGACTGCGCCAATTTATTTATTATATTATTACGTACAAGATTTTAGTTAACAATTTAATTATGACTTAATACATGTTAAAGTTAATACTGACCAATACCAACTAGAAAATAATAAATCTAACTATTTATACATCCTGGTACTAATGACAATGCATTTGATGTGCAGATATACGAATGCTTTAATATATCATAAATGTATTAAGTAATTAACAATGAATTTCTTGTCTTAGTCCTTGCTAAGAGATGACTGATGTATAAAATGTCGGGTCTGTATTATTGGGTTTCAATTGATGCTAAAGTATATCTAAAAATGGTGATGTGGCCATCATAGTACTTTCCCTATATTTTTCTCGAAAACTATGAGGTTTACGCAAAAATGTTGTTCTTAATAATTTGTGCACTTTTGAATTCGCTACAATTATTTGTTATATGAATTTTATCTATCTCCAATAGTTTATTAGCAATTGGCAAAAAATATCAAAATTTTCAATTTTTATTTTTTTTCTCGAAAGTTAAAAATTTTATGAAAAACATGTTCGAATAAAACTTGTCCAGTTTTTCATTCCTTTTAACTTTTGTTTGAACCATTTTTTAAAAATTTTCATATTTAGAAAAATATCACGAAAAAACAAAAAAACGCCTCGTTTAAACAACCACTTCCGGTTTATGAATGTTTACCAAAAGCTTTTCAGATCGAGTTTTTAACAATAAAACCTTAAGTTTAAAGTTTCATGCCATTCAGATCATTCGTTTTTGAGATGCAGCACCCACCGACAGACAGACAGACAGACACACACACACACACACACAGACACAATTTTTTTTTTTCCAGAAATTAGTGTTTTGGGTTCAGGGGACCCAAAACGGATATTTCCGCAAAAAAAATTTTATCGTAGCTAATATCACAATATGAAGGTCATTTATATATTTCTAGGTTTTGCAGTAGATATGCGGTAACGTTTATTTTTCTACTCTTATAATGAAATATAGTATATTGTATAATGAGCATACAATGTACTCATTGCCCACGAGTATGAAATTTGCGGCACAAGCCGAAGGCGAATATAGATTTCTATATATTGACATTGAATAAATTTTTATTTATTAAAAATGTTCGTAATATTGATACAGTTATGAAATGTTGATCTTGGAGATCATGTATATTTTTAAAATACTGCTTGCGCAGTGATGTATGTTTGTGTATTGAAAATATGCAAAATACTGCTTGCGCAGTGACGAATGTTTGTGGGTAAGATATACCCAAGCAATATTTTCTACTTATGTGGAATGTCAACTGCTGTCAATTGATACATACAAACATTCGTCACTGCGCAAGCAGTATTTTGCATATATTCAATACACAAATACACACCACAGCGCAAGAAGTATTTTGTAGATAACTTGATATATATTCTTATCCATAAATATTAATAACTGCACAAGCAGTATTTTATAGATTAAGATGCAGTAGACGATATTTGATATTTGACGATTGACTGATTCAGTTGAAACTTAGAATTGACAGTTTAACATTAGATTCGACCATGAATTTATGATAATTGAGAAAAAATGAAGAGTACGCTAGGAAAATGACTTGGGATAAGTGAAGAGTACGTGGAGGCAATGAATAATGTATTGGTATAGGTCAAAGATACGCTAGAACAATGATCAATGTATCAGCCTAGGCCAAAAGTACGCCAGGGCAATTTGTAATATATTGAAATAGGTCAAGAATATGCTAGGATAATAAGTAATTATTAGCATAGGTCAGGAGTGCGCTAGGACATTGAATTGAATTGATGTCAAATATGCAATGTTAAAGCGAGCACATACACACACGCTCACACAAAGTTTGATCTCCATAGAATACTCTCATCCTCCTAACGTGGATATTTGTCAACGTTTATGAACTTTCAGGGCTTGAATATTTTGGAAATTGAAAATGTATCGATAGAACAAGTATAATATATCTTTTTCTTTATATTTTACTTTTTGCCTAAAAAATTACTTAGGGAATTGTTTTATATGAAAATTGTAAATGCATTTTAGTTTTCTTAAATTCTAGTTTGCAGTGTGTGTACCAGCTTAAAGCTTCAGAGGTTGATAAATCGTCAGTTCAAATTAAGTTGTTACATAAGTCATTCAATATATATTATTAAATTAGATTGCTTACTTAAACTTCGATTTCCAAACAACGCTTTCTTTCCTTGTATTTCATCAATTTTTCTTAAGGTCCCTTTTCTTTTAGGTTTTTAAATTTATAAAAAATGCATTTTAATTTCTGTATAAAATCTATTATTTTTTTCTTTTTTGATGTCCAAAAATTACGGATGATTGAATTGAAAAGAAAAACAGTTTAAAATATAGATTTATATACACCGGGTATTTCTAAATAAATATCGAGGTTATAGAGCATAAGTTACAGGTGCTTCTTCAAACAAAAATGGCCCATAAATTTTCCGCCGAGACATGGTACAAAAAATATTCAATTTAGGGGTGAGTTTTTGCAATTGTAAATCTCGCGAGGATTACTTATTTGAGCCCCAGATGCGCACATTATGAGTGTTCACATGTCCGTTTTCTGATCACTAGTTGCCAATTGCCGTACTAGCGCCCTCTAGCGTATGCGCGTACCAACAATCAGAACTGTTTGAGTTGCTCTTTCATTATAGAGTGCATTTTTATTAATGAAATGATCAAGTTTATATATCGCAGATTTTAAAATGTCGTATTATATAGCATCCACTTTTTGCCTACCAATTCTAAAACCATCTTATTATTTAGAAAATAACAGTGATTCGCATACAGTTCAACGAATAATATTTAGCTCTGGAAGAAATTTTAGTAAATGGGGAAGAAAAATCAAAGATCAAGAAGATAACTACCAAGAATTAGTTTGAAACGTGTGGAAAAAGTTTGAAACATTATTGGACAATATGAAAATAAAACAGCCATTGAAATAAATTATCACCGAATAAAGGTGATTAGAGCAAAGAAAGGGTAAAAAGTGAACAATTCTTACAGGATATCCGAGTAGTAGAAAAATGGTACCAGAGAAAAATTATTAAGTATATGCTAACAGATTATTGCTAAAATGTGCTTTCAGAATGGCAGAAACCATAATTTCATAAACTAAAATAAAAATGCCGAAATATATGGCAAAATCAAATAAAATCAACATCAGGTTCGTCATAGATAAGTGCAGAAGACTCTGGGTGAGAGTTTAAGATCATCATAGGTGAACTCAGTCCATTCCTTGTGCGGTTAAAATTCATTCGAAGTTATGTATGTGGATAACTCTAAGAAAAGGAATGCGGCCTAAGTAATATCGATGATAATTTATTCAAAACTTTTAAGTTAATTTTTTAATTGAGATAATTAATTCAGAACTTTATACATTTTGATGTCGCAAATTATGTTGCCAGCTTAATTTAGACTATTGTCTACAAATTTTTTATTGCTAAATCCTTTGCATTAGCTAATAATCAAGCATAAAAAAGTGTTATATGAGGCTGGGAAATCAAAGTGGTGTAATTAAATATCTATACCCTGGATCTGGATTGAGTTTGCCAAGGGTGATCAAATCATTGACCAGAGCACTTAGGCCTCACTAGGCCTGTTGTGCCCCCCTGACTGGGACAGCCCTGCGTTGTTCTATCACTCATTTAGCCACCCAATGTGGCGAGCAAAGGACAGCATAACGCTTGGAGGGTTATCCCTTATATCTATACCCTAAATAGTATTAATACTTTTTATTATTTAGTTATTTAGTAATTTCTTTGAATTTCTATTATTTTTATGCATTGTTCCGAGCAAAGACCACTTTTTTTAAATATTTAATTTTTTATATTTTCCATTATATCTTTATTTTATATCAGATGTTTTGAAGAATTATCTAGTGTCACTTTAGAAGTTGTGACATTTTTTCAGAATTTATTGCTTCATCTTTTAGAAATTTTATTTTATATTTCTAGAATATATGAATAAGTTTTGTTCCATTTTTTGAGGGTTTTAGGATTTTTCTGTAAAATCTTCTCCAGATGCAAGAATGTTCTTCGAAGATTTTGAACATTTTCCCAACAGCTTGTGTTTTAAATTGCAAGGCTTAAACAATTTATTTAATTTTTAGAGGATTTTTCAGCTAAATTTTTAAACAATTTTTCTCAAAAGTTTTAGAAGAATAAATTGCATACATGTTTATGAAATATCTGAAAGAAAAAAATAATTAACCATATAACAAAATTCAACATTCAATTTGTTATCATAATCACTAAACAGAATATCCAATGAATTCGGAGGATGATCATCGAAAGGTAATATGGCATGCAGTTTTAGAGATAGTATAGTTTATGATGAGGATAGATTTTGTCATATTAATCATTTTTTTTGACAAATTACCCAGACTTATACACTTAGCCCCGTTATTTCAAAACCTATAATATACAGGATCCATCACAAATGTTATGCGCATTTCTGGAAAAAGTATGTGTCAATAAACGCCGGTGGTGGCTCATTCGGTTGCCGTGCAGCAATGTTGGTTCGGGTCAGTAGTTGGATGGGTAACCGGTACCATTCATCATTGGGATACATTAGGATACAATTAGTGGTGCTTTAGAGTGACGGGGCAATCCTTTAAAGTAACAAGCTCATTTACACACACACAAATACACAAATCACACGGCGAAAGGACCACGTGGTCGATAGCCTACTAGTACTACTACTTATATTTATTGAACGCCAAACAAGTCAATGAGTGTCGCTTTGATACAAAACTTGCTTATTCATGTTTTTTTGGGGCGGAAGCATAATTTTGTGTGCCACTCGCTACTCTGCCTTTTCGATTCTGGGTCCTACTCAAACAGGATTCGTCTCCTGTTACGACAGAGTTAATAAATTGTGGCTCATTTAAAATCAAATCCAACAAATTTTGACATTGCGAAGTTCTTTCGAGACTTTGTGCATGTGGATATGTTTAGGATGTCAGCAACTTGCTGGATGCTCAATCAGTGTTTGAAACAAAAAACTTCGCGCACACGATTCACGTTTTCCTCGGTTTTGGCTGTTGTTGTACGTCCAAAGCGGGGATCATCGGCAATCTCTTTCCGGCCCTTCTTGAACGCCTTTTGCCATCTCTTGAACTGTGACCTTAATATGTCGCATACAAAACTTGATTGCGTATCACCGCATTACAATGTCGAAAAACACTTTATGCGGAGTTACGTTTTTCCATTCCAAGTGCTCGGAGCGGACTGGCGATCGGCTGCATTGGAAGCTTCCAGATCCTTCTCCAATTTTCCGAGACATTTTACCCTGCTGCGATGTGTAGTCTAGTTACAATAAACTAATGCGCATTACTTTCATAACAAAACCTTCTATTCTAGAAACATTTTGTCATACTAAAATAGTTTTCTTCGTGGAATGTAGAATTTATCATTATGCTTAGTTTAACTGTCTTAGTTGGTAGTACCTCTTAAGAAGCACCCCTGAGCAAAATTCAATAGTTGTGTCCGTTTTAGCGGCTAAATTGAGATTCGCACAGTTTCAAGTTGCAGCAGCACCATAGGGTCTGTACTGTTAATTTTCACTTTTCTACAGACAACAGAAAATCAGTTCGGAGTTACCTACTGCTTATGCAAGTCATATTTTACATGTTTGGAAAGGATCTGCTTCCTATAGGCTAGGCTTCTAAAAAATTTCGCTCTTGTTTATTGGGATGCATATTACAAATTAACCACAAGTCTCTCCATTCGATCGTTGAAAAATAGTTTTTACTCAGTTGCAACGTAAAAGATCCTACCGACTGCGTCAATTTAGCTATTATATTATTACCTATTAGATTTTATTTAATAACTTAACCTATCTTAAATCTTAATTCAAGCTAAATCTAAGACTGATTAAGACTAACTGGAAAATAATAAAGCCTACTATTTATACAACTCGAAAGTACACTGCCGAGCATATAATTAGGGACAATCCATTAATTGAATTAATTCATTCAAAACTTTAGTAATTTTAATATCGAAATAAAAATTGTTGCAGGAGGCTTGACCATCTGGATCTGAATCTGAGTTTAGAGTTTGTCAAGGGTGATTAAATCATTGACCAGAGCACCTAGGCCTCACTAGGCACGTTGCGCCCCCCTGGCTAGGACAGCCCTCCGTTGTTCTATCACTCATTTAGCCACCCAAGGTGACGAGCAAAGGACAGCACAACACTTGGAGCGGTTTCCCTAACATTGGCCATGTTCGGCCAGAGGAGGCTTGGCCATCAAAGTAGAGTAGTTGAATTTTCATCCCCTAAATAGACTCAGCACTATTTAAAGTTATAATTTATTTTCTGCATTTTTCTGAACAGGAACCAATTTTTTTCAACATTTATTTATCGCAATTATCTAGAAAGTTTTTCCCATTTTTTTCAAAGAATTTTCTAGTGCCACTTAAAAATTTTTTTTTCCAAATTTTCTATTATCTTTTTGGAGTTTTCCCTTTAAGTTGTGAGAATTTTTCAGAATGTATTGCTTTATCTTTTAGGAATTTTCTTTTATATTTCTAGAATATTTCATATATTCTAGAAATGTTGTTCCATTTTTTGAGGGTTTAGGATTATCCTGTAAATAATCTTCCAGATGCAAGAATGTTCTTCTAGGATTATAAACATATTCCTAACAATTTCTGTCTTGAAATGCAAGACTTGAAAAATTTATTTCATTTTTAGAGGATTTTTCTTCTAAACTTCGCTTTAAGGAATCTTGAATTTTTCAACAATTTTTCTCAAAATTTTTAAGAGAATAAATTGCATATATATTTATGAAACACGCATCTGAAAGAAAAAGATAATTAAAATTCAACTTTCAATTTGTTATCATAATCTCTAAAAAGAATATCTAATGAATTCGGAGGATGCTCATCGAAAGGTAATATGGCATGAAGTTTTAGAGATAGTATAGTTTATGATGAGGATAGATTTTGTCATATTAATCATTTGTTTTGACAAATTACCCAGACTTAGACATTTAGCCGCGTTATTTCAAAACCTATAATATACAGGATCAGTTACAAATGTTATGCGCATTTTCTAGAAAAAATATATTAATTGATCGCACAAACTTAAAAACTTAAAATTAACAGTTCCTTGGGCACCAAACAAGACAATGAACGTCATTTTGAAGTGAAACTTGCTCATTCACATCTCTTGGATCGGGGAGAATTATTTTATGTGCCACTTGCTAATCTGCCTTTTTGATTTTGGCTCGTATTCAAACATCCAGTATGCATCTAAACTCCGACTCATTTTAAATCAAATCCAACAAATGTTGACGGTGAGAAACTCGAAGTTCTTTCGGACCGTACAGACCTTGCGCATTGAATATGTTTAAGGTGTCAGCGATTTGCTGGATGCTCAATCGATGGTCGGAATGAAAAACTTCGCGCACACTATTCACCATTTCCTCGGTTCTGTTGTCGTAAAATACAGTCTACATTGAAGGCATCTTAAAGCATCTGGAAAGTTTCGGTTGCATTCTTTCCAAGCCGCATACAAAACTTGATTACGTATCACTGCTCAAGCGAACACTCTATTGCACTGTGTTACAATGTCAAAAAATACTTCATGCAGAGGCACGTAGACTGCTAGAAGCGAATTGGCGACCGGTTGCATTGGAAGGCAGACCCTTCCTGTCCATTGAAGTCTCTGTAGTTTCACAATTAGTGATACAGGTTTTCTTTAAAGTTGGTGTACAGCTGTTGATTTCATCAGATTATGTACTTATTGTTCTCTTTAATTGGGCCCAGAATGCGTCGTAAGATCTTTTCTTCGAGTGTGTTGGTTATATCTCGTTATTTTGTGCCAACGACCATGTTTAACGCCCTAAGATTAGAAAAGCATCTAAATTTAATACTGCGATTAATTTAATTTGATTTGAAGATATTTGACATTGCAAGCTACGCTTTGTTCGCTGTTATTATTCATACATTGATCTCGGTGTCTTCTTTGCCGCAGCTGTTAAGTGTAATTTCTAAATATTTTAAGTTGCTAACTTGTTGTAATGTATCAGATTTACCGCATCTGGCATTGTTGGTACTTTGTATTAAATATTTTATTTTACTTGTGTTGATTTCTATTCTGCTGGTCTCTGCTGCTTCTTTTAGTGTTGTGTACGCTTCTTCTTCGATTGTTTGTTTAAACTCATGATATTGATGTCGTCTGTATACGCCGCTAATTATACCGACTTGTTTTTCAGTGTTCGCTTTCCTAACTATGTACTAGATTGAACAGAGTTAAGGCCAGTCCGTCTCCCTGTTTCAAACCTTTGTTGTATGTAAAGAGGTCGGTAAGTTGCCCTTTTAACTTGTTCTTGTGCTGTCCTATTTGTAATTTTGGTCCGTATTATTCTTACCCGTTTTCCTGGTATTCTTAGTATTAGTAACACTGGAAATAGTTTTCATCTATCGAATCATATTCTTGCTTGGGATGTACAAAGAAGTTGTACACATCGCTTTTGTATTCACAGTTTTTTTGTAGTAATTATTTATTGTATTAGTGAGGATTTTGTAGGTGTTCCTTAAAAGCTATAAACTTTAACCAACCGGAATCCTTTAATGGCTCTGAAATATGCTCATACTTCCTAATGCCATAAATAATACAAGAATTTTGTAATCTTTGAATCCTATTTGCTGTATCCTTCGTCAAACACGGACCATAAACTATATCACCAAAGTTAACTTGCGAAAGAACCAAGCTATTACATAATATTTTCTTGATTGCTCGACTAAGGGAATGTCTATGAGGTTATAGGAGTTTTAAGCCTATATATGATTATCCTGTAAATAATCTTCCAGATGCAAGAATGTTCTTCTAGGATTATAAACATATTCCTAACAATTTCTGTCTTAAAATGCAAGACTTGAAAAATGTATTTTATTTTGAGAGGATGTTTCTTTTATGGAATCTAGAATTTTTCAACAATTTTTCTCAAAGTTTTAAAAGAATAAATTGCATACATGTTTATGAAACACACATCTGAAAGAAAAAAGTAATTAACCATATAAACAAAATTCAACGTTCAATTTGTTATCAAAATCTCTAAATAGAATATCCAATGAATTCGGAGGATGCTTATCAAAAGGTAATATGGCATGCAGTTTTAGAGAGTGTATAGTTTTTGATGAGGATAGATTTTGTCATATCAATCATCTGTTTTGACAAATTACCCAGATAATATTTTCTTGATTGCTCGACTAAGGGAATGTCTATGAGGATATAGGAGTTTTAAGCCTATGTATGCCTTACTAACAGCCCCAACAAAATGGTCATCAAATCTCAAAGCTCGAACAAAGGTTTGTCATTATTTATTGCTAAAGAATGATTATCTGAAAGTTTGAATAAATTATTTAGATCGGAGCTAATATCAATCAAAGCTTAGTTATACTCTTTTAAATAAAACGGCTGATAAGTTTGTGTATCATCCGCATACATTCTCAAATTACAATGTAAAATACATTTATAGAATTGACTGGTATATAAAATAAATAAGGCCCTAAGACGGACCCCTGGGGAAACCCCGCTTCCAATATCCTTTTCGAAAAAAGTACTTCATCGTAACAGACCATTTGTGTTCTCTCTTTTAAATAACTTAACAAAGTACGAACTGCTGTAGCAAAAACCCAATATGGGCACAAATGGATAATAATATGTCATGCTTAATTGTGTCGAAGGCACGACTATAATCTAATAGTATAAATACTGTTACTTTTCCATTATCCGTAGCCTCAAATATGTCATCAGTAATACATAATTCCTTTTCTAAATCGAAATTTAATGTCAGGTATAATGTTTTTTCTATTTAAATTCACCAAAATTTGTTGACTAATAATTATTTCCGATAGTTTAGATAGTACTGGTAATATACTTATTGCAAGAAGATCTTTAAACTCATTAGGCGATTTGATTTTCGGAAGCGGTCGTATAAGAACCTGTTTCCAACTTTTGGTAAATGTTTGAGTTAAAAAGATAGTATTACTTATATGTGCAAAAATATCAGCAAGGTACGGACAACAGAGTAATATCATTTTCAAGTTAATACCATCACATCCTTTTGCATTACTCGTAATTTTAATCAGAGAAGACAACATCTCAGTTTTAGTAATGTAGCTAAATTGGAAATTATCATTTACTATAACTTCATTTTGATACTCGTCTATAAGTTTAGCAGAGTAAGCATTTGTAGTATTTGGTACGTTGTTAACAAAAAAGTTATTTAGTTCATCTACATACCTGGTAATGCGTTCATTTGTCTCAGTTCTTCCCATATTTTCCTAGGACAATTATTTTCACACAAATAACTAAAATCGGCCTTTTTTCATTATTTATAGCCTGAGTTGTATAATTTCTCAATGATTTATAATCATTAAAGTGTGCAGTCAATTTTGTACTTTTAAATTTTGAGAAACCTTTGTCTCTAAGGGACATTAAGAGTTTAATATTATCCGTTATCCATGGCGATTTCTTTTTCGTAACTGGGATATATTTCTCTGGGGCATGTTTATCAAATAGATTTAAAAGTAACTCATTTAAAGTATCTACTTTATAGTTAATATCATCACCATTATATATTTTATGAAGAGGCAAGTTTTCTAGATCATTATTTGAATGCTTTGATTTATATTTTTTTATGTTACGAAACTCTAGCAAGATTGGAGGAGGTGAATTTGTGTCTAGGGCTAATTGGCATGAAATCATTTCATGATCAGATAGTGAAAAAAAATGTGAAACCCTTCCAACTGTATTGATTTATTTCAGTGTGTTATGGAGTTTCATCATGTATCCGCCTCATTAATTCAAGGTATTTTTGGTTGTGATCTCTGATGTTTCTTCTTCCGTTTTAGTAAGTAACTCCTAGAAATGCTTTTTTTCTCTTCTATTTCTTTTTGATCGTTAGTTACTATTCCTGTCCTATCTCTACAGAGAATTTTGCGTGGTTTAAACCCTTGTCTTGTGTGTTTAAGATATATGAACCCGTTTCTTATGTTGCTTGGAAATCTGTTTCCACCTAGACTGCTTGCATATTTTTTTTATTTTTTAGTTTATCTGCTTCTCTTCTTGCTGGTTTAAACGTTTCTATTCTTTCTCTAGTATCGATTTGGAGGAATTTTTTGTGTGCTTCGTTTTTTTTTGTTATTAGCTTCTCTGCACTCTTCAACAAACCATTATTTTTTTAATGATCCTAGTAATTTATACGCTGTTACACTGAGTGTGGTTTTTGAAATCTAGCCGAGATATCTTCAGCTAGCTTTTCACAAATTTTTGGTATTTTAATTGCATTGATGTTTAGCTTATCTATCCTTGGGTCCATTTGTTAATCCGGCATCGTACCCGTACTAAGAGAAAAAAAGATCGGACACGCAGCATGCTTCTTTTTTTGACGCTGACACCTAGAATGTTTGTGGTCCATCTCCCATAAATGTTTACATGACAAATTTCTTTTTTAGTTATGCCATCTGGAGATGCCCATGTGGCTTTATGGATGTTTTGATAGGGATAGAGAGTAGAGCTGATTATTAGGTCCCTGATTGCCGCAAAGTTAATTAGTAGTTCTTAATTATGACTTCTTATGGTATGTAAGTTATGTTTGCCTATTGTGCCCAAATACTCTCTCTCTCTCCCTATGTTAACATTCACCTCCTCAACTAGTTTAGTGTCATTAGAGGGTATGATATCATATATGTGTTCTAATTATTGGTAAAAACTTGTTTTGATTTCTTTTACATTTAAATCCATAGGGCAGTAAATAGAAACAGGATGGTGGTGACCGTTACTATGTGGTATTTAATTTTCAAATGTAGGATGAAATAAAACACGATTTTCTATGTTTTTTACCACGGTATATTAATGATTTTACATTAATGAATTATGTTCGGCTATAGTTTCGACTCTTTCAAGTCATTATCAAGTGAATTGATTTTAGAAATACAGAGGTATATATAGGCAGGTTACAGGTAGTTAATTAGGGCGGTGCGATTTACGGCGAAATTCAAGGGCGGTACATTAAGCGGGATTTTTGGGGCGCATTGTGTTAAGCGGATTATGCTAGTTGAAATAAGCTGGAATTATATAATTCAGTCTGTTCGTTTAAGAGATTAACGTTAACGGCTTTTCTTTTTCTTGAGATTTCTAATGCTTCTAGCATGTCGAGTTTTGGGCCTTTATTACAGGTGTGCATTATCTTCATCTTGTCTAATGGCGGGAAATTATGTTTCTGGTCTAGGCTGTGGTTTGAAAAGGAACTATTGTTGTGGTGTAATCTGAACGCTCGAAAATGTTCTCTATATCTCGTTTCGAAGTTTCTTCCGGTTTGCCCTACGTATAAACTATTGCACTCTGGACATTCTAGTTGGTATACTCCTGATTTTTTATTGTTTTCGATTTTGTCTTTCGCATTAAATATGATATTTGTCAATTTTGAATAAGGTTTGAAGGCGATTTGATAATCTTGTTTTTTGAGAACACTAGCAATTTTGTCTGAACCGGGGCCATAGTATGTTAAAGTTAGGTACTTGTTAATTTTCGGTGTTTTTATGTGGGGATATATGTGGGATATGGTGGATTGGTACTGTTTTTTGTTTATCATGGATTTTATTAGGGTAAGAGGGAAGCCGTTTGATTTTGCAATAGATGTAATTTTGTCTAATTCGATGGTTCTTCGGGATTCGGATAAAGGGATTGTGTATGCTCGATGTATCATTGAATGATAGGCTGCTAATTTGTGGGATATGGGATTATTCGCGTGATATGGGATTGTAGAGTTGACGTTTGTAGGTTTTCGGTAAATGTCGAATTCGATTTTATTATTATTATGTATTAATTTTAAATCAAGGAAATTTATTTTGTTATCTTTTTCTATTTCTAACGTGAATTTAATCTGGCTATGAATGTTGTTTGATTCCTGTATTGTAATGCTGTATTGTAATACTTGAAAAAGAGGACTATTTACAAAAAGTCAATCAGTTCATATCATCCGAAAATTTAAAACTATTACCAAAAGACCCAACACAAAAGTACCAAACTTAAATTAAACAATTCATATCAAATTTACAGTCACTATTTTCAAAATTCGAAAAGTCCCCCGCCTATCCGGATATATAAAAACACATAAACCCGAACTCCCTATAAGACCAGTAACATCATATATCAATAGTCCTAACAGAATCCTAGCCAAAAAACTAAACCTACTTTTTAAAAAGCACACCAACTTCACCGCGAAATATTCTATCATAAATTCACAACAACTCACAAACCACTTAAGTTCAGTCACTACTCCAAAAAACTCTAAATTAGTATTCTTTGACGTTTGTAGCATGTTTTCAAAAATTCCAGCATCAGAATGTTTAATAATTATTAAAGACATTTTAGACAAAACAAGCATAAACCCTGTAATAAAATCCGAACTTTTTGATGCATTCGAACTATGCCTGAACCAAAATTACTTGCAATTTAACAATAAATTTTTTGAACAAACCACCGGACTGGCAATGGGATCACCATTGAGCCCTCTGCTAGCAGATATATTCATGTCCAGGATAGAAGACAAAATTTTTCAAGCTTCACTTGCTAAAAAACATCTGGTACCGATACGTAGACGACGTGATTGCCTGCTTCAAACGCACATCACGCCAACTAGATCAATTCAAAAATTTAATTAACAACATTCATCCCCAGATTAAATTCACGTTAGAAATAGAAAAAGATAACAAAATAAATTTCCTTGATTTAAAATTAATACATAATAATAATAAAATCGAATTCGACATTTACCAAAAACCTACAAACGTCAACTCTACAATCCCATATCACGCGAATAATCCCATATCCTACAAATTAGCAGCCTATCATTCGATGATACATCGAGCATACACAATCCCTTTATCCGAATCCCGAAGAAACATCGAATTAGACAAAATTACATCTATTGCAAAATCAAACGGCTTCCCTCTTACCCTAATAAAATCCATGATAAACAAAAAACAGTACCAATCCACCATATCACACATATATCCCCACATAAAAACACCGAAAATTAACAAGTACCTTATTCAAAATTGACAAATATCATATTTAATGCGAAAGACAAAATCGAAAACAATAAAAAATCAGGAGTATACCAACTAGAATGTCCAGAGTGCAATAGTTTATACGTAGGGCAAACCGGAAGAAACTTCGAAACGAGATATAGAGAACATTTTCGAGCGTTCAGATTACACCACAACAATAGTTCCTTTTCAAACCACATCCTAGACCAGAAACATAATTTCCCGCCATTAGACAAGATGAAAATACTGCACACCTGTAATAAAGGCCCAAAACTCGATATGCTAGAAGCATTAGAAATCTCAAGAAAAAGAAAAGCCGTTAACGTTAATCTCTTAAACGAACAGACTGAATTATATAATTCCAGCTTATTTCAACTAGCATAATCCGCTTAACACAATGCGCCCCAAAAATCCCGCTTAATGTACCGCCCTTGAATTTCGCCGTAAATCGCACCGCCCTAATTAACTATCTGTAACCTGCCTATATATACCTCTGTATTTCTAAAATCAATTCACTTGATAATGACTTGAAAGAGTCGAAACTATAGTCGAACATAATTCATTAATGTAAAATCATTAATATACCGTGGTAAAAACATAGAAAATCGTGTTTTATTTCATCCTACATTTGAGGGCAGTAAATATTTATAGTTGTGGTGTTGGTAAAGTTTGTGCCCTTAAGATACATATTCGTTTACTGATGGGTTGGAAGTCGATAATTGAGGACTTCATTGTTTTGTTTATAATAAACGCGACTCCAAATTTTTTACTATTTCCTGGTTTGCCATTGTAGTAGATAATTTGCGCCTTCGTGTCTTGAATTCCGCTGCGAAGCCATCTAGTCTCTTCTATCGCTGTTGTCTGGTATAGAACTTGTATAGATCGCTCTGCCGTTCTGGTCTGTTTTCCATTTTTTTCCGTAATTGGTTGGTTTTGAGATTACGAGGGTAGATTGATAAGATTCCGGAATGGGCACGGAATGGCGCGCGTATCGTGAAATTGTTATGACGGTTGTCAAGGCTAACCTATTTTAGGTAAGCTATCAAATTTTCAGACACGTGCGTCGTTCCGTTTTTGGTTACTAGGATATCTTGTGATACAAGTCAGGCACTTTTGCAAAAATGGATAAAAACGAATTTCGTGCAGTTATCAAACATTTCTGGATGGATTGGAAAAAGGCGACGGAGATATGAGATATTTTTCAGAAAGTTCATGGCACATCCACACCTTCATTTTCGACTATTAGTTTCTGGGTGAGCGAGTTCAAACGTGGCTGTACGAGCACCAAGGATGAACCACGCAGTGGACGTCGACGAGTGAAGTTGAGCGAAATAGTAGAGACCACGGGCATCTCATATGAACTTGTGCAAAATATCGTGCACGAACATTTCGGCATGAGGAAGCAGTCGGCGCGATGGGTGCCGCGTTTACACCAAGCAACAAGCGAAATCGTGTGACCGCTTCGAAAGAGTGTTTGGCCTTGTTAAAGAGTAATCCAACGGTTTTTTTTCGCCGATTCGTGACCGTGGACGAAACATGGATCCACCACTATACACCAGAAACCTAGCAGCAGTCGAAACAGTGGATTTCTCCAGGCGAATCTACTCCGAAGAAGGCAAAGACTGTCCCATAGGCTAGAAAGGTCATGGCCACCGTTTTTTGGGATTCGCAAGGTGTGATACACATCGACTTTTTGCAGAAGGGAAGAGCTATCATGGGACAATACTACAGCGATTTATTGGATCAATTCAACGGCATATTGAAGGAGAAACGTCCTCATTTGCAGCGAAAAAAAGTGTTCTTCCACCGCATCAACGCGCCGGCCCATTCATCCCGAATCGTCAATGCTAAAGTGGTTGAATTGGGCTACGAGGTGGTGCCGCATCCCCCGTACTCTCCACACCTGGCCCCGTGCGACTTCTTATTGTTCACAAACATGAAGACTTGGCTCGTAGGCAAGCGCGTTACGTCAAATGAGGAGGTCAACGACGCCACTAAAGCTTATTTTGCAGAGTTCCCGAAATCATATTTTTCTGAAGGCTTAAAACAGTTGGAACACCGCTGAGAAAAGTGTATCGCCCTGCAAGGGTACTATGTTGAAAAATAAAAAAAACCTGTTTAATTACTGCGTTTTCTTGTCCATTCCGGAAACTTTTCAACATACCCTCGTATGATGCGTCATGTTTGAAGGCTTGATATTTCGTTTCGTAGTAAGGTTATGTAATTGATGATACAAGTACAATATTTTTTATCCTGGCAGATATTAACTTAACTGAATAAGACACCGTTTTAGATTATAATAACTTAGTAGTTACGAAGTACAGGGGTGGATTTTTAAATATGAGACTGGTTTGGTTTCATAATTACTTTATCAGTTTCCTGGCATACATGTCTCATCAAATTTCATCAAGAATGTAGAGTATTAATTAAAGTTATTAATTAGTTATAGATTTATTAATAATTGCTTTATTAATATACCTATAGTTAAACCTTTAACATATATTGTAATTAAAAATTTAAATACTCGAAAATAATAATTACATGGATATTATAGACCGCTTTTTGCTTAAATATTCAACATATTTAGAATTTCTTTGCAACACAATAAATCAACTCGTGTTCACCCTCTACTTTCAAGGTAAGAATCACGCTCCGGGGATTAGGGTAGTCAAAGGAGGTGGTGACATGGATAAATCTTCCCGGGGGTAGGCAAAGTCCGTTATCCCGAGTTGTAAACATAGGGCGCCGTAACTGACCATCGGAAATGGTTACGACGCGGAGGAGGCGAGTTAGAAAGTGATAAATAACAGTTAAGTGGGTAGAAGACGAATGCCGTTGAGATTTGTAAAATTCGCGCGCTTAGAACCTTGCGGATTATAAATTTGAGAAAATTGAAAGCGCCGTGAATACCCGTTTTAATTTTCCACCGCTAGTGAATCCACGATATAATTACGGGCGGGGAGGGCGATAAAATGAATTGCCTCAGACAGAATCGATTATTAAGGAAATTGTTTTATAAACGCGAAAAAAGCCAGCGCCGCGTGAGATCTATATTTAATAAAGCGTGGAAAAGGGAATTTCCAGCCGTGAAATATTTTTGATTTTAATCTCTCTGCTGGAAAAACAACAACTTGTAGAATGTGATAGATATATAATAAATATTAAAAAATGTGTATTACCCCCAATAATTAAAGTAAACAAATATTTTGCTAAATTTTAAAATTCGCTATATTATAACTACAAATAATAATTATAAAAATGTTATATAACATGTACACATAGTTATGTAAATCTAATATAAACACAACATGACGCGAGCTTTGACGTTTATCGTCATTATCCAGATATAATGATAGTAATAAGGGAACAATAATAAATGGAGTGTTTGTAATGACGGCATAATCAATAGAATAATAAATTTAATTTCCTTTATTTCAAGGAACGTTATTTTGTACTTTACATTTCTTATAAAAAGAGCGTCTATAAATTTCAATTTTAATTTTTGTTTCCTATATCAGCAATGAAATTATTTACTCCAGAGTGAATCAGCAGTATTTTGGAAGACTCATGAAAAATGTAATTTAGATAAGAAATTTCTACAGAAACGTCTGTTTGAAAGTACTTCATTTGAACAATTACTTCCTCGGGGCGGCGACAAACAAAGAGAATGTTTTTATTTTTCAACGCAATGAAAGGAATATTTAGTACATATATATAAAACACACATTATACATTATATATAATGAAAACTAATATATATTTAACCAATATTATCTTATTATTATAAAAAATAGAATTGTTAATATGATAATACATACGGAAGCATAGAAAGAATACTGTTTAAAATTCATTTAATATATGAATAAACAATTCTTATTTATGAGAGCCATCAGTTTACACAGTTTAAATATTTTACAAGCATAGCACATATGAATTACTAGTTAAAATTTGATAATTGAGCAAAAATAAATTAGATATGCACTATATTAAATTAAAAATGAATAAAACAATAACATTGTTGATGTTGAAGGCTTCTACTTCGGTATACATGTTGAATATAAATGAAACACACTAATAACTTTGTTTGTATAACACGAAATTTATTTCTGTGACTTAAGTTTCTGTAACTGCACGTACCATTTTCAAACATAAAGTAATTTCAAAATCCGATTGTACAGGTATAAGTAGTTGCGATAATTACATGAGCGCATTAAAAATAGGGGTGTATACAAGGTCTAGTTGGTCGTTAAGAATTGGACTTTCCGGATTAGCGCGTATTTTCTGGATTTCCAGGGACTCCAACAAATCCATCAACCATCTTAGGGCCTTTCTTGGTAAACAGTTTCTTATCTCTCAGAGACACACGAACTAAAATTGTGTGTCACACAATCAAAAGATCTACTTATGTGCAAAAAGGTAGACAACAATTTCTTTATTTTCGAATAAATCGAAACACTTATTAATAAAATCCAGCTTTTGTAGTGGATAGATAAAACTTGAAACTAAATTATGATTTATTTAGCAACTTATTTTGTTCTTAAAGTATACTTGTAAGACTTTTTGACAGGATTGGTGGAATACAAATTTGTCTATAATTTGTTATATCATCTGGATCACCTTTTTTGTAATTGGTATACGTTTTGCAATTTTTAGTACTTTTGGAAATGTATTAATTCGGATACATTGATTTATGAGCCTATTTAAGGGTGATATTATCAAATCTAATACAAGATTTTATTTTTAGTGGACACACAGTTTCTCTAACTTTTTCATAAACTTAAAATATTATGAACTGCTATTTTCTTAAGGTGTTTTGGCTAATCATTCAATTGGATCTACGGAAGTTCAGCGCAAAGAATCAGTAATATTATTAGCAGCAAATGCAAATTTGAGTGTTTTTACTATTTCTAAAATTTATTATATTGAACTTTGCTCGAAGGGGACTAGAAGAAGTTTTAATCAAGTTTACAGTTGCCTTAATACGCTCATGTTACAAGACAAGTTTTTATTTCCGTCTATATGTTTTGGAACTCGGCGCTATTGTTACAACGAAGTATCTCGCTCATTAACTGCAGGTGATACCTCATGGCAAGTAGTCATTCATTGAACCACTTTTGTCTTTCTTCTTATTTTTTTTTTCGGGTACACAAGTTTAAAAATTTGGGTCAACATATGAGCAGACGAGAACGATTATTAACGTTATTTGATGCCCTGAACTCAGATCTTCAATTCGTGTGTCAAGATTGGTTCTAGTTTTCGAGTTTGCGTATGGTGGCAGCACTGCGCTCTTATATTTGACCACGTTGCATTAAACATAGTTCGTAACTTGTTTTTGTGCAGTTAATTTGCTTCGAAACATGTGGAAATACAGAGATAACGTTGCAAAGTCGATTCAAAGTGTTTTTGTTACGTTTGTGGATGTTATATGCTGAGAAAATTATGACAAATGCACTTAGACATGCGTATTTGCAGTATTTTGCAAGGTGTAGCCGAGTCGTTTGCATTATAAACCAGAACAAAAAAAAACGTATTCTCTGTACTACTTGTGAACCTACAGGACATATTGTTGCCACCTCTTCACATTAAGCTTGACTTTATTAAGAACTTTGTCAAAGCACTGGGCATCGTTTCAACGTGTTGTTCACAACTTTCGGTAACCACAAGTTACCGGATTACAAGCAAGTAATAGCAAAATTACCTGAAGATTGGAGCTCGAATGTCTCTTGAGATATATTTTCTGCATTAATATCTTGATTTTGTCTCACAAAACTTGGGCGACACTCGACCAAAATATAGTGAAAATCTAAAGAGATACCAAGGATTTTGGGACGAAGGCATGATGAGCGACTACTGTTGGACCCTAATGGTCTAAGCAGATCCCAAGCAGTATAAAAGACTCACTCAACCTCTGTTCATTTCTGATTTATACTTTTTAATTAAATAATTTGTCATTAATGGTCAGAAAAGTTAAACAATGAATTTAATAAATATTTCGAAAACTAGAACCAATTTAAAAAAACGGGCTGCTGATTTGGATTCAGCCTTTCAATTTACCTTATAAACAGTTTTTAGTTGCTCAGGTCCAAACCCGTGTATACTTGTTTTATTATTTGTGAAATAAGACCATTCACTAGAGTTTACTAAATTTTAAAATTACTTCGTATTTTCTAGCTATATGTTTAAATATAGCTATTTTTTATAACATATTAAGTTAATTTGACATTTTCCTGTTAACCTCCGTTTCAGATTCTTTGGATGAAGGAATTCCTCTAACTCATTAAATGGAACTGATATTCTAAATAAACCATATTTTTGTAGATGTTTCGAGTTCCTAACTGCTTACAGAAAAGAACATCCATTTTCGCTGTTTTACGAAATTCTTTGATACCATCTATCGGTTTCCTGCGTGATTGTTTTTCTTGTAATTTCACCCATTGACTTTCGTATTTTGTTGTATTATCTACAAACGACAAAAGTAAAAAAATAAGTTTTTTTCCGGTATTATTTTAGTATTTTCATGATTTCCCTGAACCGTTTTGGCAATATCATCCTAGTTGTATATATCTTCTTTATTTACATTTGTTGAACAGCTGAATCGAACAGCCTTATATAAGAAAATGCAAATTCGTTGACCAATTAATAAATAAAATTGAACAATTAGAGAAATTAATAGACAGGAATAATTTGATGATAAAAGTAAATGAAAATACATCAAGTGCTACTAATACAATGATATTTTTGAAGAAGTCCTTTAGAGGCACAAATGTGCAAGTTCTGTAATTTTATTCAATACTCCTGAATCAACAGAATTACAAGATGATGAAGCCCGTATTTCTGATGTTTTGGCGAAGTATAATTCAAAATGCCTCTATGCCAACAAAACTATACATACTTGGTTTTAAAACAATCCCGTTGAAGCAAAATTGATATTAAAAATGGTGATGTGTCCATCATAGTACTTTCCCTATATTTTTCTTGAAAACTATGAGATTTATGCAAAAAGGCTATTCTTAATAATTTATTCATTTTTTAATTCTCTACAATTATTTGTTATACAAATTTCATGTAACTCCAACAGTTAATTAGCAATTGTCAAAAAATATCTAAATTTTCAGTTTTTATTTTTTTTCTCAAAAGTTAAAAATATTATGAAAAATATGTTTAAATAAAACGTGTTCAGTTTTTCATTCTCTTTAACTTTGGTTTGAACCGTTTTTTAAAATTTTTCATATTTAGAAAAATATTACCAAAAAACAAAAAAACATCTCGAGTAAACATCCACTTCCGGTCTACGAATGTTTACTAAAAGCTTTTCAGTTCCAGTTTTTAAAGATAAAACCTTAAGTTTAAAGTTTCATCTCAATCGGATTATTCGTTTTTGAGATACAGCACCCACCGACAGACAGACAGACAGACAGACGGACAGACAGACACACACACAGACACAAAAAAATTTTTTCCAGAAATTAGTGCAATGGACTCAGGGGACCTCAAAACGGATATTTCCGCAAAAAAAAATTTTCAAAAAAAAATCACGATCACAATACTTCCCCTATATTTCATATAGGGAAAGTAAAAAATTCAACCTGAAATGGCTACATTCAAAAATATTCAGATAAGAAATGATAAAATCCCAAGGAAAATTGAATATCCCTTCGTATTAAGCTGAAACGTCGATCAGAGAATGGAGTAACTAACCTGAAGGTAAAGTATTTTCATGATGTTCCTAAAATAATCCAGGAAAACTGAGTGTTTTTCCTTATACTACATACTACGCTCTCTGTTTATTACCAAAATGTCAGGGGATTAGGTTCTAAAACTAACTTATTTTATGATAATGTATGAACAAATAGCATTTAACAATTTGACATTTTTTGCTTGACTGAAACATCGATGATTCCGAATAATTTTGGAAAATTATTTAAAATCATTTTCTGTAAAGTTATGTTTAGGTTTTGTGAAAAATAGATCAACCATATCCAATTTGCTAAATTTTACTGATTATGTTTCTCGACACCTTGATGAACTTAATATTGCTAATAAAATGAGCTTTTATGGTTTCACCGATTAAACTGTTTCCTTGATCCGTTCTTATCTTTACAACCGATAACAATATGTTCAATACATGGATTTTAGTTCAAATAAATATGTTGCTTCTAGTATCCGCAAGGATATAACCTAGGACCAGTGTTGTTTATCAATGACATTGTAATGTACTTCTCTACGCTGATGACATAAAGAAATAGAGTTTATGAGAGGTATTACACATTACTTTGTTTTATATCTAACAGAATGTTAATTTAAATAATACCATCGTCTTAGATGACCCTCTGAATTAAAAATATCGTTATCGTCCCAAGCGGGAAGAGAATAGAAAAAGGCCTACCTTGAATGTGAGTAATATGAAGAATATAGTCCAAGAGTCTGAAGAAAGATCCTTGGCCAAAATAATGAGAGTCTATTAAGAACAAATTAATATATGCACTGCAAAGCTTAGAACACGGTGAATTAAACAACAATTATAGCAACAATAATACCCATACTAATACTACTAAAAACTAAAATAAAAATAAATGCTCTGTAAAATCTGCATCGTTAAATTTATAGAAATCTGCAAAAAGTACAATGGATGTAGACTCTACTATTTCCCAAAATAAAAGACACGCAACCTAATAAACCAGAGAGCGATATTTATCATAATACAGAAAAAAGACCAGTGATCACTAAATACACAGAAGATGACGAAGAATGGAAAACTATCGGTAGGAATGTTAAGAAATATAATGTACGGTTGTAGAGGGAGTAACCCAAATGATTCAATTAGAGGAGTGCTTATCTTCACTTATACAAATGCTACAGAAGGATTGTTAGCAGAATATTCGGAAAATAATAATTGAAGGATTGTAATTTTGGCTACACATAGTCAATACCTGATGGTATCCAATGATGAGTTATTTTTGAAAAATTAATATACAGGTTGTTCAAAATTTCAAACCACATTTGGTCAAAATTAAACCAATATATCTCGTATTTCTTAAAAGGAACACCCTGTATATTTTTACATATTCGGACGCAGAATTTAATTGTGCTTTTACTTATACTAGCCTTATCTATACCTATCTTCTTTACTTTTAAAGTTATTAACATGTTTCTAAAGATATTTCAATATTCTGTGCAATTAAAAACATTGGCTATGCATTTTATCAAGCGAACCGAGAAAAAAAGAACATATTGTTTTAAATCAAAATATCAACGTATTGTTATTACTTTATTCAATAGTGACGTACAATTGATGAAGAAGAAAACGAAGAAAATTTACTGGCCTATTTTCAAGACAATCCACATGCTTCAATAAGATCTTCGCACAACGATCTTGGAATTACCCGATCATCTATTTAGCGAATTTTAAAGAAGCATAAAATGCACCCATATTCATTTATTAAAGTGCAAGCAATGAATCCAAATGACCATGTACATCGTTTACAATATTGTGAAAAGCTGTTAGTAAAACTTCAGGAAAACCCATTTTTTGCGTAATATTATTTGGACGGACTAAGCCAAATTCGGAAGAGAAGGTATTGTAAATAGTCATAATTTGGGCTGGTAAAAATCCACACTTTACACAACAAGGAAACTTCCAAAATGCGTTCAGTGTTAACGTATTTGCATTGTTGTAGGATTTGAAATTTTCGACGAAAATTTAACCAGCGGCAGATATTTGCAAATACTCCGAAGATCGAAAACCGAATTTACCGATAATTTACCATTAAATACTGTTAGAACTTGCTGGTGCCAAATGTTTGAAGATCGCTGGTTTGGACGTAATGGGCCAGAGCGATGGCCACCAAGTTCGCCTGACCTAACATCTCTTGATTTTTATTTATGGGGTTGCATTAAAACTAATGTACAAGGTGG
Organism: Ontholestes murinus; assembly: GCA_963969525.1. Taxonomy (NCBI): domain Eukaryota; kingdom Metazoa; phylum Arthropoda; class Insecta; order Coleoptera; family Staphylinidae; genus Ontholestes; species Ontholestes murinus. The sequence goes on from OZ018388.1 coordinate 68,605,878, forward strand.
CGCAAAAGTAATGTCATAGTTTGAATTGGCTGCCATTTTGTTATAAATGAAAACATTTATTTGAAAGTGTATTATTGGTTTCATTACTTGGAAAAAATTATATCGCTCAAATGGCCACCTCGCGAGTTGATGCATAATTGCGCTCGTTTTGGGGAATTTTGAATTGTTGTTCGTAACACATCTGGCACCAAATTGGCGACTTCTTCTTCAATGTTAGCTTTCAAGTCTTGCAAGATTCTTAGTTTGTTGTGGTAAACGCGAGATTTTAAGAAGCCCCAAAGGAAGAAGTCTGGTGCAGTTAGATCTGACGATCTGGGCGTCCAGTTTAAATCTCCAAAACGGGAGATCATTTGACCTGAAAATTGGTGTCCAAAATCTCCATAGTTACCCGAGCTGTGTGAACGGTTGCTTCGTCCTGTTGAAACGAACAATGATCGAGACCCAATGCAGCAACTTGCGGCAAAAAACTCGTTTAACATCTGCCTGTAACTCTCACCATTTACGGTTACGGCGACGCCATCGGCGTCTTCAAAAAAATAAGGACCAATCACTTTTTCACTGCAAATGCTGTACCAAATCGTCACATTGAGAGGATGCAATCTTCTTGCATTACATGTAGATTTTCTGTGCCCCAGAAACTCAAAAAAAAACGCCCACGAAATTCACGTTGCGTTAAAACAACAGACTTAAAATTTGCCAAATAAGCAGTATGTATGTATCGCTCCATGGCTTGTTGATAACTAATTCACTATATATCTAGATCATAATTGTCGAAGCACACTGACATTTGACGCCATCTTCAAAAATGGCGGCCAATTCAAAATATGACATTACTTTTGCCCCACCTTGTATATGACAGACCAGTTAATTCTAAAGAAGATTAGAACGAATAATATCCGAACTTGGCAAATTAAACCACAACAAAATCAGTAAAACCACAAATAATGGAACAATCCGTAGAATTTTGAATTGTTTAGAACAAAATAGTAGCCATTTTAAACATTTATTAATCTAATTGTATGAACTACTAGAATAAGTGGATTGATTGAACTGAATATATATTGTTTATTTTTAATAAATAATAAGAAATTAAAATCTTCTATCTATGTAAAATGTCACAAAGACAGTTAAACTGTTTGAATAAACAGGAGTTATTTTTTTTGTTTACTTGGCTCGCTTAATATATTACTTACCCATTGTTTTCTTATTGCACAGAATATTGACATATTTTTACAACCGTGATAATAACTTTAAAAGTAAAGAAGATAGGTATAGGGAACGCTAGTATAGCTCAAAGCACAATTCAATTCTGCGTCCGAATATCTAAAACTATACAGGGTGTTCCATTTAAGAAAAACGAGATATATTGGTTTAAATTTGACCAAATATGGTTTGAAATTTTGAACACCCTGTATATTATTTTTTCAAAAATTATACATCATTGGATAGATACTCTTAGGTATCGGCTACACGTAGCCAATATTACAAACTTTCAATTTTATTTTCACCGGAGATATGTATTTTTAAAGTAAACTTTGAAAAAGCACAAAATTTTTAAAAATATCAATTATCTCGAAAAAGCTTAAATTTGGACATTATGTTAATAATTTTTTTCGCAGAATTTTATGTAGAACCTAAATATGTATTAAAAAATAAAGTATTCCATTTGAAATAAGGAAGTTGGTGTTGACTTTCGTTATAACCGGAAGTCGTATGATCTTGAAAATATTTCAATTAAATAGAGCACACTTGATTACATTGGCCATGAAAATTTCATAAAAATACATTCACTAGAAGTCCATAAACTTTCAGTGTGCAGTTTCGGTGGGACACCCTGTACACTTTTCATAAACTTAGTTCCTTATTCTAACTAAACTGCAAAGTTTACTATACCAAAAAAAGCGTAAAAAAGTATGAAAATTAAATAATTGTAATTTAATTTTGTTAATCAATAAAATTACTTTAATAGCCTTACATATTTGATTCATACGTGACTATAATTTCAACCATATTAATTTAATGACAATCCTTGTAAGTGTAATACAAAGGAAGTCAATTTTATTTATAAAGTTGTTATTTAAAGTTAAATAACTCCTACTTTATTGATTATTAGTTAAATAGATTAAATTTCTTATAACGTTTACTTGTGTAAACTTATTAATTATTTGTTTTAAATATTAGCTTTACTAACATTTTGTATTTAATTTAGCATTTTCTGCGTTTCGAAGGATGAGCATGCATGTTAAGTTTGTATATATGTCATCATATATTCTCTTAGAATATCTGCACTACAATCGTAATTAAATGTAAATCCTTGCGGAAGGCCTGAAAAATATAAGGGGAATTTAGATCCTGTTAGATAGCCAGGTAGAATAAATCGTGGATGAGATACCTACAACTGATTTATTAGGTCCTTTTTCAATATAAGTGTGGTTATACAGGGTTGCTGGTTACATGTATTTTTTAAAGTTTTAAATGAATTAAAAATTTTGAGATAAAATACCTTACATAACAATAATTTTTAGAAGTATAACTTTTGAATCTGAATCAAAGACTTATTTATAATATTATGTTATATATACAATGTGGAAACTTTAACTAGAAAAAAATTCATAATTTTTTGTTGTGTTCCTTGCCAAGAGATCTTTCAAATGAGGTGTCACTTGACATACCTTTCCATTTGAAAAAAAAAAGATCGGAGGAGGGTGACACTAGCGGGAACAGATAAATAAATAGAATACACTTAGAAATGAGGGTAAGAAAAAACAATACGTAACGTGTTTTTCGATTTTTTGCAAAAAAAACGGTATGAATTTTATGCATAGTTTTCACACTGAATATAATACTCCTTAATGATTTGTTTTAAAATAACATTTTTAATATTATTTTTTTCATTTGTCGTAAATTATAAAATATCTACACAAACCCTATCACATATATTGCGATAGATACTGTTTATCTATTTTAGACCGTGACCAAAGTGAAGCAACCGTCTGTACATTCAGAAATATCGCCGTAAATTCGATATCATCCGTCATGGCTTGTTATAAAAATTCTCATAAAGATGGTGTCGATCAATAGCCAATAAAATACTTTGACACCGCGACAATATTTTTTTTACTGTGAGCCCAGGGACCATACTCTAATACCCAACGTCCTTCATCTTCCTCCGCTTCCGTTATTTGATCTAGGCTCTTTTATTTAATTAATGCTTGAAACACAAAAGGTCCGGAAAGTTCAATATCTGTCTAATCCCCAGATACTCGAGTGTTACACTCAAGGGGTTATGATGGACTCCGAAAATTAAAAATAATTATATGCAATTATTTTATCTGAAATGTATACGTATTAAAGAAATAAAGCTTTGAATTACAATAATTATACATAGTAATAGTTGCGACTGTTACTATGTCGAAAATAATACAAATAATTTATAGTTAAAATAGAGTGAGTATTCCAATTTAGTGTGAGTATGAATACACAGAATTGAAATCTTTACTATTTTATTTGTATTATTTTCCATTTAATAAAATAAAGTTTTGTATTATTTTAAATTTTAATAGAAGAACGTTGGTTATGACGGATACGGAATAAAATTTAAAAACCCCTTTGGCCCATTTTCAGTATTACAAAGATATTAGATAAAGTTATATAGATGTATATAAACAAAGACTAAAATAAACTTTAAATCGTAACGAAACGTCCTTTATCTTTGAAACTGGAACGGAACACTGAGTTTGTTTGTTTTTTTGTTGCATTGCCCTAGGGCATACTAGTTTCAATTACAAACGAATCTACAATGTATACAAGTTTGAATATTACATCTGGTGGTTATCTACTTCCTTTTATTGAAAATACGAAGAACTAAATTTAATATAAATTAAGATATTTTACAACCTGATGCATATTTAAAATTCTCATTAGGTAATAGCGCAACATGAAGGCAAGAAGTAATTAATGGTATAAAAAGAGTTTCTTTCCATTGTAAAATTACTTTGTAGTGTTCAACTAGTAATAATGAGTATTCTTAACAACATTTCAAATCATGTGTAGCGTTGGGTCTTAATTAGGGAATTAGTACTTAAATTTTTAATTTTTATCCTGTTATATAATGTATAATTGCGCCATTATCGATTGCCTTTATTGAATCAATTGATTATGCAGAAAATTATTATCAGTTGTTATTGAATATTCTAGTTAGCCCGGCTCTTATTGTTTCTAGATGTATCTAGAGCCGATGTACAAGCCTTATACAGCCCTCGCTGATCATCTATTATACAGTGTATGTTATGAAAGTAATAATCATAATTTTATTGTAACGCGAATATTCATCGCAGCGAGGTAAAACGGGTGGGGCAATGTGGTAAAGGGTCTCCCTTTCATTTCAACCGCTCACATTTTGCTTTGAACAGTCTGAGTGAAGTGAATTGTGCTTTTTGGCAAGGCGGGGAGCAGCATTCACTTGAACAGCGATACGGAATCAAGTTTTCTGTGTGGCTTGGAAACAATGCAACCGAAATATTTTAGATGCTTCATTGGGGGCAAAAGTATTTTGAAGAATTTTAAGCATATTTATCGGTACGATAAATAAATATATTTTCCCAGAAAATTACTTTTATAATAGACCCTATATAGTTTTTTTTTTTCGCCAAACAGAGGTATAGACCTAACATGCCAAAACATACCCAGCAGCAGATGTAGGCTCAGATCATAATCTTCTTGTGGTGGAGATTATGATGAAACTCAAGAAACTGAAAATCTCGTCAAACCAAAGAACTATTGATACTAGCCTACTAAGAAATAATAACGTAAAAGCGAAAGTGCACTAGGAGATATATGAAAACCTATATAAATTAATATCCACCCGTTTAAGGCTTATGGAAGAAAGGAGAAACATAAAAAAATCAGACAAACAGAAGTATAAAGAAGCACAGAAGAAGATCAAATATAAATGTCGACAAGCTAAAGAAGAGTGGCTGAAAGAGAAATGTGCTGAGATTGTAAATCTGCAGTAACTGCACGGCTCCCATAATGTGCATAAGAAAAAAATTGTTCACTGGAATTGGTCGGAAATAAAGAGCATACATGCTTACAAATTAGGAAGAAAACATTGTGTTAGATATTACAGACCAACTGAATCTATGGAAAAATTTATCTATTTATTTATTATAATTCTTTGGATTACCTGTTAACAAAATACATAAATAGATACATACATAAAAAATACAACAAATTTTGAGCACAAATCACATCAAATCCCTTTTCAATGATCAAACAGAAGATTTAACTACCAACTGTAACCATGAAACTGGACCATCTATTTTAAAAGAAGAGACACAAACAGCAATAAAATCAGCCAAAGATGGAAAAACTACTGGCCTCGACGGCCTACCTACAGATGTGCTTAAGTTGATTGAAGAGCAACATTTAGATGTTATAAGTTCCCTATTTAATAAGATCTATGAAACACGAATAATACCACAAGAATGGTTTCACTCAACGTTTGTCACAATTTGTAGGAAATATAATGCCAAAAAATGCGAAGAATATTGTACGATCAGTCTAATGAGCCATTCTCTGAAGATCATTCTTAAAGTTATCCACCGTAGGATTTACAAAAAACTTAGATGTAGCAGATATCCAGTTTGGCTTTAGAAAGGAAGTTGACACAGGAGAATCCTTGTTTGTCTACAACATCTTGATACAGAGGTGTCTGGATGTCAACGAAAAAGTAAACGCCTGTTTTATAGATTATAATAAGGCATTTGATAAAGTGAGACACAAACAACTAATAGATGCACTATACTATACTATACTATACAAATAATAATAAAACTGCACCTAAACCACAGTGCATCTAAAAGTAGTTAAGATCAAGTGAGAAGTCAGACAAGAGTGTGTTCTCTCTTCACTCTTCTTTAACATCTATTCAGAAGAAAATTTCACCGAAGCCCTCGAAAGAATAGCCGGTGGAATACGGTTAACGGCATCCCACTTAACAACTTTCGTTACGCGCACGATACAGTACTTCTCGCCGAAAACATGCAAGACCTTCAAAATATGTTGAATAACGTCGTCACAACAAGTCGAGAATATAGGCTGACAGTCAATGTTAAGAAGACCTAATACATGATTGTCACCAAAACTAAAGTACCCAATGAATATCTGTATGTGGAAGGCGAAAGGCTGGAAAGAGTCGAGAGGTATGACTATCTGGGTACAAACGTCGACTGTGCCCTGGATTACTGCGCATAAATAAGAATTCGCATTGAGAAAGCCCGTACATCCTTTGTATTAATTAAAAAGCTGCTCTGTAGCCGCGACCTGGGCCTGAACCTCAGAACACGAATGCTCAAATATTACATATTCCCAATAGTTTTGTATGGTGAAGAAGCTTGGACCTACGACGTGTATTGCGAGAGGAAATTAGAAGTCTTTGAGATGTGGGCCTACTGTGGGATGTTGAGAGTATCATGGACAGAACATACGACCAACTTTGGGGTTCTGAGAAGAATGGAAAAAGACAGAGTGATCCTACAGGAAGTTAAAATAAGAAAATTGCAATATCTTGGCTACATCATGAGAGGTCCGAATTATGGAACTCTGTGACTCGTAATCCAAGGGAGGATCGTGACAAAACAATTTCCTGGTTTAGGAATCTGCGAAAATGATTTAATGTCAAAATCAAAAGAGTAATGATGATAGCCAACCTCTGGAATGGAGATGGCACATGAAGAAGAGTTTTTCTTCTTTCAAAATTTTACATTCAGCACCATGAAGACTTGGGACGATTATGTAAGTTATGATATTTAAAAGGATTGTTACTGCACAAAGAAATTTGTTTGTTACTGTTAGCGAAAACGACTTCTAACATGCTCATAATTATTCTCCAGTTTAATTTTAAGGAGTACCATATACTTCTATCATCTAGTTCTTTGTCTTTGTCTAGAAATTTAGTTTACTCGTCTTTACTTCAAATTCTTCTTAATCGCTCTACTCCAGAATGCACCATTCTGCAGCGCCATCTATCATACGTGGAAGACTAGTTTTCTCGTCTTTACCTAGAAATATGTTTGAACAGATTGGATTAAAAAAAAATTATTGGTATGAATGCAGTTAAAAAGAAAAAAAACTGAAACGACATAATTACTTCCTAACAAGTACTTCCACAAAGCTGTAAATATGCATCCACCCATTTACTGAAAGTAGTCTATTATTGAGATACATTCGAATGCTGATAATGTACCACCACATTGATATTCCTCTAATATTGAGGACTGTTGGTACACAAAATACACAATTCATACATTGACGCTTAACGTCTATCAAATTGGCATGCTCTCATAATTTTAATTTTTTCAAAGTAAAGTTTGAAATTATTAACCGTACATTTTATTCTTTTATTCTACATTTAGAATCAAATTTCTTTTGTATTTTATTAACGTTTCTTCACCTTATTCATATTTAATTCTATGCTTTAATCGTAGGGGTTGTTGCGTCTGTTCGCGGAAATTGTGTTCAATGTAAATAATACTAACACAGATATGAACTTATCATGTAAATTATGTAATATTTTCATTTATTGTTAATTATTCCTAACTTATTGTTTGGGCAATGACACATCCCTCCACCTTTACAGCGTTTCAAACATTGTTCACCAGATGTGCAAAATCCCCTAAGCACTTTATGGTCGAGGTCTGGGTCGTGCCGCACTTTTCGCAGAACCCGACTATAGGGCAAAATTCTTTGCTGACATTTTAATTGCTCTCGACACAACCGGACATCACATTATTATAATAAGCATAGTGTATGGGGTATCAGGTATAAGCGACAAAAGGGTTTGGACAATTTCAATTTTTACATATCTTGCGTCAGTATTGAAAACAAATTCTCCATCTCCTCCTTCCCTATCCCTGTTTTGTCCACTTCTGAATGTAGGCCATTCCTAGTTTTTGCCATTCATTCCGATTGTTGGCAATCAGGGACCACTTTTTTTCCGGCTACGTTTCAGATGTCATCTTTCCATCGTTGTTGCGGTCTTCCAACTTCTCGTTTATTTTGTCTTGGTCGCAAATGAGTTAATTTCTGGCGTCCATCGGCCGTTGTCTTGCCACATGACCCGCCTAGTTCCATTTCAAGCGGGCAGCACGCGTCATTACGTCTTCTACTTTGGTTCTCTTATGTACTTCGTATCCGGCCTTTTAGCCTCACTACCAGCATTGCCCGTTCTACTGCTTGTTGGGCGGTTCTAAGTCTTTCTGCACCTTTTATTGTTACCGCCATTGAGTCTAAGCCGTATGTCATGACGGGGATTAGGCACATGTCGAAGACTTCTCTCTTCAGGCAAAGTGGTACGTCCGGATTTCTCAAAATGAAGTTTTTTTAATTTATTTACACATTAAAGAGTCTTTCGTTTTTCCTCAGTAAGATGATTTAGCAATTTTTCGTTTTGAAATGTCCTGTGATAATACACGCAAAATTTAAGAAAACTTTGAAGTTCATTGAGTTTCAAATAGGAATCTTTTCATCATCGGATCCTCTTGTAACTTCTTTGTTGGTCATAAAAGGTTTTCTTTATTAGAAATTAGATTTATTCCACAAATCTATTTTGACGAAAAATCTTGAGGATGTTAGTAACGAGCAATGATTTTCAGAATAGCTCCTTTAACACTATAAGTTGCTTCAATGCCACAAATATCTTATATACACTAAATAGCATGTAATTCAATTTCCTATGTTTTTAATTCAGCACTCACATCTCACTGTCTACCTAATTAGTGACAAATTTTCATTAATAATTCTACGTTAAATATTTATTTTTTGTCGAGTGGCAAAAACTACTTAGAATTTATAATCATTTCTTTTAACCTATTATTTTTGGGTGGATTAAGGTGATAGGTTGAAGTTGTCAATTTATCTCACCAATAATATATTATAATAATATTATAGTATAATTCCTTTCCTTAATTGTGCAGAATATTTCATAAGCAGTAAACTAACTGACTTATCGGCATAATCGAAGATTTTATCATGTCTAGTCCCATCCCTCTATTATTATCATCGATTTTTTTTTGTTGCATCATCACGTAGTGATAGGTCAATCCCTTATTTACTACATTACACCTATTTTATAATGCGGTAGCCCCGAATTGCCCAAACAAATATATCCACAAAGTTTGAAGCTTAACATGAGATGGATTTATTCTTATTTTTTTAATAGAATGTCTGTTATTTTTTTGTTAGATGGTTTATCAAAATTTTCCAACCAATTCTCTTCTAGAATATAAGAGTTTTCTTTAAGTTCAATACTTTGTATGCCCTTTAGTTCCCTAATTCTGAAAATAATTGAGCATCATTTGCCTCCTTTTACTAGATGTGCCCTAATAATTTCTAGTATTTTCCATGATAACATTTCTTGTTTTATTCAATTTTTCCTTATAATTATTTTTAAGTTTTGACAGTTTTTTTCTTCGATTCTTCTAGAAGTGTTGTTAATTTGTAGATAAGATAACTATTGGGAAAAATGTTGAGAATTTTCTTTGAGGGTTGTAAAATTCCATGTATCTTTCATCTGTTTCATCTTCATAATAATAATAAATCTTTATTTCCACTATATTACATTACATAACAATGTCAGTAGTAAATATACAAAAGTTAAATGCATAATAGCAGAAAAATACGAAGTTCAGCATATTTATCTGCAAGAGATGTTACTGGTCCTCCACTCAACTTTTTTATTCGTTTTAAGCATTTTTTAAATTTTTTCTACCTCTGCTTTTAAGATTTTATACATTTCTCCTTGAGCGATAGGATTTCCAAGTGCCTTTTATCTATTTATCTTCATTTCTTTACAAGATTTCTAGATATTTTGCTTCTATTTTTCTATGATTTTGAAAATTATTACAAACTAACTGCCAGGAAAAATTTTGAGAATTTCCTTCGACTCTTATTAAATTACCATCTGTACGACATCTTTCCATAATTTCCTCCAAGATTTTCATGTTCTTTGTTAAATTCTTTTAGGATTTTGTTAATTTTTAGAACTTAAAAAAAATTTAGAATTTTCTATGAGAGATAGATTTTTCAAATATCTTTTGTCAGATAGTTCTTTAAAATTATTTATAAAATTTTCATTACTCTCATCAATTCTAAAATTTTGTAGATTTTTAAAACTTAACTGCTACAAAAATTTTAAGAAAATTTTTGAGAGTTTTCAGGTTCATTTAAAAATTGTCTTATGGGAAATATTTAATTTTTTCAACTTTCTTTGAGGGTTGTAGAATTTTGTATATTATATAGAAAAAAGAGAAAAATCTTGAAAAGAATTATGAGCAGAAATCCAACAAATTCACTTGGAAATTCCATAACTCTCTCAAAAAAAATTGAATAACTTTCAAAATCCTAGAAAAATAGAAGAAAAATATATGGTAATCTTGTAAAGAAATGAAGACAAATTAGATAAAAGGTACTTGGAAATTCTATCGCTCAAGGAGAAATGTATAAAATCTTAAAAGCAGAGGTAGAAAAAATTTAAAAAATGATTGAAACGTATTATGAAGATAAAACAGACGAAAGATACATAGAATTCTACAAGAAAATCAAAGAAAATTCTCAACATTTTTCCCAATAATTATCTTATCTACAAATTAACAAGACTTCTAGAAGAATCGAAGAAATTAACTGTCAAAACTTAAAAAGAATTATAAGGAGACATAGAACAAAACAAGAAATGTGATCATGGAAAATACAACAAATTATTAGGGCACATCTAGTAAAACAAGGCAAATGATGCTCAATTATTTTCAGAATTAGGGAACTAAAGGGCATACAAACTATTGAACTCAAAGAAAACTCTTATATTCTAGAAGTTAATTTGTTGGAAAATTTTGATAAACCATCTAACAAAAAATAACAGACATTTTATCAACCAAATAAAAATAAATCCATCTGATTTTAAGCCTCAAACTTATAATATATAATATATAATTTCTCAGGCAATTCGAGACTGCCGCATTAGAAAATTGGTGTAATGTGGTAAAGAAAGTACGTGATAATGCAATAAATAAAAATCGAGATAATAATAGAGGGGATTCTTCAACATATCACCTTAATCCACCCAAAAGTAAAACATTAAAGGAAATGATAAATTTTTTTGGCACTGGAAAAAAATTAATTTTTAGCATATAATTATTACTGACAATTTTTCACCAATTAGTGATATTGCTGCTACTATATTGGACATAGGAAATTAATTAAATGTTATTTGGTTTATGAAATTTACCTACGACATTTAAGCGACTTATAGTATTAAAAAAGCTATCCTGAAAATCCTTGCTTGTAACTCCCAAGATTTTTCGGGAAAACTTGAGTTCAAAAATATTATTGTGGAATTAATCGATCATAATAAAGAAAACCTTTGATGACCAACAAAGGACTTAGAAGAAATGTTCCGATGATGAAAATTTCCTAATTAAAACTCAATCGACTTCAAAGTTTTTTTTAAAATTTTGCGTGTATTATCAAAAGACTTTTCAAAACGAAACATTGCTAAATCATCTTACTGAGGAAAATCAAAAGAGTTAATGGTACGTATAATGTCGGAAAAGTGAAAAATTGCATGTATGTTATATAATTAATATTTGATGTGTTTATATCATTATCAGTTTTAAATTTCACTAGATGATGAGAAAATTGAAGAAAAAAATCCCGAAAAATCTTGAAGAAAATCATGAAAAAAATCGTATATAGTATATTCCATTTTAATAGGATTTTATAAATATTCAGAACTAAAAGAAAAATAGTAAGAATTTGTTTGTAAAGATTATAAAATTTCCAAGTACCCTCTGAACGATATGTTCTCATTTTCTTTTTAAGATTTTCCAGATTCTTGTTCTTTAAGTCTTCTAAGAATTTACAGATTTTTAGAAGTAAACTGCTGGGAAAATGTTCGAGAAGTTTCTGTGATGATTAAACAATTTTCAAGAGGAACTACTCATATTATCTTATCAGCAGCCGACCCTTATTTCCCCTCGCAACAAAGGAAACTGCAATTGCGCATAAAACACTTAACTGAGATTTTAAATTTACGATGCAGTTCAAGAAACTGGTAGATCGCATGCCGCTGACAACTATACAAAAAGCGGTTGGTGGTCGTAGTAATTTTACATATACTCGAAATTTAGGGTATTTATGTGAAATTACAATCTTAATACCGTAAATAAATGCATAGACATATTCACAGTATTCATCAAGGGCTATAAAATAAGGAAGTGTTTTCGTTTTAAGAAAAATATAAATTCTTGATCATGTTCTACTGAATGACTAAAATCTTTTCATGGAGATTGTCGAAAATTTATCTAAAATATTTTACATGTTTTATATGTATGCAACTTTTTTGTTTTACCGAAATCGCCACTGTTTGGAAAATGCGAAAGTTCACGAGTATATAACAACTCTAATCAATGGACATAATCATGCAGCAAGTTTGGAATAAGTAGAAGCAATTAAATTTAGGAAATATATTCCATACAAATTAGTCCACACCATCCTAATTGTAAATACTTGTTATGATTGAAATAGGCAAGCCCTAACAAACTCCTCCTCACTATCTACTTCGTTATACATGTTTAATCACACATTATACATAATTTTTACTTTGTTTTGTATAACAGGTTTATTTATTTATAATTGGAACTTTTGAAATTTAAAACTGTAGTAATTAAAGATGTCTAATTAAATTGAATATTAAAATAACAATCATTAAACAATTGCAAATTCGAACATCATTTAACCTTATTCGATTATAAACTAATCCAATGTCGGTAACATGATTTAATCTAAAAAAATTAGGAGGGTCCCGAACTTTACAAAAGTTTCAAAGCCCTTAATCACTTAAATCAATAACAGATAATACTTCGCCATCTCGTCGGATCAAAGTAAGTTTAGAAACTCAATTATTGCCATTTCCCGTAAATATTACAATAACTGAATTTAATAGCGTTCCTTTCATAAAAATGATTAATATGGATATAAAAATGGACGTCATTCTAATTATCAAAATATTACAATTAAAATGATATAAAATATCATTTTTACTTCTTAAAGAACACATGATATGATTTTTCATTTAAATAAATTAAACGAGTAAATACATGTAGCTATTTTTAACAGTAATTGATAGTATATTAATTAGGTTTTTAATTATTTCCTTAATATCATTAAAGCGCGTGTAGCGTAATTGATTGCTCTTGTTCAAACGAAGCATATAGAGAATGCAATCAATTAATTCTAACACTGGCAACAAGCCATTGTTGGGTATTTGCTCTTAGCAACGAGTAACGTATTAATCAACTATTATTGTTTACGTTTTGTTACAAAAGACTTATAACGTAACAATTTTTAAGCAGAAAATAATTGTAACATCTAAATTTAGCTGAAACAAATTATATCATATTTTTTCTAGTTATATTTATTTGTTAATTAATCAACAGAAATGGTCTTCCAATTAATTATTAAATACTTAATTTCAATACAAGATCGACAAATATTTTATTTTTAAATTATATATTATAAGATTTCAATATTAATCACTGTTAACGCAATTATTTTCTTAATATGAAATTAAGTACCTAATTTAGACAAGATATAGAAGGATTTCATGAGATAGTTTGCAGTCATATATTCTTTTATAATTATATAAGAAGATTAACTATTGATTAGGAAACGTTTTTTCTTCATACGCACTACGAAGACAAAACGTTCCTTAATAAACAGTTGCCTTAACTAAACCTACAAAAAATAAAAATATGTTTATAATAATCATAATTAGTTCTAAAGGCGAAGTTGTGCGCACAATTTGCGTCTACGCTTTCATTAATTCATTTAATACTTGAGAGAAACTTTAGCCACAAAAACATTGTATAAATCTTCCTATTTCTCTACTTTTAACCATGTGCGAATACTTTGATAGTATCAATAAAATATTACATTTAATAACTACACATAATTAATATATGTAGAACATTAAATTTAATTACTATGTAATTTCGTATTGTATAATATTTTATTCACAAACTACAAGTGATTTCATATATAGATTGCAATAGGTATTTTATAATAAAATTTGTAGGCTGCAGGTTATATTTTTAACGTACTTTTTTCTTCAGGCTAAATGTATATATATATTTAGATCGAAGGTATATTTATTAGGTGTGAAAATGTAATTAATCATTAATTGAAATAGTGGATGACATATACGGCGACGTTATACTCGATTAAATAGATGATGGATGTATACTATAAATATTCTATTATAAGTTCATAATTCAACACCAATAAATAAATAAGTACCAATATTGCGACATCAAGGTTATCGGGGAAATTCAATATTACTAACGGCAACATTAATTACGCTCTGATAATAATAATAATAATAAGGCTATAAACTGCTATCTATTTACAACTATTTGTCGGTCAATATTTATATACTAAGTGTAAAGTTAATAGTTACAAACTACTAGAAATTTAATGCAAACTAATCAAACAATTAAGAGAATTTAGAAACAGTTTCTGATATCATCATAATGTAAAGTTTTGTAAATTTTTTATATTGAAAATAAATACATATGCACGGATTATTGAAATTAGGCAATTTCAAAGTAAATAATGTTACAGGCAAACAGTCAAATTGTTGTCAATTTCAGATATATTCAATAACATAAAGTAGAGGTAAATGGATACATTATAACAATATGCAGAACTAGTTTGCAGTAGGCAGATTTAAAAAATTTATGAAAATCATGGATTTTCCAAGTTAATTTGTCTCCAAAAAGGTTTCCAGAACTTATTTCAGTATTTGTCGGTAATGTAAATATCACAGTTTTCGACTTATCGGGATTCACTTACTAATTTATTTGCATCAAATCATCTAGTAACTCTAAGAACTAAAGACTAATTTTCATACAATGATTATCGGTTGTGTTTTTCATAGTGGTGTTGTGAGCAAATAAAATCAATGAACAATTCAGATGTTAAGCAGGTAGGTCGATAATATACAATTTAAAAATTAGTGGATAAAGAATCGAACCTTGAGGGACCCCGTGGTAGAGATCAAGTTTGCTTGACACGCAATCTTTAAATGTAACCCTCTGTGACTGATTGTTAAAATATGAATTTAACATACGACACGAACATGGTAACAAATTGTAGGAATATAGTTTCCGCAGAAAGACCTCATGAGAGGCGCAATCGAAGGCCTTCGTTAAATCCATGAAGGTCGATACAGAGCATCCATTTTATAATCAGAAGCTTAAGTAATTGCCAGAACAACACTCTTTCCGAGACATTAGCAATTACAGGAAAAGGCGAGATGGGTCTATAATAATCAATACCATTTTAACATCCCCTTTTGAAAATTTGTATTACACAAGCTCTTTTCAAGCAGTCAGGTAAAATTTATGAGTTTGTTTAAAAGGTAAATAGTTACATCAGTTATTCCATTCAATATACTTGAGTTCATACCAAAAATATCAAAATCATTGAAATAAAAATAATAAATATCATTAAATTTATGTATTATTGACCGTATGGTATTATGGCCAACTTCGTAAAATTTGATCTAGATGATGTAGAATTTTGAATAAAATATTACATCGGGTCGATAGTATTAGTGAGCAGTGTTTTTGTAATATTTTCGGCCTCATTTATAGAATGAGCTCTACATTCATCAGCATTGATATCACAGATTTTTATCTCTGTTCGTATTTTTACTGGTTTAATAAAAAACCACATTACTATGATTGTATTACTAGAATTTTATTTATAAACAGAATTAGCTGAAAACCTGGCATCTGCTAACGCAAGAAGTGTAATCTCCTTTCAATTAAGGATTTTTACTACTAGCTTCCTTCAATAAACTCAGCGCATTTGTCAAAGGTCATTATTATACCAGTTAACCCTAGATTTATTAGATGGCTTTGCGAGTGACCTCTAAGGAAATATTGCAAAATATATTTTTCTTTTAATATACATCAAATTGTTAAATTTATTATTAACACAAGTATTATCCTGAATAAAACTCCAGGAAGGATTAACTGATAATATGAAGGCTAGTGTGATCAGAAAGTTGAAAATCTAACGCTTTTATTTCTAGATTTGTAGGTTCAATATTTGTGAATATACCGAGGCATGTATTTACTGCTATATTAAATAGAGCCGGTCGCCAGTTTGTTCCGAGCAGTCAGAGTGAATAGACGTACCTCCACGTGAAGTGTATTTTTCGATTTTGTAACACAACAATCAAGTTTTGTGTGCGGCTTGGAAAGGTATTAACCGAAACATTCCAGATGCTTCAAGAGGCCACCAATAGGGCACAACGGGTCTAGTGAGGCCTAGGTGCTCTAGTCAATGATTTGATCACCCTTGGCAAACTCGATCTAGATCCAGATCGATCGAGGCCATCAAGAATGATAGAATTTTATAGGTCACAGTCAGGGAGATGGTATAAGGCGTTCAAGGAAGGCCAGTAGAAGATCGACAACGAACTCCGTCTTGGACGCCCCACAACGACCACAACCGACGAAAACGTGAATCGTTTGCGCAGAATTTTTCAAGATGTGCACCAAGCATGTGTTGATGAAAAACTACAGAAAACTTCGAGTTTCACGCTGTTGGATTTGATTCAAAATGAGCCGGACTTTCTAAACTTTGTCGTAACAGGTGACGAATCCTGGAGTACTATCAAGAATCAAAAAGGTAGAGCAGCGAGTGGCACACAAAATCATCCACCGCTCCCAGAAAGTGCAAGTGAGCAGATTAAGGTGAGATTATTAAAATGTTGCTCGTTGTCTTTTTGATGTCCGAGGAATCTCTATTCTGAGTTTATACCGCATTGAGAAACTGCCAACTCAGCCCTTTACCTGCAGGTGCTCAAAACAAAATATTTTTCCCAGTAAATGCGCATTACTTTTAAAATGGACCTTGTATGATATTTTATATCTCTAGGTAAACCTATATGTCTCAATTTAAACTTCTAGTATGTGCGATGTTTGATTTTAATGTGTAAATTACGTTGTGTTTGGACAACGTTCATATTCTGGCAAAATAACTAATGGAATAAATATCTAATTACTGTAGATCATTTATTTTGCAATTGTCTCACTTCAGAATTGTTTTAGGATACAGTAGCATTTGATATTCATATTCATATTCCTTTATTCACTTTAGCCACATATACATATATACAATGAAAAATAGACATTGGTACATTGGTGGATGTTAGCGTCAAATAATAAGCAAACAATACAAAACAATAGTTTTTAAAATTTAGAAACATTTAAATTAACATTTTAAAAATTCATTAAACTAAACTTAGTCATATCTTACTACCTATAGTCATCTAAATTATTTGTATAATAAAAATAAAAATGAATACATGTTTTAAAATCTATCTTGTAGATATTCATTTATCGAATAGTAGCATTTATTTATAAGGAATAACCGCAACTGTCGTTTAAAATTGGTTAATAGCACAGTGGTTTTAACAGGTTGAGGTAATTTATTAAATATTAAAACAGATGAATAAATAGCGGACTTTTCGTAAAGGGCAGTATTATGTGCGCATATTCTAAAATCTTTCGAGTGCCTGGTATAGTGAGAATGTGTGATGCCGTTTTGTAGGAATTGGTTTCTGTTCATAAATACATATACAGCGCATTTATAAATATAAATACAAGCTAGAGTCAGAATGTTATTATCTCTAAATACATTTTTACATGTTTGACGATATTTTAAGTTAAAAATTAGTCTAATTATGCGCTTTTGGGAAATAAAAACCCTTCCTATATTCGCTCTTCCCTAAACCAGAATATTGTACGACGTGTGGGAATAAGCAAGAGCGTAATAAATATTTATTAAAAAATCTCTAGAGAAACGGCTTCTTAACTTTAATATAGCGAAATACGCAGAACTTAACTTGGACGATATGTAATTAACCTGCTCTTTCCAGGATAACCTCTTATCAACCAACGTTCCCAGAAATTTGGTGCTTACTGTAGTATTTCATAATAGTATTCCCGGTCGTTGCCTATTATAAAACTGCACAGATACAGTTTTATCACAATTTAACAATAAATTATTTTTGTTGCACCATAAAGTAAATTCTGCTTGTGCTTTCTGAATTTTTTCAATTAATCCGTTTTGTGTTTTAGACGAAACTACAATAGTGGTGTCATCCGCATAGTTAATGACATATCCCTCCTTTATATGAAGTACAAGATCGTTTATAAACAAAACAAACAATAAAGGGCCAAGAGTTGATCCTTGCGCTACGCCTTTGTTTATATTATATGTTGCAGACCTTTCCTGATTTACTTGAACATACATTTTTCGATCTGTTAGAAATGAAACTATCAATTCCAGCATTTTCCCGCGAACTACAAGAGCATCTAATTTTGATTTCACAAAACTCACTTCCACTGTATCGAATGCACGTGATAGATCAAAAAACAACGCGGCCACGAACATACCAGAGTCTAATTGTTTGGTGATATTTTCCATGAGATTTACGGTTGCCGTCTCAGTTGATCTGTCTTCTCGAAATCCATGTTGACTATCTGACACTAAGTTGTATTTACGTAAGAATAATCTGCTCACTATAACGTGTTCAAAAATTTTGGAATATATGTTAAGCACTGAAACTGGTTTGAAGTTTTCCTTTTTTGTTTCCGGTCCTTTCTTGTAAATGGGAACTACTTTGGCAATCTTTAGTGCACTTGGGTATATTCCTGTTTCAAGTGCGATATTAATCAGATCTGATAGAGGTCCACATATTTCTTGTCCTACCGATTTAATTACCTTAACTGGTATATTATCACATCCTGTGCTCGGCGTATTTTTCAGTGAACTTATTATTCTTAATATTTTAACTGGAGTAACTGGTTTGATAAGTAATGACTGCGTAAACTGGTTAGATGTGGTACAATGCATTGATAAAGAATTGCCAAAATGTTTATCGAGTGTTTCTTCCGTCACGGTTGCAAAATAGTATCCAAAAATGTCAGCCACCTCTTTAGGCTTTGTAATAATGTTATTAATGCCCTCTATTTTAATTATACTATTCATATGAGTTTTTCTTCCTAATTCATTATTCACCATATTCCATATTTTCTTTTGCTGGTTTGGGGCACGTAAAATTTCTTGGCGATAGAATGCTTTTTACGTTTTTTCACATAACAGTTTATGTATTTTCTTTTCTTCTTTGTAAGTATCGTAGAGTCCGGTAAAAGTTGTTTTGAGGGTGAATAAGTTTTTAAGGTTTTGACTAGATATTTTGATTTCGGCATTTATCCACTTTTTAGATTTTTGTGTAACGCATTTTGCTATTTTTATTGTTTTCATTGGACAGGCAATAAAATGTAGGGAAAGCAAATGCAAATGTATAAAAGTTTGGCGATTTCTGAGAATATAGACAAGGAATAATTAGAGCGTATTATAAATTTGGCAACATGGATGAAAAAATTGGAAATTCGAAAGGCATGGCTATATTTCTAAAGTATATATAATTATATATTTGGAAAATGACAAGTGTACAGAGTCGTCAACATATCTACGATGGAGAAAAATCTTACCTTGGCCAAAACTACACCTAAGTAAAGAAATAAGAGAAAGACAGATATGGATGGAATATCGGTATGAGAAATATGTATTAATTTATAGTAGCTGATATAGGTAAAGATGAAGATGAATGAATTCTAAGGATGGAGTAATAATAACACTAACGAGATCTTACTAGATTCCAAGATGGGATATCAAAAATGAATGAGAAAAAAATCTTAATTCAAAGATAAAAAAATGGAATATTTGTATGGTCCTGGTAACGCTTCCATAAAAAATTCTGTTTCAGAGAAAAGTAAAATAATTATTATTGGCAGTTTTGAAAATACATCGAACCATCAAATCGATGATGATCATAGAGGATGAAGAGAAATAATAATAGGTAGAACTCTTCTTCGTAGAAATAAGAATGTACCAGTTATATAAAATCACAGAAAGTAACGACCGAACAACATAAATTAGAGCTAGAATAGATGTAACAAGAAGATCATTTCTCACAATCTCACAATAGAACGAAGAGTGAGAACGCTTTTATGTATTTGTAGTGCTACTTTATGGACTAAAGAGCTGAGCACCAAAACAAAAATGCGTACACAAATTACAGTTGTTCGAAATGTGATGTTACAAAAAGATGCTTCAGATATCCTAGACATAGAGGAAGGTAAATGTGGAAACATTACAAGAAATAGGTAAATAATACGAAGTAATTAATTGGATAAAGAGAAGAAAGATAAAATATCTAGAATATGTAATGAAAGGGCAGAGATATGAGATGTTCAGAGTGATCATGCATGAAATTAGGTGATTGGTTTAAATGCAGTTCCAAAGAACTTTTCCATGCAGCTATAAATAAGGTCAAATTAGTACTGATTATTTACAACCTCCGATAGGAGACGTGCTAGGAGGAGAGGTTAGAATAATGAATACTAATTATTATTTTTATATCTGAGACAGGAAACGCTGCTTTGGTTTGTACTACTCCTTCAAATAATAGAAGAGAAAAATAAATTATTAAGAGTATAATAGGAAATAGGGGTATCAACGTGAAAAGGACAAAAAATCGAACAGGAAGTAGTGAACGAGGGCTTTATAGAGCTATCCAAAATCTCATGAACTTCGCCAGTCATGATGGTTAAAAAAGGATGAATTGACTCACTTTTGTGATAATTCTACAAACTTAATTTGATCTAGAAGGATATCCGCTAATCCTAATAGATCAAATAAAATTAACATTTGTGGATCAACTATTTTTTCAAAGCTTGATCTTATAAGAGATAATGGCAAGTAATTGTAGCTTCCGAAACTGAGAAGATGGTATTTACCTTGCAAAGAGGATTATGACCATTCAAGATTATTTTATTCGGTTTATTCAACATTCAAACTGTGTATGAAGACAGTCTTAAAAGGGTCTTGAAAAAGTCTAGTATTCCTCAATGGTATAATTGTGATGAGAAAAATCTTCGAAGAAGAGGTGTCTCAAAGATTAAGAGACGCAGGCTAAATATATAATATTTTTAAAGAAAAAGGTAAAAAAGGAAGAGTATATCGCCTTGAGAGAAGGTATTTCAGTTGACATGGGAAAGATTACATCAAATTTGAAATTAATTTAACCATTAGTAGCTATACGTGGCAGGATTTTTCACAGGGTCTCTTGTTATCATAGGAGTGTTAAACAATGATTTCTTCAAATCTTTCTTTATCATTCACTAATTGTAACATTATACTGTCTTTAGAAGGATAGAAAAAACGATCGAAATGCACAAGTCTATGTCATTGAATTTAGTAAGAAGCTTGCATGTTTAGAAAGACACCTTCTTATTGATAACTAGCCCATAACAAACCTTGTGAAGCATTTAATTTATTCTCTCTCTCTAAGACTACCCTTATAATCCTGTCCTGCCACTTTTTTCCTCATAGGTAGAATTATATCATTTACTATGGATATGTACTTATTTACTTATTTAGACTCTGGAAATGATCCATAAGCCTAGAGCCAACGTAATCTGACCGGTAGCAGTGTCAGTTTCAAGGAGAGCGCTACATAAAATGACCACATCCCTATATATCTTAGCGATCCATCGCTTGAGCTCCGACTAGAAAAGACTTTTGGGCCTGAACCAGCTACAACCACAGCGGTCACAGAGGAGTGGTTTTAGTCGGTACGAGTCCAAGACTACACTACTATAAGGATGTCTCATTATAAATTTCTTCTCCTGTTATCAAAAAAAATATATTTCATGTTGCTGGATAATTGCAATGTAATTTAAGTAGATTGCTGACATTGTATTGGAATATAAATGCTTAACCTCCGTAACTGTAAATCGTTGCTTGATGCGCAAACTATATATTTTTGAACCACTCCTTTACATCTATTGAAGTTTTTAGCCAATGGAATATGTCGTTATTTATCCAAAGTCTTCGATAAACCCATATTTTTACTAAAATATCTATTGTAAATTTTTGCCATCACTTCCGATATTTTGCTCTTAAGTGTAAGAATTTTGATATGTTTGATTTTAAAATATGCGTTGAAACAATGTGTTTCCATTATAAAAGAGTCCAACTGAATCCAGATAGATTTAAATTCCGAAGAAGATTCTGCATTTTCTTTCTACTTTGGTTTGAAATTCCCTTTTCTTCGTTTTATTAAGAGCTTTAAGAAAATAATTTCTACAGCAATTCACTGCATTTTAGCTTCTTTCAATCCTGTAAAGTTACAGTATGCTGAGTGATCCGCGAAAAGTCTTAAAGATATAGCCCCTGCCATCCTCAGCATTGCTCTAGATCTTTCTTTAATGTCAAAATAAAACTCCTGAAATTTGTCTGGCATCCTATCTTGTTTCTTGCAAATTGTAGGAACCAATTAGAAGGTTAGTTTTAAAATATTTCATCACTGGTTGTGTGAAAATTTAGTTCATCCTCTCATGATGCTAAAACAACGTTGGGACAACACCCCAGTCTGCAGACAGGACATGGAAGCAATGCGCTCACCCAATCTGAAAACAGCTGATTATTATCTGCGACTATCCCGGAGGAATCTGCGTCTTATCACAGGTATCCTTACGGGTCACTGTCAGCTAAGGAAACACTTGTTCACTATGGCACTGGTGGAAACCCCCATATGTAGAGCATGTGAAGAAAAGGATGAGACAGTGGAACATGTGTTAACCACCTGCCCGGCTCTCGTCCACCTTAGAGAGTCCATGCTAGGGGAGCTCTGGCCGAACATGGCCAACATTAGGGATAACCTTCCAAGCATTGTGCTGTCCTTTGCTCGTCCCCTTGAGTGGCTAAATGACTGATAGACCAACGCAGGGCTGTCCCAGTCAGGGGGGCACAACGGGCCTAGTAAGGCCTAAGTGCTCTGGTCAATGATTTGATCACCTTTGGCAAACTCAATCCAGATCCAGATAGTTCATCTTTGTAGGAGCCATTTAGAAGCAACTGTAGTAACTTTTCAAAATGAATTTTACTCTAGACTAGAGATAATCATAATATTGCTCTATCAAGTTTACCACCCCAAGAAAGTAATTCATTGTCACGCAATAATTCGGCTCTGATTTGGAAAATGTCTTATTAAAATAGTTGGTTACCTTCTCGATTTGAGATAAATGATGAGTTATTAAGTAGTTTAGTGATATTTAAAAATTCCGCTACATATCGACGGCAAAGAGCGCATAATCTAAAAAACTTCAAGTCAAATATTTTGTACCCACTATTCTGCTTCCACGAGAATCTTATGCAAATCGACTACAACATTGAGTATTATTAGGTAGTGTACTTTATTCTTAAAATTATGATATTTATTGTATCGGTTTTAATCTTGAATCTCCTAATTGTCGAAAGAACTTTTCTAAAGAAGAAAACAGAAAAAGAAACGTCAATTATCACATAAAATCTAATATTCCTTTCATTACGATTTTATCATAAACCAGACAGGTTTTCCAAAACAATACTTTTAATTTTTCTCGAGTCATCAAATGACGTACCATTAATATTTTTCGTTAATCAATAAAAGTCGTCTTCACTTAGTCTTCGGGAACTATTTTCACTTCCCAATAATCATTGAAAAGATACCTAAAGCATTTGGCGGATAAAATAATGTGGTGCTAAGATAAAAAAAAAAAAAAAACTAGATTAGAATTGGAGGAGATGATTGGAATGAGAACGACAGAAATATAATGTGAAATGATAAATGAAAAAGTTTATTTTAAAGTCCTTCAAAGAACTACAAAGAACTCAGGCTTCAGACCAGAAAGATGATCTTCTTCTGTTTATGGAGACGGTGAGCTAGTAAAGACATTTTCAGGAAACCTGTATGGTTTGCACTTTTGATTCCAATAATTTCTTGTGTTTTGTTTTTCGATCATTTTTCTCCAATCATTATTATTTATATCTGTACATATGAATAAATATTCATTGGTCGTTGCCTGTAGAATTGTGTAAGTTCCAGATGTGTTACTTGAGTATTAAACTGTTTACCTTCCTTTTCTAGAATTATGCATTTTGAATAACCTAATTTGTAACCTAACTGGATTAAATTTAATATTCCAAAATAAGTCATTTATCGGGTATTGTTCAAGAATTTAAAATACTTGTTCTTAATTCAGGAATTTTGATAGGTCTAGTAGTCACACTTCACACATATTAATATTTTACAAACAGAATGGTTGCGACCGTTACTACGTGGTAATCCATACTTCTAAATAGGATAAAACTTTATATTCTATTGTCTATTTATGTTTATGATCTGAGAATATCCTGACTCATATCTTCTTTAAAGCTGAGAAATTTTTCGCTTAATATTTTACTTTTTTTATTATTTAAATTGTTGGTGTTTATTTTTTAAAATTTACTACTGTTGAATCAGTTTGATTTTTGTAAGCATTTACCACGATATTGAACTAAATTAATTTTTAATTATAAGTTTTACATTATAACGTATGTACATAAAAAAAAGTGATTTGCGATTTATGTAAAAAATCCATTGATTTAATGTTTATTGCATGGTAAGCCCGGCGAATCCACCATATAAAATTATGTTGATTTAGAGTTTCACCCACTTTAATTACTACATTAAATAAAAGAACTGGGATACTTTACACATTATGACTTTATATACTTTCTATTGTATAAATTATAAAAATGATTTTTACGCAGACAATATTGCGAAGCTGATTATACTAAAAATTGAATTATGAAATTTTAGTGTGTAAAAATAAGCATATATTAAAAATAATTTTGCATAATAAATGCCCTAAATTATGTATGAAGCAGTAAACTTTGTCACCTATTATAAACGTCAGAATTAACGGTAATAATATTCACAGTTACATGAACTCCGCATGCAATATTGTAGATTCACAACTAGATTCAACAAAATAACCTAATTAGTACATAAAGTTTATTTCGCGTACAGTATCTATTCCTCTTGTTTATGGTATGTACATTAAGCAAGCATCTAGGCATTCGGGCATGTATACAGTGTTCGGCTCAAATAATACATAATGCTTAGCGTTCACGGTAATTACCTGAGCCAATTATAAATGATTTAATTAGTTTCAAGAGAGTTGCACGTAAATATCATACTGGGCTCGATTTAAATTGCCATTTACGTTATTATAGCCTTTACAAATATAGATGTGAAAAATAATAGAATTAAATTTTAAAATGATTCGTTAAAATTAAGAATATAATGAAATAAATTCACACTTAACCCGTGGTGAAACATTTTTATTTTAATTAGACGTTTAATTAAATATTTGGTTTTGTTTCACTACTAAAATAGTGAACCAAGTGTTGTTGATGTTATATATATATACCTATCTCATACGTGAAGGTTAGGATGGTAAACCAGATGGATGAAATTTCATCCAATTCTGAATCTTGCCTTCAGATTCTTCATGTCATATAATAAGAAACTTATTTTGATTACTCTTGTACTGAATTTGGGAAAGAAGAATAAAGTTTATTATTATTATTTAAACTTATTCAAATAAAATGTTCAAAGCACCTATATTCTATTAAATCTAATTATTACATATAATTGCTTTGGTTGATTGAGTTACTTGAAGATAATAATAACTTTGATTAAAACACTTAGAACCTTTCTTTAATATTTTATTGTCCGAAATGTGCATCTGGATAAAAATAAAATATTGAAGAAAGGTTTTAATCTAAACATATAATTGCCTTAAATAACATATTTATAATATCAAAGTTAAAATCAAATAGCGAAACATTTTAGATCAAATTAATATATTAAACAAAATTTTTAAATTACATTGACCTTCGAATATTAAAAAAAATGTTCCTTTGTACCTATTTATTTTTTAAACCGTCTGTAAGTTCGCAAAGTACACTAATCCAATTAAAAGTTGGAAATTAGTTCTCTCCCCATAAACCGTCCATCTTTGGATGATATAGCTCTAAATTAAAAATTTTAATTGCAAACCATTGAATGAATGCATCTGGCGCGTATACATTTCGAAACGATCTCTAGTCCTATTGAGCACAACAATTTCCTGACATTTTGAAAGGCCCTGATTTTGAGATGGAAACACGAATGACAATTATATCTATGATTGGCACGCCTGCGAATAATCCGGATACGGGCGTCGAATTCTGTATAGAAATGTTCCTTCAGTTATTAGTTTTATGTATTGATTTAAAATGTACATAGCTATGGGGGCAAATAGAAATTATTTAACTTATAATTAGTATTCTGTTGGTAACTTATCGTTCGTTTCATATATAGCTGGCTATTTATTTATGGATTATTCCATCTAGTTTGCATACAGGTTATTAGCAACGTTAGTAATGTGGGAATGTTTGTTGAAATTTTAATGTTTTAATTTACAAGTAAATTAACAAATCGCAACAACTAACAAAATACATTAACACATAAATTTAAATTATTTCATATCAAGTTAAGTTTTAATGAAAGCTACATAACTAAGTGTTTTTGTAGCCTTTAGAAAAAAATAATTGCGTTTACCTAATAGACAAATATTTGAATAATTATCTTTTAGTTTATAGTATAAAGTGGTTTGATATACGCTGATTTTTTCTACTGATGCAACTGATCTGTTATTAAAAGACGCTTACGCGTTTAAAAAAAAACAGCAAAATGATTCTAGTTATTTTTGGTGCTTTAAGTCATTGTTTCTGCAATGTTATAATAACCAAGTTGCACAATCGTCTAATAAATGGTGCCCAACGTGGGTTTTTATGAATGCCCATTTTTAGAAAGAAAATACTTCCAAATTATTTCCAAAATTACAAAAAACGTAACTTTATCGAATAATAATTGTTAACACGAAGCTATGATTGAGGGTATAACAAGCTTTAGGATTTGATTTTGAGCTGTGATCCAGAGGAAAAATTTTCTATAAAAAGCCAAATTCTAATATAATTTTCCACCAGCGCTAAATATAATTAACGCATCCTTCCTTAAGGACTCCTTTGAGGAGTTTGAGAAAGGCAAAAGGCTGAAAATAATCTTTTCTGAGGCATTGATGACTGACGCCTTATGACTGGACAAAGCAGAAAGACCTCTGGTCCATAGCCTTTTGACGAACTAACTCACTAACAGATCATCCATTATTTATTATTTAAATGTAAATATGTATAAAGTATATCAATAAAAATGTGTATTATTATTAATCTTTTCTGTTAGCTAAAAATGGCAGCTCAAAAAAAATAGGTACCGACTATTGCACTCAAAAATTAGTTGGTGTATATACCCCTCTCCATGACTCTATTAATACCGCTCAGAATTGACAGTAATGGCTTGTTATATTTACTGTCGTTTAATTTCTAGGTTTGAGTCTGATACTCTACCATCATGTGTCATCATTCGTTGGAGGTTTATGTAACTTGATGGCAGGTAGATTTTTAAATGACTAATCTAACTACAAACAGGATAATTACGAGGGCATGCCATCAAAACAGCAATTAGCAGGTTGCTGTCGTAAAAACTTTAGGGACTCTGCGAACAAAAAAATAAAGTGTGCCTATTCAGTTTTGCAAAGTGTTCCATATACATTTATACGTTTAATATTGTTATTGTTTATTATCGCCGTTGTTAGCTTCATAATTGCCAATTAGAAACACAGTACAATAGATTGTAACGTATTTTCATATTTCCCAAAATTTTCGGTACGATCCAGTACTAAATTTAAATCGTATCGAAAGCGCATGGCCCCTTTTTCACGGGTCCGAGGTGATTTCGTGAATTTCTTTTGAATAATGGAACGACTACTTTTGCTTCTCTACTTGTCATTAAAGAATTTTAATTGGAAATATTTAATTACAGTGAGATCGTTTGCGTATTTTGATTTTTTTTTTTTTGATCTCACTCACTCACCTAAACCGCTACCATATGGTATACGACCTACTGGAAGTCAACGCCAGGGAGATGGAGATATCCTTAATAATGGTCAGCGAGCCTAACGACGCTAGGATGAGTCCCCTGTGGCACAGGGACTGCCCGATGGGAGACGTCGGTATCCTGGTCAGGCAGGATACAATGCACCTTGCAACGGCATCCGGTACTCCTTGTAAGGGGATAGTGTGGGTGACGGTCGCGGGCTTCACAGCCGTCGCCTGCTACGCGCCACCGAATAGGAGCATATCTGAATTTGAGGAATGGGTTATGGAGCTCGATGGGTGCGTGCGTAGCCTCAACGGCAAGATTCTGGTCGGAGGCGACTTCAATGCGAAGGCGCTGCTGTAGGGAGAGCACCGGGAGGATGCAAGGGGGCTGATACTCCAAGATAGTTTGGCCACGCTGGAGCTAGATGTCAACAACGGCCAGGAAGCTACACTTGTAAGGGCTAACTCCCAATCTATAATAGATATAACCCTGGCTTCGAGTACCGCAGCCCCGAATATTTTTTATTGGAGGGTGGAGACGGAGTTGGAGAGCGGGAGTGACCACCGTTACATATCATTTACTTCAAGCGGGCAGTCGACTCCCCTCCCAGCAAGGGTCCAAAGTGGAAACTAGAGAGCCTTGACTCCGACAAACTTCTGGGCTGTATGAGGCGACTTCGTCTCACCGAGGGATCGGCCGAAGACCTATGCCGGGATTTTTCCAAGGGACTCAGGGCTACGTGCGATGTGGCGATCCGCAAAAGGCGGGAGGGTGCTAATAGAAGGGCGGTCTACTGGTGGGGTGAGGAGGTAGCCAGGGCCAGAACCTTGGGAAACTCGGCGAAAAGGGACCTGACGCGTTGCAGGCGAAAGGAAGGAGAACTTCAGGTGATGCAGGAGGCCAGTGATACTGCCAAGGCAGCCCTTCGTTTGTCTATCAAGAGGGCCAAAGAGCAGAGATAGAAACAGCTCTGCGAAGAGGTTGAGGCAGACGTTTGGGGTAGGCCCTATAGGCTGGTGGCGAAGAAGTTGGGAACGACGCCATCCAATATCAGAGCTAGAATCCTGGGTGGCATGGCATGCATCGTCAAGGAGTTCTTCCATCCGGGCCCTGGTGCGTCGAGCACCCCGATGCGTGAACCGGGCCCATCAGACGAGGATAGATTCACGGTGGAAGAGGTGGTAGCAGCGGCGCTCCCTAACCGGAAAGCTCCCGGACTTTTCGGCACGCCCAACGAGGCCATCAAGGTGGTGGTGATGGACGGCCCCGAGGCATTCACGTCGTGCCTCAACAGGTGCCTGATGGGGAGGGTAAACTTCTAGAGAGGCTGCTAGCGGACAGACTTAACGCCTGGATAGAGGCGTCTGGGGGCCTTTCAAAGAACCAGTTCGGGTTTCGTAAGGGAAAATCCACGGTCGACACTCTGATATTGGTAAGGCGTTTGGCATATGAGTGCAACAGTGACCCACTCAAGGGGAGAAGGCACTGCCTGGCTATTGCGATCGGCTCTGGAGGCAAAGAGGAGGTACCCCGGGGTTGTACCTCCTGAGGATGGTGCGGAGTTACCTCGGAAACCGGCGACTTCTGTGCGAGGGGGAAAATGGTAACAAGGAGGTGGTACTCACCGGAGGCATTCTACAAGGGTCGGTACTAGGCCCACTCCTATGGAACGTAGCCTATGACGCCGTTCTGCGCCTGCAGCTGCCAGAGGGGGTGACAGCCATTGGCTTTGCCGATGACCTGCTAGTGCTCGTAAGGAACAGGTCAATTGAAGACCTAAGGACTAGGGCGCAGGAAGCCACCCAGCAGGTAGCCGACTGGATGCAGTCCGTTGGACTCTTGAGAAGAAGAGCAGGACAAATAAGGGGGGAGACCATCAGACTTTTGGGGTACGACGTGAAGGTTGAGACCAAACTTAGGTACTTGGGAGTAGTGATGGAGTCCAACACGATGCATAGCTCCCAAGTGGCGGAAGCAGCAGCCAGCGCCACCAAGGCTACCAAAGCCGTCTCAAGACACATCGGGGAACCCAGTGATGGAAAACGCCGCCTCCTGCTGGGTGTAGCCAGGGCTAAGCTCTTATACGCGGCTCCAGCTTGAGCAAGATGCACCGGTTCGCGAAGGAATGCAGGCCGCCCGCGCAGGGCGCTTCGACCGGGAGCGCTAAGGGAATGCAGAGCCTACCACACGGTGTCCACCGATGCGGCGGAGGTCCTGGCGTCATCGGTTCCGCCGGACATTGACATTCGTCAACGTGCATGGGTATTTCACAGGGTGCGACTAGGGGGGACAGAGGGGCTGCCAAGCGAGAGGCTAAAGTATGGAGAATGGAAAATTGGCAGAAAAGATGGGCTGTAGGCAACACCGCAGAGTGGACCCGAAAAATTATCCCGGATCTACGCCCATAGGTAGCTAGAAGGCATGGCAAATTAAACTTCTATACCACGCAGCTACTCACAGGGCATGGGATCTTTCGCGCCTACCTATTAAAATTGTTTGAAACAAATTAATTTGCATGTTACAGATAGTTGTACTATTTGTAACACGCAAATTAATTTGTATTATTCACTGTCTGTCGAAGTATTAGCTAGAGAAGTAGTTGTTTCAAATTAATTTGTTTTGTAGTCTTAGTAAGACTCATTGTTGTAGATTCACGAAATGTTTTCGTATTTTTAAATTTACTATTAAATTTACTTTATTTTTCAGATAAGTGTAAAAATCGTATACAAAAAAATGGGGTAAACCAGTAAAAACGTTGTTTTTTTCTCTCGAAGATAAATGAAACGTGCGTATTTGTTGCTGGATTAAACCACATCTAAGGTGAGTTGCATTATTTTTGAGCTCCAGTATATTATCATTTAATGAATCTGATATTGTGAGTATACTTAGTAAATTAGGATGTATATTAAGTTGTGGACAGGATGCTATACATATATTATTTGTTAAATATTACATATTTATTTTGTTAGATCAACTCCTATTTAGAACAAAATATATTACAGTACATTTAGAAAACTACGACCGGTAGAAATTATATCCAACGTAGCAAAATTATCGATACACAGGTATTAATTGGCTGATTCATACTCAACTTCTACCTAATTATTTAGATCCAAGTAGATCAGATATATTTAAGAAGTTTGATAAAATAGAAAACAAGGGGAGCCTGACGTTTTTGGAATGGTTGATATGTGGCCATCTGACTTGCCATTTTGTTTGGTATAGTCGTTATAAAACTATGGACGCTAGAACAACGCGAATTGGTTTACGACACTTACATTGAAACTGGGCGTTCTGTGGATGCTACACAACGCAGATTTCGAAAACAATTTAATATTAAAAGGCAAGGTCGTGTTCCCACGCAAAACACCATCCTCAAGTGGGTGCAGAACCTATATACTAGAGGATTGTTGAAGCCTATAGAACCTGAAGGTATAGAAAGGAGTGTCAGAACCCCTGAAAATAGGGCAGCTATGGAAGCAAGTCCACGTCGATCGGTTGTGCAGTTGCTCGCGGGCGTATTGACATTAGAAGAGCTTTTTTTCAGAACGGGGCAACTTTTCACTCCTCAAGGGAGTCTATGGCATTTTAGGGAGAACATTTTTCATGATGACTCTTTTCGCTACGAGAGGACTTCGAGTGGCCCTCGTGATCACCTGAATTTACTCCCTGTGATTTTTTCCTGTGGACCAACATGTTTTAAGGATGCATGAACAATTTCTCAACTTGGCTTCAGGATGGTGTGGAAAAGATAACATTATTTTCCTACATAAGTGTGTTTTTTAACCATTTTTGATATTAATATAAAATGGCAAAATCACAAGTACCTATTAAACAAATGAAATTTTGATTTAATTGAAAATTCTCTGGGTTATGATTTTTCAAAAAACGCCACACTTCTCTGCCAAACCTTCTCCTTCAATTTGTTTTTTTCTCATCATTTTGTGATTTAATTCAAAGTTATATTGACCAAAGAATAAGTTGAATCCAAAGGTTGTAAGTGAAAAAAAAATACATTGCTACTTCTAGGATTCCACAAGCGTCTAATCTCTCTTTGCAATTACATTATTAATAATATTTTATTAGATTATTAAATGAATGTATTTAAATCTTAATTGTTTTTAACTAAACCTTGAACAGTTTTTAATTGCCGCATGATTAACAAACTATTCGTGAATCCAGAAAGTGCAATATTATGTCATTTTCAAAAATCAATATAGTTATTGACTATGAATACAGAATAAATCATATTCTATTATCTAAAACAGGTGACTTCAGAGATTTGGAAAAAAAAATTAATAGTAATATATCATTTAATAATCATATCTAAATAATTGTCTTTATTGTTAAACGCTTCTTAGCTTTTACAAACTGTACCAGTAGATGTTTCAAAGATTTTTTTAGCATGAATACTATTGTTTTTCTCATACATTCGATGCTTAAATATAATTATTTTATTTAGAATCCACTTTACTATAAATACTCAAATTAAATTTAGTCTACCAGAGATTAATAGAATTAATTAATTATTAATTCATCCTGGATCCTAAGAGCTATCTTAAACTCTAAATCTTCAAGGAGGTTTAATTTGCGGTTTTTCCAAGTTAATCGGTTTACTTAAGGTCCCTATATGATATAGTATTCAGTAATATTCTCGCGATTCGCTTTTACACCATTTTTATATTATTTATACAAGCCACTAGACCTGCATTGCCTGATTTTGTTCGTAGGAATGGAGCAACAATATTTTGTAATTTCTCCAGATTTATCAATATTTATCACTTATGTTTTGAAAATGTCTTGTCGAAACTATAGTCAACATAAAACGAAGATTAAATCTTGTTATGCAGTATATATACATACAAGTTATTAAGTGTTTTTTTATTGTATATTATATTGGGATTAAACGCAAATTTTCTAAATATTGCAGATGATATGAAGAATATTAAACCAATACATTCAAACCTTGATTGTGTTTCAACTATATCTGAAACAGTTTTCTTTTTATGTCTGCATGGTTAATAAACTATTTTTAAATACAGGAAAGTGCACAGTTATGTTATTTACAAAAATAACGCAACTATTGACTAAGATTACAAAATAAATAATACACCATTATCTAGAATAGGTGATTTCAAAGATTCGGGAATAATTTTTGATAATAATTTATCATTCAATAATCTAAGTCTCTACTATGAACCGCTTCTTAAGTTTTATAAGCAATAGTGGATTTTCAAAGGTATTTATTTTTTTCTACATTTCATCACGGCTTAAATATTATTGCTCTATTCAGATTCCACTTTACTATAAATACTCAAATTTAATTTGGTATATCAGGAATAGGGAAAGTTTGAGATTTAGTGATTTCAACCTATTATTAATTCGTCCTGATTATTTGGACCTAATAGCTTAAATTGAAGATCTTTAAGGGGGGAAGTACATGTAATGCGTCATAAAAATAGCCTTTTTTGGAATTTTTTTTAGAAAAACTAAAAGAGATACAACTTCACAGTTTCTGGACTCTATTAGGCATACAGTAGGCTGTAATTTTAGAAAATTTTAAGTCTTTCCGCTAATTGGTTAGCCTTCAACCGATTGTGCCGCCATGCTGGAAATACCGACTAAATTGGCGTACACTCTGGAGGCCTGAAAAATTATTTCTTTAAAGTTTTTCTTGCACAACCCTTTTCATAGATGAATTTTACCCTAAATGAACCTCAGAAAGTAGAAAGAAACCCAAATATATGATTTCTGCAACTAGCTGAAAAAAAAGTTCAAAATTTGACTCATTTTTCGTATTTCGTAGGCCCGTAATAATTATTTATTATTAATTTTTTTCTGATTTCGGAGGTTCATTTAGAACAAAATTTTATTAGCTATTGAGCAGACAGAAATTCAAGTGATTTGAATAAAAAATGACAAAGTTATCATGTAGGCCAATTTCAAAAACATGGTTTCGAGAAAAACGCGTTTAAAGTTTTAAGTTTAGAAAAAGCGTAATTTGTGTAAACTTATAATTAAACGGCGATGCCGGGACATAGAAAGTGCCTTCCTCACGTTCATAGAACTAGTTAAGCTCGGCTTAAGCCTTTTTCTGGCTGTTCTGGTTTCCTTGCTCCTATTTAGCGATAGCTGCTCCTAACGGATTTATCGGGCGTCGTGGTAATTGTCAACGAAAATACTAGTATTTTGGCCAATGATACATTTCATCCCTTCCATAATTTTGCAGAAACTTTTTTATCCTTCGTTGAATGTAATAGCAGTGATATATGCGGCAATTTGAACGATTTTGTAGCCGCAGTTCAAATTCTTCGGTTCCTTCGGTGCTGATTCCCTTTGAATTGTCTTTTTTTTCGGTCTAGTTGCACGATGACACTCGTCTTTATTACGTTTCGAATACATTGTTCACGGCAACAATCACCACAACGTTAAAACAAAAAAAAATAACGATTGTTTGTATTTTAATAGACTATAAGATAAAATCGGCTCATGACACAGAGGTACAAACTCTGTTATATGTTCATGAATACTTTTGCGATCACTTTAATATTTCGTTGGATAAATCTTAAATGTATAAGGAAGGTTTTTATGTAAAAAAACAAAAAATCAAAAAAAAAATCTTACATGTGTTTCCCCCCTTAATGGTATTTAATTTCGGTATATTTGGTTAATCGGTTTACCCCACTATGATATAATATTCAATGTATTCATGTATTTGTGTGTGTGTAAATGAGCTTGTTACTTTAAAGGATCGCCCCCGTCACTCTAAAGCACCATTAATTGTATCCCAATGGTGAATGGTACCGGTCACCCATCCGACTACTGACCCGAATCAACGTTGCTGCACGTCAGTTCGGGGCCGTAACCGATGCGCCACCACCGGCGTGTTATTGTAATTATTTATCTGATTTTATTCGTAAAACATGTTTTAAAATTTCTCCATATATGGAGAATATATTTATCAATCTTCGTATATTTTTTTAGCACATTTCCAAAATTAATTAATAGGACGTTTTGTTTGCATAATTATGCAATTATTTTTTGCTTATAACTGTAATATATTAAACGACTGTGACAGTTTATCTTCTTGTGTAGCTTCTATTATTGAATAATATTTGAACAGCTTTACGTTCATCCGTTCTGCATCCGTTGCGTTTTAGTATTACTAGGGAAGTTTTGATTGAAGGTATATACCATTATTACCTATAACTAACTCTCAATTGGTTTTTAAATAACTTTTTTTTTTGATCAATGTACGTCTACCAGGTCTATAAATATGAAACCGGAATTTGCTCCTAGATGTCCTTAGCTGTCAATGTAGTTACCGCCAAACCGCGTCATTGGCGCCATTTCCTTGTTGACATCTCTGACAAAGATTTTCAACTCACAACAATACAAGTTTCATATAACAGCATAGTTTGTAACAGCGTTGAACATGTCTAATTTTGTGCCTAGAAGAATTCCAATTGAAGAAAACTGCAGAATCGCATCGAATGCTTGTCGAAGCTTACGGTGAGCATCCTCTTGGTAAATCACAGTGTTTTGAGTAGTTTAAAAAATTCAAAACCGGCGGTTTTGACGTGAGAAACAAAGAACGTGGAAGACCACCGAAAAAGTTTGAAGACAGCAAATTGCAAGCATTGTTGGATGAGGATAAAGCTCAAACGCAACAACAACTTGTAGATTAATACTGAACGCTACCGAAGACAAATGATCGATTTGATGTGAAAAACGACCAGAGTATCAAAAAAGGCAACACAAAGTAAGTTTGCTTCATGATAATGCACCATCACACACAAAAAAAAAACTGGTCAAGGAAACGATTGAGGCATTTAGTTGGGAAATACTTTCGTTTGCGGCTTGACAGGTGGGAAAAATGTATAGCTAGCGATAGGTAATACGAATAAAATATTTTTTGTCATTGTCATACAATAAACGTGTATTTTCTATTCAAAAATTCCGGTTTCATATTTATAGACCTGGTATTTACTAAAACTTAAGTCAAAAATATAAATATAGAGTTACACAAACAAAAGTTTAAACTGCTTTTATTTAATATTTAACATGTAAAATGAAGTAGGTTCCTTCAAAATAAATAATATAAAAAAGAAGAGTATATAAACCTAAGAAAACAATAATTAGCATAAATTGCCAGGAACTCGTAACGTCACCGCGTTACGACAAACAGATGAAAAGTGAACATTTTATGTTCTTTTTATGCGTTTAGAAAAATTTTCAAATATTGGAAAGATCTAGTGTAAGTAAGCAAGCCGATGCAACAAAACTACTCGATGCCTAAAAACGAAACCTGAGCTTATATGAAATTTCACAAATTTAGAGGTTACATAAAAAGAAACAAAACCACCAACAATTTAATTAAATTAAATATCAAATGTCCAATATAAAGACATAAGAGATGGGTAATACAAATAAAACCAAACCAAATAGTCACATCCGACATTATTCATTAATATCCTTACTTTAAGCACATTCTACTTACCATATCATCTGCCCCGTCCCATCCAAAGATATCTGCGCACTATTTATAAAAAATGAAGATGTAAAAGAGATCATTATCATTCTATAAATAATACACCATAAATCGAATAGAAAAGGCTAGAGAAAGTAATAATTAACTGGTATGGAAAAGAGAATATATCCAACATATCTTGATGCCTCGCAAGTTCCAAACACGTTCATCCCACTTTTTGTCACATAATAATCTGTGGATTAAAATGTAATTAAAAAGTCATTAGAAAATATGCGAAAATAGCGACTATAATAAACTAGATACTGAATATCAACGCTTCATATCTGTTTTTAAAAAAAGTAGCAAATTTAGTTAAAAGCGCAGCAGTCATTCAATAATTTGAGACATTACTTATCGATTTATTTCATAATAATTAAAGGCTTAAGTAAAATTTCAACTAAAACATCATGTATTACCAGCAATATTATGTCCAGAACACTTGATTTTCATCGTCATTTTAAATCAACTAGAAATCTAACGAATTATAAACTAGCCATATCTCTGAAATTCAGTTACAAACCGACCTTGTGTGTCTAGCATTATGTGACATTCTTTGTCACTTCATTTCTAAGAGACAGTATGTTATGATGGAATGGTACTGCTGCATTTTCAAATGCAACTTCATTTGAAATTAAATATACCAATAATTTTCACAAATTCGCAACTATCTTCTATTTAAATCTACTTTCTTCTATAGATACGTGACATCCTTTCTTGTTATTTTCAGCATATATGTTACATTTTGACACTTTATTTATTAGTTTATTTAACAGAAATTAATACTGGGATAAGTAATACACTTGCTATGTTCAATTTGTTTATTATCAGGTAACTGACACGTGTTTCGGTCCTTCGGTTGCTAAGGAAAAAGTCCCCTCTGTTGATGGCCCGTTTAATCTCTAAGTCCTCTAGTAGATTAAGCTTATGGCCTTTTCGGCAAATGTGAATTGGGTCTATCTCGCCCATGTGGTGGCATGTCGTTATAGAAGGCACATGATTTTTTATTTTGAGGGCTTCCTGCATCAAGCTGCATATCACCGTCTCAAAGCTACCTGTTAGCAGGATGGTTATGTCATCTGCATATCCTATGGTGTGGAAGCCATTGTCGTTAAGTCGCCGCAGTAGCTGTCAACAACTATGTTGCCTTTAGCAATGATCTTTCTGACAGTGGGATTTCCTACATTTACTGTGACTGCCCTATTTTCTAGCATGCTTCCGCTAACTGTGGGGTTCACACAATGCGTGGAGAGAGTAGTTTCCATTTTTCTGAAGATCGTCTTATCGAAGGCACCTTCTATGTCAATGAACACGCCCAAGGTGAACATTTTGTTGTCCAGAGATCTTTCGATTCGGTCTACAGCAGTGTGCGCAGGTGACTCTGTTCATCTCCCCTGAATTTATGTATGTTGGTTAGCGTCAATCGGATTCGTAATCAAAGCCGTCTCGCGAATTAATCTTTCTTCACAATTTCTCTAACGTTTTCAGGATAACTGACGTTAAACTAATCGGGCGGTATGATTTTGCTAGTGTATAATCAATACGACCAGGTTTCGGTATGAAGATAACATTTAATTCTCTAGATGCCAGAGGGATGTATCTGAACTCAATACATGCCCTGAAAATTCTGGCTGGTGGGCTGATGATATGTCCAGCTCTTATTGGAGGAGGGCCGGGAATATACCGTCCAAGCCTGGCGCTTTAAATGGTGAGAAGCTTCTAATTGCCCAGGTTATACGTGCCCCTTCCGTGAGGAAATCTACCGCCTCCCATGGGTTCTGACCAACCTTCATCGGAGGTGTTCGTACATCCTGGGAAATGGGTGTTAATGTGAATCTCAGCTGCTTCCGAGAGGCTAGAAGAGTAACTTCCATCCTCTCGTTTTAGGCAACCTATTTGTAATGACGGATCCTGGGAAAGGATCTTTTTGAGCCTTGCAGTTGCCGAGGTGATTTATTGCTTAGAAGAAAAATTTCAGCTCAAACGAGGAGGCTATCGTCAAAACACAGTATGTATAGCAAATCATATTTTTCGTATAGTCAAAAAAATTGCAGTAACGTTGGAAAAGGTGTATTGTATTAAAAAGAATTTACGTTCAAAAATAGAATAAAATTGTTTGAAAAGCTTTACTCTTTATTCCAAGCACAGGTACATAGTTATCGTCTCTCGCATATACAAATAAGGTTAAAAGACTCTTTTGGTAAATTAATCTATGTTTTTTTATTTATTATTTACAAGTAAATAGAAATATGTAATACGAAATTAATCGACAACCTCACTTTTATCTATTGAATACAGGTATAGAAGGAATACGATAAATATATAATGGACTTTATTGTCGCCGACATCGGGCGGCTTTGCTTTTCTCATTTTTCCCATTTGACGGCGCTGTCATTCAAGTTTACGCTTTGTTGGCGGCGCATACCATTTAGCACATTCTCGTCTGAATAAAAGTTGCATAAAGCTTCTGGATTAATTAGGAAATTAAAACTCGAGACCCTTGACGTTGATTTAATATTAAAGTCATGCGTGCCGTTTCGCCGTCACCTACATATTTCATCCAATCGCACGAGCATTATGTTACATTTAGTTGAGTATGCAAATTATTTCAATTAAACAATCCGCTTAAATATTTACATAGGGAAGAGATTGAAAGTGAAAATTTGCGTAGGCCGTTCTCTAGGAAGTACTTTGGTTAATTAAAAATTCATTTGTAATTAATAAGGGCCAGCACTGTATATCCATACCACCGAAGGGTAAATGGGAACGTAACATTGACCAACAAGGGTAGGGGATAAATCCACAACGTGCGCACTGTGAACAGATGCCAAACCACTTCCGCCACATAAACGAGTTATATTTTACTTCAGCACTGCTTCCGTTATTTTAGGAGTTTATGGGCGTATACTATTATTGTAAACGTGTAGCATGGCTGACAGAGAAAATAAAGATTTCGCAATAAAAATGTAACCGAAGCGGTGGAA
Source organism: Ontholestes murinus (assembly GCA_963969525.1). Taxonomy (NCBI): domain Eukaryota; kingdom Metazoa; phylum Arthropoda; class Insecta; order Coleoptera; family Staphylinidae; genus Ontholestes; species Ontholestes murinus. The sequence goes on from OZ018388.1 coordinate 68,645,377, forward strand.
AAGAGCTGGCGATAAAATAATAAATTCGTCTTCTTCGGGGCAATTTCACAAATAGATTTAAATTATGTACTGACTATCACTCACATTCAGATCTGTATCTACGTCTTGCTCTGGTTTGCTTCGTTAATTACAGATTTATTCAATTATTAATTTCTTCGTGTAATTAAAAAAATTAATTAAAACGTAACGCTTTCATTAGAATGCACGTTTGCTGACCTGTCACGTTTCTACAGCACGTGACTCGGATACTGACAGATATTATTAGGTAAAATTAAAATAATCACAATAAATAATGGTCTCTCTTTTATTATACAAAAACAAAAAATCAATAGAAATGTGAACGTGTAAATTCTTGCTTTGTTTTGTAAAAACACTCTTTATTATTTTATTAGTAAGGGATTTATTAGACGGATAAATAATAATGGAGAAACATTTGTAGCAGGGTTTAGAAAAAAGTAAAGCAAAAGTCTTAAACGTAAGTCCAGTAACACAAATATTTAGCTATGTGGATATGTCATTTTGGACGTTAGATTTAAAGCTTTATTGTGAATATTTATTCATTAGAATTATAATGAATAAAATGTGTTGTATAATTTAATCAAAGGTCCGTTTGCAATGGTTTCAGGTTTCTAGGTATTACATATAAATACTTTAATAGGAATAAACACATTAATATTACCGTAGTGCTAACTGATGCATTCGGTTTGCACTAGAGTAAACACTTACTATTCAAGTGGACTAAAAGCACTATTAACATGCACGTGTGGAAATTGCACAATAAGGTGACAGATGAAATGGGTTAAATGCATATATACATGTGAATAATATATTGACATTTATAATATATCAATTGTATGATTTTCAAATGGAAACCGATATGCAGATTTCCACAACTAAATATCAACCAACAAAGGACTTTGATGATAGAATGAGGTAGATAGAAAATATTATTGAATATGGAGTATTAAATTTAAGCTCTTATAAATAATAACAGTGATCTTTATTCGGACAATTACATTTTTACATTTATATATACATAACAAAGACAATTAATATGGTGTTAGTCCGTCTGGGCTATAGACCAGTGGTCTTTCTGCCCTGTCTGAATTTAATTTAATATAACAAAAAAAGTTCTTTGCTAGCTAGCTTAACTGTCAGTGGATTCGTACAAATGAGTTGATGAATTGTGAGGGGAGGATGTTGATACTTAGAAGGGATATTTGGATTTCTGGGAATACAAAACTTGGTTAGAAGGTAAGCTCTTATTATTTTTGTTTTTATTTCTTTTGGGCAGAAAGGTTGATTGTCGATGGCCCAAACGGATAGGCTAATCCATAATATAAACTCAAATGTTTTTTAACTTGTATTTATGATTGTTCCAATAAAGATGTTATCTCTCAAGCTTCAAAATTAATGCATTCTTATGTAATATAAATGTTTTCTTATAATTTTATCTATATTATAATCAAATATTTCTGCTTTGCATCACTAAATTTTATTGTACTTGGTTATACAATCTATAGAACTTTAAAATTACTAAACTCGTATTTAATAGTATCGATCATCAATTTAAATATAATAGCAAATAATATTAATATCAATTTTTATTTTCGAGTGAGTAATGGTAAATTTAATAGAATATCACTATTATCGATAGTAAAAATAATCGAAGCAATAATGTATTATGTGTTTAGATCTATAAATATTTTACGACTCAATTCATTACTTTTCTAGCACATAATTTATTGCTCACTATTAATCCTTCATTATGTTTATGCTTTCAATTAAAATAACTATCAGAAAAGTGCTCTGCGTAACGAAGGAATGCTAATTTCTCTCGACTATAAATAACACTAATGGGGCTTTTAATAATAGGGAAGAGTAATCAATATTTTTTTTCGTTTCGATGACGTCTTATTTTAAGAATAAATTTTTCGTTAAAATCATACACTTTTAGCAAACTAATATATCATTAATTAGCCTAAATAAACATATTTATAAATAGAACACACATTTGAAATTAATATTCAACCAGCTAATTATCAATTTCTGTATATTACAAAATATCACCATGTAGTTGTCAGAAATTAACCTCATCAACTAAAATACATTACTACAATCAAGTTTTTAATCCAGTATGATGAAAACTTGCAGAAATTTGAAGCAGCCGTAAAACAACCGAAACATATGTTACTTATAACGGAATCCTTTGCAAAATAAAAAACATTAAAAAAACATTTTCTTGATAATAAAATGTATTAAAATCCTTTAGTTCGTTGTAGTAAATTAAATAATAAATTTAAAACTACGAAAACATTTCGTGAATCTACAACAATGAGTCTTACTAAGACTACAAAACAAATTAATTTGAAACAACTACTTCTCTAGCTAATACTTCGACAGACATTTAATAATACAAATTAATTTGCGTGTTACAAATAGTACAACTATTAAAGCAACACTAATTTGAATGAAATTATTTCTGTTGAATAAACTAATAAATGATAAAATGTACTTTAGATTGTTTAAATGCAACTATAACATGAAAAATTATGAAAATATTAATGAAATCAGTTTAAAATTCATTTTTCATAATTTTTCATGTTATAGTTACATTTAAACAATCTAAAGTACATTTTATCATTTATTAGTTTATTCAACAGAAATAATTTCATTCAAATTAGTGTTGCTTTAATAGTTGTACTATTTGTAACACGCAAATTAATTTGTATTATTCAATGTCTGTCGAAGTATTAGCTAGAGAAGTAGTTGTTTCAAATTAATTTGTTTTGTAGTCTTAGTAAGACTCATTGTTGTAGATTCACGAAATGTTTTCGTATTTTTAAATTTATTATTTTCTTGATAAGCTTCAGGCTTTAAATTCAACCACAAAATTAGCACACTTGTCACATGGTGACGATACTCTTTTTGTGGTTGTATGTATGAAGAAAAAATGCTGCAAACTATTATCGGTGCTACAAGAACTATTATTAGATCTGTTTCTTTTTTCTAAAACGACAAAATATTCGAAATACAATGTGGATAATTTAAAAATACGAAAACATTTCGTGAATCTACAACAATGAGCCTTACTATATCGATATTATGATTTACAAAATGAAAAACTACTTCCAAATTAAATCTATGATAATGAAATGTACCACCAATTTATAAATCTAATACAGATGACAAATTCTTATTAGAATTTACCATTATTAAGAAAGGCAACTAATTGAAAACGAAAGAGTAAAATTTCATTTAAAACATCGGTTGGATAGGGAATTAAAGTTAGTTTTAATAGTAATTTAGAGAAAACCTCGTATCAAAAGTACTATAATATTGTCTATAACTTAATACGACGAATAGTTATTGCTCAAATTCGTGTTCATACTGATAACACAACCTAATTAGTATAGTTAAGAGTAACTATTCTTCTGTACTTTTGAAAAAGAGGATGCGGATAGAATCTTGTTCTCTTTTTATATAGGTATAAAATAGATTACAGCAGGAATAAAACCATAAAATGAAATCACTCAGCCTTAGAAAAATTTCTATCAATTTCAGCCTATGAAATTAATGTAGGTAATAGAGTTCATAAAAAACCTGGTATTTGATACTATAAAAATGACATAACATAAGATTAATTTGATTATAAATTTACTAGAAAGGGCAAATATAGGAAACGGAATTAATCATAGGAATTGAATTTTAGCTACCAGAAATTCAGAAGAGAGGAAAAAGTATTCAGCTTCTTTAATAAAAACCAAAGCAGATTTTTTACGTGTGTAGAAAATAGCAATTTGTAGTAGCAGAGTGTAGCATATTTATGATTATCTATGTGACAAAAATTATACTAAAAACGGATCATTCTACTCTTAAACAGGTAAAGTATCCACAAGAAGAAGTTGAAAGTTAGTTGGAAAATTTCAAAACTTTGACCTTTTTTATTCTATTGACCAACAGTGGCATTTACATATACATATACATTTATATATCACAAAATCCAAATACTCCATACTACTTTTATGCCTACTTCCACGTTCAGAGGTCTCGGAGTTTCAACTTCTTTGCACCGAATGCCAGTATTCTTTGGCATTTATTATGCCTTCTGGTGCTGAATCGCCTACCTCTGATTTCTCGGATCGCACCAGCATTTCCTCCACGAGCCTCTCCGGACCGATTTCCATTACCAGTATCCTCGCCAACTTCTCCCTTTCTCTCCGTTAACCAGTGAGATCTGACTCCTTGGAAGTTGCTGCCAAAGCACCTGCGACGGGATAACACCTGGGTAAAGAAGTACGTCATTTTCTCGTGTTGTCTTTTAACCTAAGGCTCTAGCAATGGGATGAGCTTTCGGATCTACGCTCCCTTGCTGCCACGGCTTCACCGAGCCCATCCATTCATCCCACTCCTGGAATTCTATCTGAGCTCTGAATTTTGCTACCCTACCCCGCAAGGCCTTGTACTCCGTCGTCTTGGCCATGGTCTCCAGGTCTGGAAAGGTGAGGATGCCAGAACTTCAGCAGCCATACTAGACACAGTTTGGTTCCCGTAAAAATTTCTAGGACAGAGTTTTCCACTTCCCCACGCAGTCGCTCCATATTATTCCAGGTTTTTGCGCACAATACCCAGGCGGAGGCAGAGTATGTCAACTTTAACTGCGCAATGCTTAATAAGAGCCTCCCTCGATCTTTCGTCGGTCCACCGATGCTAGCCAGCACATCGGATATAGATTCAGGTGCACGGGCGGCTCTGAAGCATCCACTACTAAGCACAACACAATGGGTTGGCCTCGATGTGCACATCGAGATACTAATGGACCGTTATATTTCTATAAATATTGCGTTGCACTGCTCATCGCCTTGAGTGCCATATGGTCGATGTTTCTTTCGCTTACATTTCCAGACTCACTCCTTACATCCACTCGCCGACATAATTCGGAAAACTAGAGAAATGTCGTTGACATGGCCCAATATTATTTTACTTCTAGGAAGGGGCAGTTTTACGACCCTTTTGTGAACGAGGTTCCATAGAATTGGGCCAAAAAAGATCCTTTGGAGTAACACCAGTTACAGGCTAGTTTACCGTTCTCCTCGACATTCGTGAAGATCTCTTTCATATCCTGCAATTAACTCACAATTATAGCCTAGAGAAAGAGAGAGGCCTTTCTGTTCTTCAATGCCATCATTATACAAGGTGCGACAGTATATAACTTACTTTTTCGAAAATTAATAAAACCTATTGTATGAATCAGAAATTTTTTATTTGATTTTTAGATCATTTGATCATTAAATCAGGTAGGTGACGTCCTAATTCTCCATGCACTAAGTAAACCGATTTCTGGCGTTTGTCATGACCCTTTTTCTGAATACTGGTCTTCAAATCTTGTAGGGTCCTTGGATGGCTCACATAAACACGGGAAACCTCATAGAAAAAAATTACAAGGGGCCAAATCGGAAGACCGGGCTGGCTACTCCAAAAAGCATCCAATTGAGATTAGGCGCTGTGAGAAGTGTTCCCTCAAAACAGCAATCGATACTCTTGAATTATGAGCCGTTACACCGTCTTGTTGGAACTAAATTTCTCCTTAATTCAACCCATCTAGCCGCAGAAGAAAAAAATCATGTAACATATTTATTCACCGGTCCAAGGAACAATAATTCCTGATGAGGAAATTGCACACCAGACTGTGAGTATAATTGCATTAACTTTGATGTCTTTGATGCGATTCTAGAGGATTGCTGTAAGCGCATATTTTGTTTGTTGACAGATCCACACAACTGAAAATGGGCTTTATCACTAAAACAATAGCGTCTTTAGGAACGACCTGGAGAAGAACCTCACAGGTGTTCCACTGAGAATTGAAGTCACGTCCAGAAAGATGTTACACAATCGCCATCCTATAGGGATGGTAAAGAAGAGCATTACGAAGAATTCTCCTCATAGAACGACCGGAAAGTCTGAAGGAGTTGCGATCACACAACATCCGCTTAACGGAAAAAGCACGCTTATCACTGATTCAACGTACGATAGTGAACTTTGTTGGAACAAAACTTTATATTCTTCCCTCTCTAACGAGACCACTAGCGCTCCGCCGCACCCCGTATATCCAAGGTATCTTGAAAGCATTGCTAACATTTAGGCCAATCGCCAGGCAGTGCTTTTTCTTGATTATAGCTCCTTCGTTGGCTTCAGTGACCAGCTTTGTTACCAATTTAACTCCGTTGATGGTGGAACTCCCTTTGCAAAACCTATACTATCTCGTGAATAGGCCACGGTTGCTCTTAAGCCATCTGTCCGACATGTCCCTTATTGGGTGTTCAAGAAGCTTTGCCTTGGCATCTAGGAGACACAGTGGCCTGTAGTCCTCAGGGACCATCAGTAACTTTCCCGCTTTAGGGAGTAGCATGAGCCGTGCTCTCTTATGGCGCTTCGAGAAGATACCGCTTCTCGGGCAGCCGTTAGCTAAAGATATGAACAATAAGAACTCTAGCTGGGAGATAGAGAGGGGGCTCTCTATTCCTTAATATCATGGTTATATGCCAAATATATTCAGGCAATTGAAGGCATTACGAATGTAAAGTCTGTTCGTTGGATCTTTCGTCGTACGTCACAAACTATCGTTTCAGAAAACGACGAAAGTTTTACAGTGTGTTCTTTTTCTAACGCATTTGGTTTACTTTATCAGACTGAATGTTTTTGCGTCGTTTCTCGAAGCGATAATTTGTGACGTACGACGAAAGATCCAACGAACAGACTATATACGGCTATCGCCAGACAGTGCCTCCTCTTCCTTAGGGGTGCTTCGTTCGCTTAACCAGCCAGCTTGGTTACCGCGTCAATGGTGAAATTCCCTTTAAGAAACATATGCATCTAGCGGATATCCTACTATTGCTCTCAAGCCATCTGTCCAATCTCTCCCTTCTTAGGTTCTCGAGCAACATTGCTTTGGCATCCAAGAGACACAGCGGCATGTAGCTCCCAGAAGTCGTCGGTAATTTTCCCACTTAAAGCAAAAGCCGATGTCTCTTATATCGCTTCTTAGGCACGTGTTAGCTAAAGATGTAAATTGCATCGGATTGCAAACGCTCCCTGATCTCAGTTGACTAACATCTCTGATTTAGGTTGGACCTGTCTTAGCTTGTTCGTCACCACTCTGTGTGGCTTTCTAGGCGGATTTTCGTCCACATCTTTGATTAACCGTCTCCAGGCCGAAGCTCTGCTACTTTTGAGAGCTAATTTGAATTCCTGCTTAGCAGCGATTGTCATCTGATTTAGAATGACTATATTATTATTATTATTAAATCTCGGCTACCGATGTGACTGCAATGAAGGAGATCTTATCGCGCAGCATTGACACTTCCCCTACCTTCTACGATATCATGGCACCTCAAGTAGACAAGTAGAACCTCCGCGGCTCGAAACGGGAATCACCGTGCAGCTTGGATCCTGGTCGCAGATAGAGTCGGCCTTCACGTACATGTATCTATTTACCACGCTAGCGAGGAGACAACCAACACACTTTCAACCTCGATTCGCGCTCTGTACTGTATACCGCATCGTAGATAATGAACTGGACTTGGCCAGTATGCGCGTTTTCTTCTAGTCTTCTCCTACTTCTTCCCCTCTTTCCTCCACGCCATAATTGCACTTAAAGTACATAAATAATGTCTTCATTTTGGACGAGATAAATACTGCAATCAACAACATAATAAGTGATCAGCATCAGAAATTTAATACCACATGAGGAATTAAAAATATTTTATATTTAATAATCAGTAGGGTCCCTACCTATTTGTAAAATTAAGTACTCTGCCGAATCAAAAAAGCACCCCAAAGTAAACCAAGAGTTTTGTTTATATCAATCGTCTAATCTCATATTCTGCAATAAAAGACGATGCCATTCGAAGCTCATTATTACTTCGATATTCACAAAAAACTTATTGTTATCAACTTATTTATTTTATTTAATGCTGTTCGAAAAACAAAGTGGATATTATGATCTACAAAAAAAAAACTGCTACCAAATTAAATCTATGATAGCGAAATGCACCACCAATTTATAAATCTAATACAGACGACAAATTCTTACTGGAAATAGACGTCATTATTAACAAAGGCATTCAATTGAAAACGAAAGAGTAAACTTTCATTGAAAACATCGATTGGAATTAAAATTAGTTTTAATAGCAATATAGAGAAAACCTCGAATCAAAAGTACTATAATATTGTCTATAACTTAATACGACGAATAGTTATTGCCCAAATTCTTGTCCATACTGATAACACAACCTAACTAGTATATTCAAAAGTAACTATTCTTCTGCACTTTTGAAAAAGAGGATGCGGTTAGAATCTTGTTCTCTTATAAAATTGATTACAGCAGGAATTAAACAATAAAATAGAATCACTCAGCCTTAAAAAAATTCTAACAATTTGAGCCTATGAAATTAGTTTAGGTAAAGAGTTCATAAAAAAACCTAGTATTTGATACTGTAAAAACATACATAAGATTAGTTCGATTATAAGTTTACTAGAAAGGGCAAGTATAGGAAATGGAATAAACCATAGGAATTGAATTATGTCAAATTTTAGCTACCAGAAATCCAGGAGAAAGTATTCAGTTTCTTTAATAAAAACTAAAGCAGAATTTTTATAAAGAAAATAAAAATTTGTTGTAGTACAGTGTAGCATATTTATAATTATCTATGTGGCAAAAATTCTACCAAAAACCAATCATTCTCCTTTTAAAAAGTTAAAGTATCCAGAAAGAGAAGTCGAAAATTCCAGAAGTTTGAACTTTTTTATTTTATTGGGACGTGATGGCCACACTCGACCAACAGTAGCGTATACATATACTTATATCCATTTATATATTACAAAATCCAAACACTCCATAATACTTTTATTTATGCCCACAACCACGTTCAGAGGTCTCGTAATTTCAGCTTGCATAATTTGTGCTTCTTCTTTGGCCTTTATTATATCTTTTGCCGCTGAATCGGTTGGCTTCCACATCTAAGAGCTTGCCAGCATTACTTCCACGAGCCTTTCCGGACCGATTTCCACTACTAGTATCCTCGTCAACTTTCTCCGTTGACCAGTGAGAACACACGATGTATGTGTGCCGCGTGTCGACCACTTGCTTTGGGCACATTATACATCGCCCGTCTGAAGCCTTGGAAGTAACTGCCAAAGCACCCATGACCGGATAAAACCTGGGTAAATGGGTAAAGAAGTACATCATTTCCACGTGCTGTCTTTTGACTCAAGGCTCCAGCAATAAGATCAGGTCTCGGGTCTACGCTCCCTTGCTATCACTGTTTCACCTCTCCTGCCACCGAGCCCATCCATCCAGCCCACTCCTAGAATTCTACCTGAGCTCTGAGTTCTGTCATCCTGTCCAACACCGTTTCGTACACAGTGGTCTTGGTCATAATATCCAGGTCTGGAGAGGTGAGGATACCAAAACATCAATGTTATGCTGAACAGCGCGCACTACCCGCTCGGCAGCCGGAAATTTCCAGAACTAAGTTCGCTACGCAGTCGATCCAGGTTACGTCTGATTTTTACACACAACGCCCAGGTAGAGATGGCGTATGTCAACTCCTTTTTCTTTCCGCCGGGCCTCCGATGCTAGCCAGAAAACCGTAACTGCACGGACGACTCCTGCCGACGGTTCCTCTATTTAAGCAATACACATTGGGTTGGCTCAATGCGCACACCGAGGTACTAATTGACCTCTCTACCTTTATGCTCGCCGCTTTCAAGCCATACAGCCGATGTCTCTTTCGCTTGCATTTTCAGACCCACATCCAGCATCCATTCGCCGATATGATTTGTTGTTGCCCCCGTCATGGCTACGACATCAACCATTTTCTTATGTCGAAAAAAAAATATATCCACTTCTTGGAAGGAGCAGTTTGAGATCGATTTTATGAAAGAGGGTCCATAGGGTTGGTCCTAAAATTTATTAAAATAACACCAGTTATGGGCCAATTTTTAGCGTCCTCCTTGGCATTCGTGAAGATCACTTTCCTGTCCTGCAAATCATCCACAATTATAACCTGGAGATAGACAGGGGAATCTCTGTTCTTCAATGCCATCATTATATAGGGTGCGGCAACACAAGTTCCTATTTTCAAAACTTAATAAAACCTATTGTATGAATCAGAAAATTTTGATTTGGTTTTTATAATGTAGTCCAAGAGTGAGATTTGGTGGGACTTTTTAATTATGAACATTTAAACTTTTACTTAGAAAACTGTCAGTAAAAAACCCATATTTTTCACGTTATGTTAGTTAAATAATAAGAAAAATGAATTCTAAACATGTACAAATAGTTAAAATGTACCTACTTGTATTGGGATTACCTATTTTAATCGATTGCGGGTCACTCTGCCAAGTACTTGATGCGTACGGAGCTGGCGTGCGGTAAAGACGCGCGGGAAACAATGGGGGGCCAGAGCCACCTATTCAGGTTAGACTCTATAAATCCGGCGGATTTCGACAGGGCAGGTACCAATATGCATAACTGTAGACTAAAGAGACCCTAAAGCAAACTTTGATTTTTGGCCAGCTTTTCGGCATTTGGAACCACTTTGCATCGTGGTGATCGCAACGCTGAAGTTCTCACGGCCTCAATGTTCTTCTAATGGGCCAAGAGACTCCAGTTCTACGTCTTGCCGCACTTGCAGTTTATCTGAACGTTGTGACTCACATAACAATTAACTTCCAATCCGAGACAGGGGCCAACGAGTCTACTTTGAAGCGATTCCGAAAGGCGCCCTGGGTTGCGATCTCAGAATATCCGCTAGAAAAGTAGGCCTCTACGGAAAACGCACGCTCCCCACTGTTCCAACGCAACTTTATAGTATCCCCTCTCTAACGAGACCACTAAAGCTACGTTACGACTTTAACCGACTGAATGGCGCATATTTTAAAAAGGAAGTTATGTTGAAGGCATTGTGAACATCCAGAACAATCGCCAGACAGTGCTATTTCTTTATTCTTCGCCAGATGGCTTCAGCTCTTTGACCTCGTCGATTGTGAAACTCCTTTTTCAAAACCCATACTATCTCGCGGATAGACCAAGCCATTTATCCTCATATTAAGTGCTCAAGAAGCTTTCCGCTTTAGTTAGTAGCATGAGCAGTGCTCCCTTATGGCGCTTCGAGAAATTGCCGATCCTTAGGCAGCCCTTAGCTAAAGATGTGAATGACGTCGGGCTGAACAATACATACTTTAGCTTGGAGATAGAGAGGGACCTCTCTATTTCTTAATATCACCACTATAGATCCAATGTATTCAGGGAATTGAAGGTATTACAAACGTATAGGGCTATCGCCAGGCAGGGGACACTGCCTTTCTTAGGGCTGCTTCGTTGGTTTTACCAGCCAGCTTTGTTACCGCGTCAATGGTATATTTAACTTTGCGAAACCTATGCTATCTAGCAGATAGGCTACCAATGCTCTCAAGCCATCTGTCTAGACTGTCCCTTCTTAGGTTCTCGAGCAGTTTGCTTTGCATCTAAGAGGCACATCAGCATGAAGCTCCCAGGTGTCGTCTGTAATTTTGCCACTTAAGGCAATAGCATGAGTTGATATCTCTTATGACGCTTCTTAGGCAGGTGTTAGCTAAAGATGTAAATGGCGTCGGGTTGAAAAATACGTACTCTCAAGTCCCCCCTGACCCAGGTTGACTAACATCTCTGAGTTAGGTTGAACCTGTCTTAGCTTTTTCGTCGCCACTTTGTATGGCTTTCTCCACGTACCTTCGTCCACCTCTTTGATTAACCCTTTCAGTACAAGAGTACTTTTGATTGGCAGAAAAATTATCCCATATATGTATCAAATAGGGTCTAAATTGCTTCAAAGCAGCCTTGGTGTTGAATTACTATTAAATTTGTTTCCAACAAATAAGTATCTTTATATCTAAAATATTTTATACTCGGGTAGAAATAAACTTAAACTTTATAATAAAATGTATATTTACAAAAAATAGCTTATGGTTTTTGTCTTCAGGTAAAGTTTTTGTTAGCTCCAAAATAATATCACCGGACACTCCCAACCTATAAGAGCCACAAGTTCCCTCACCAATATAAACAGAGAAGTCAAAAAATAATTTAAAACAGTATAAGGGGTTCATTTCTTCCTCTGGAACATTGCAACATTGCTTATACTAACGCTCAGTTCAAACTAAATATTAAGTTGCTTTAAAGCAACAAATATTAAGTTGCTTTAAAGCAACCGCGGTATTGAAAGTCTGAATTGAAAGCAGCCATTGTCTTCTGCTTTAGAATGACTAAATTCCATCTAGCTGTGTGACGAAGAAGGCCTTATGATGCAGCATTGATACTTTGCCTAGCTTCTGCGACATCATAGCACTCTGATATAACACCATCCCGCGCCTTCTGTCTGTTTGGAATGGCAGCATCGCAAGCAGCTCGTAACCAGACGAAAGGTCGGCCAATCTGCCCTGGCTACTGCCCATATGGGGATTATTCGTGAGGAGGCCTGGGACAAGTAACTGACTTACCGCCTTTAAAGAGATTCGGTGATGGTTACTAATCATGTCCGTTTCAGCCTTAAGTTTTTATTATGGGCGCTAAATTATGTAGTCGGAAAGTAGGAGTACTCCCGATATTTGCGACATCCAAATCCAGGCCAACTATTTTGTGGAGTAGACGTTCACTCGTCATATCAGCTCTGGATTTCACTCCATAGCGAAGCCTTGGAATTAAAGTCCCGCGCGATTATTGCCGAACAGTGAAAATCACGGATAGCAATAGAATGCCTGTCCTCTATTGAGGTTAGGGGAGCCATAGTAAGCAACCACTAAGATGCCGTCACCCTCACTAAGATAAGTCATGATTGCCTGTGCCAGAAGTTTAACCTGAGGCGATTCACTCCAACGCAAATAATAATAATAATAATAATACGTTTATTAACTGTATTCATCTATTCATAATTAATTTGCAATACATAATTATAATAATTATTAATGTTATATCTTGCGCTCCATGCCCAAGATGTTATAAATACTGCAACAACGTGGAATAAAAAGTATGTCATGTACGACGAATCGACGAATAAGGGTAGAAATTAACTGAAAAAGGGAAAACATCGAGAAAGACCAGGAGTATGATTCCGTCCTAAAACCTCCGATAATATTAAAAAAATAGAGCCAAATATCTAAAGAATTTTCTACACATAATTTTGTACAATTAATATCTATAATAACCGAATCATAATGATAAGAGAGATAAAAAAGATTCACACTATATCTAGTGGACATTTGAGGATACCAAAGACTATGAAAAATCTGTGAGAATGATTTTACTAGATGAACTGTAAAATAAACGTGAACAGAAGAGCTAGAAATGTATAGTACATAGTTCAGAAAGCATGGGTTCGACACTGTGGGAAAAACACCTATGCAACATCATAATATTGACTGATATAGAAGATAGTTGTTTACCTAAATCGTCTAATTTCATGTTCTGCAAAAAAGACGACGCTGTTCGAAACTGAATATTGAAGACGTACATGAGAGTATTTGTGAAAGTTCAGAAACATTAATTCGACATCCTGTACATGAACTCTAAACTTTAAGACGCTTTTAAAGTTAATTAAGATCTGCGTGTAGGCATAGATAGGCAGATCTTGAATAGCTCTAAAAACTGCTTAAAATTTGGAGTTCCTCTACAGGATGCCCACTTGACACAATAACTGAAGTGTAATGACCATTTATACCACAAACGAATAAAATTTTCACTTTGATGGCTTTATTACTCATCAAATTTGTCGCATTTGGAGGTTAAGACAACCCACATGTGATCAACAAAAAATGTAAGCACCCTCAATACTTTTTAAGTGTAGATTTTAGGCTAGATGCAAAAAAAGTAGAAAAGTATGGTGCAATGCTTTTCAAAAATGAAGGTAGTCAAGCAGTAAATTTTGCTAGTGCTCGATATCGTAACATTGAGATTAGCCATCATTGGGTTTCTTTTAATAAAAAAAAATTAACTTTGTTCTTAACTTATTTATTTTATTTAATACTGTTGGTAAAAATATTGTCAAGGTCACACGCGTTTTTGAAAGACTATTCTGAGTAACTAAATAAATCTTTATATTGATTATAAACGAAACAATTGCAAACTTAGCAGTTAGACCTAATTTAATATTAACTATGCCATATTAACCTAAGTAAAATGTGTCTAAAACTCGAAATAACTAGAGTGACAAACTAATGTCTAGTTCTTAGTTTTTGGTACGGATTTATTTAAAAACATTGCAAACTTATTACCTTCTTTATTTTAGTAAATTTTGCGTAGTTTTTTAATAGAAAAATAAGTCAGATCTATTGAAAATGGTAATGCTTCTTATTATGGGCGAAGTATTACTATTATTTATTACAAATTTACTGTTACAAATTGTAGTAAAGATAAATATGTAATAATTATAAGTGCTTTAATAAAATCCTATTATAACATTTGAGGGTTAATGTTCCCCTTTACTAAATTGGAAGTATTGATCGTTAAAACTTTTAAGTGACATTCAACAGTTACTACAAGTCTGCTCGGTTTTCATTCTAATTAAAAATACAGACATTTAGCCACAAATGTAAGCGAAAATGTTAATTAGTTAAGTGTCATAATAAATAAACTATAACAATATCGATTCAGTCACAGGAAATAAAAGCGGAAACAAGCGCCTATTTCTCTTATAATTATAATTTTTAATTAGTTTTTAATTATTAACAATATTTGATAAATTAGGGTATTTCAAAAGTCTTTAGTATTAAAAAATGTATACATAATTATGTTACCTTTTAGAAATATTATATAAAACAATAAAAAATGAAATTTTCAATTGAGGCGCGCACATTATGAATGCAATTTTCAACCATTAATTACAGAGAGTGTATTTTATGCATGGAAGCGAGGCACCAAAACAGGTTCGTTTGCGTTATTAACCGTGTTTACTTGAATGGCCGTTTGTATTTTTCCGTAAAAGATAAACACATCAATTTAGCAATTGACCATCGACTGACCGTGATTTATTGCGTCACTCACTACTAAATATAACATTGATGGATTTATTTGCAACGCGAGTGTGTTTTTGAAGCTATTCACAACAATAGTGTAATTAACGACGGTAAACATAAACAGAAGCTAAGAGGCGGAAAGACTAATATCGATAAGCATTATACACAGTACTCCAGATTTGTAATTAAAATTTGTCGTTATTTTTATGTCCATTTGCCAATAAAGATATTTATATTTATATTTAGAATAAAAACTAATAAGAGTCATCGTATTTTTGTAAATTGTTATAGTCATTCTAATATATTATAATGATATTGTTTAAAAAATTATTTCTGTTCAAAGCAAGCAAACAAGAATTACAAGTTTATCTAATCAAAACTCATCCACCATGAACACATCACCTGTATTTATAAGTGAAAATTAAACATTCATTTACAGGTGCAGTATTATGAAAATAAAAGTGATAATTAGAACTAATTATTTCGATTTTTATGTAGTTTTTATTATTACAATGTAAAAACTACATAAAAATCAAAATAATAAGGTCTAATTATTTATTAAAATTACGGTGCAGAAACTTATTATTACTTTTATTTACATGTATTTACGTCTGACAAATGAACAGATACATAAATGAATTGTTAATATCATTCTTATGTAATAACCAACGAAAAGTTGCATAAATATTATGCTTAGAGCAATCGACATAAAAAGTATACCGATCTCAACAAACGCAACGACTCCCAACGACTAATCGAACTTAATAATTGAACTTATACGGTAAGCAAATCTGTTTCTAGAGAACTATTTTGAACAAATCGTCTTCGTTCAAGCATAGTTTTGTAATCATTAAACCCTGCCATAACTGCATTATTTACATTGCACTGCATTTAAATTCGATTAGGATGTTGGACACATTGAAGCATATTGCGTATCACTTGAATCATTAAACGTTCTAGACTGTCTCAAGTGGTAGCGATGGTATGCTATGTAGTTATACTCTTATTCAGCTTCCTTTCGTATATCATATTATATCGCTCCTTATATTATAGATAGTATGTGTAAAAGGATTAAGATAAATACTTACATAATTTAATCAGTTGCATGAATTCGCTTATAACACTTGAATATTTACCGCTTGCCAATCTTTCTCAAGTCTTCTCTCTGAACATGTGCTGTTAAATATGCTCATATTTGTTGGTATTCCTTTTTTTACTTCACTTTTAACCACCCAAGCAAAATTAAGTGTGTAGGTGACGTTTGTACTTTTATTTGATACAAATAAAATTATCACAAATTATACTGGTAAAAATATGTGACAGAATAATGAAGTCTGCAATCAATATCAACAGAAGATCTGAAGATACAAGCAGCCACAGTTGAAGACCATTCTCCTAAGTAAAGTCCCCCTCACTCAGGAGAATGTTCTTCAACTATAGCTCGATTGCAGACTTGATTATCCAATTTAGCAAAACAGTAGTTGAAACTATTATTAGGCGAATATCGCAATTCTCTTCTTATCAAGCTAAATTAGCTAACTTCACTCAACAGAATGCTCTTCCACTGTGGCCCCTTGTATCTTCAGATCTTCTATTGATATTGATTGCAGACTTGATTATCCAATTTAGCAAAATAGTTATTGAAACTATTATTAGGCGAATATCCCAATTTTCTTTTTATAAAGCTCAATTAGCTAACACACCTATTGTTAGAATGGGTTTTTTCTAAGCCCATCTCATCTACGAATGTTTCATTAAGTTTTCTTTTAAAACAAGCCAAGTCATTATGCTGATACTTGCTTAAAAGTAACTTTAACAGGAATTGTACAATGGTAACAAGTTTTGTAAATGATAAAATATTTCGTTTTGGTTGGTTTTCAGCAACTACATCCGGAAACACCAGCGGGACTATGATATTAATATACATTGCCATGTTTCCCTTTACCTCAATAATTTAATTACAAAATTTTCTCATTAGAATATACCTTCGAATACTAGAACCGCATCCAAAGTGAAGGCTATGAATGTCAAGCTTTTAAGAATACCATTTTCTCCTCAAGGAAATCTTCAATCTGTGTAGAGACCCATGGCGTGTAAACACTCATACTTTACAAGATTTTTATATGTATAAGATCTCCAAAAAAAGTTTATATTTCTTTCTTTCTTTCTAAATCCGAGGGGCGTAGAGGAGATGTAAATCGGTAGTCTGAATTTTGGAAATTTAGTTGCTATGAAGCATTTCTCGGACCGCACTTGTGCGTGCGAGAGTTTTACAAAAATAGAAATTGTGATTAGGCGACTAAAGCGTGTAGAAGATTCCACAATATTCGAGATTTTTACCACGTAAATGAGACGAGTTGCATACCTCTCATTCTAAAATGGTCATGCAAGTGAAAAAGGTTAAAAAGTATAGTACAACCAAAAAAAAACATGTCGACCAAGATCATCAAGAACGGCAGAGAACGTGGATAATGTTAACCAGTCTTTTTTGGACGATCCGAACTTTTCAATTCGGAAACGTGCTAGTGTAAATATGCCTAGATTGTCATTACACTGTATTATGGAAAAAGAGCTAAAGTTGCACCTCTATATAAGTCCATTTCAGTTAAATGCATGACTTCGTAAAACAGTCTATTAAGCGAATTTTAACGTTTACAAAAACATGCTTTCGAATAAAAGTCATTTTACTGGAGTGCGACGAATCCGAGAAGATACCAGATATCTCTAGATTCACCAAAAGCATCCGTATGGACTAAGATGTCGGCGCAAGGAATTATTATCAAATACATTTTTGAAAATAAAAGATAACGTGCAGTTTCACTTGAGCCTTATGTGGACACGTTAGACAACTTTTTGGTGCCTGAATTACAAAACTTTCCTTACTGTAACCAAGTAAGATGGTTCTAGCAGGATGGAGTAACTTTATACACATTTCTACCCAAGTTTGTGAAGTTTTCACTGGCAAATTCATCTTTAAAAAGGTGACATACATCGGCCTCCACGCAGTCCTGATTTAACCTCTATCAAGTATTTATTGTGAAGCTATCTCAAATTTAAAGTTTACACAAATAGACAAACTTCTCTAATGTATTTGAAAGAAAATATTTATCACGAAATTGCAGCTAATACAGAATCTACCCGACGAGCCGCCCTAAGAAATTTTATTGTACGAATAAATGGGTGTCGTGATCGCAAAGGTTTACAGTTAGACAATATTATTTTTAATAAATAAATTCCTAACTATATAGTTTCGAAAATAGTAAACACAATTTTTACTGTGGACAGCTTACTGTTTTTAATTAATATACTAATTATATACTTTCTTTTTGGGCACATTCTATATTAGTCGAGAAGAGAAATATTGATTTCTATAACCTAAATTATTGCATGTCTGGCCGACCATCAGTATAATAAAAATGAAAATAATATGTCATTAGTGTACTGTCATAAATAAACTCATTAATGACTAGTCTATGGTGTGAATAGCGCCAAAAATGAAGATAAATATTATAATAAATAATAGATTTTGAAGTAAAGGATATAAAATTGCAAATTAATCACACATTAATTACCAAAACAAACTTACCCAAATCCACCGTAGCTAAGCTCTTAATAAAAATATATCATTTTGTGGAAATCCTATGTTTGTTGTTGTTTTTTTCGTCCAGATAATCCCAGAAATAATTCTATCTATTACTCTAAAGCTGCAGTAAATATTACTTACTTGCAAGTTGTTACCGATGAATAATTGCGCATTTTATGTGGTAAGACCATTCAAAAAATATCCCATCTATTAACCCACTGCCTCGCAGTAAATTTATTAGTAGGTGCCAAACTTAATCTATCTTTGGATTTAGAAATAAGGACACTACTCTGATTCAGCCATCTGTAGTAACAATCATACTTGTTTTCCATATGAAAATCAAATCCTTCTAAAACCAATAAACTCAATTAATAAAAGTAATTATTAGAATTAATTATCTTAAGCGTTTCTGCACCGCAGTTTTACATAATCAATACCTAATTATGGTAAACAACCATATAAGTATCTCTTACCAAAATTAATCTTCCTCTTCTCAAATACAGTACAAAATGAACACAGGACTAAAAGCCTCACAAAAAGTTAACGGCTGGATAAGACATAAGTTTTGGGAAAAGTAAAACAGTTATTAAAATACAAAAAATATAACTTTATTAATAAAATAACAATTCATTACTTACATTTACAGCCAAGTCAATGACTGGTACAATAGGCACTCTAAATTGCCAACAAGACCTTCCCTAAATGAACTTATAGAAGAAGTAAACTATTTTGCTACTCTAAACTCAGGAAAAATATTTTTCCGGGACAGGACAAAATATCAAAATCTTTAAAAAAAAAACAATTTTGAAATCCATAAATATATTTAATTTCTTTAAAGATTGCTACGAACAGAAATATTTTCCACATGAGTGGCAGCAAGGCATCATTCATGTATTTCCAAATACTATATTGACACATTATATCGAGCCAGTTATCAGACTAGAGAAGGGTTTCTCCCGGTAATTGGAAAACTATTTGAGTCCTTAATGGAGCAAACACTCAGACTCTTACATGTCCGATTAATTTAGCTTCCTCAACCATAAATTTATATTCCGACCTATCTATCTTAACATTAAAAGGCTAAATATCTTACCTCAAAAAAAAAGTCCACCATTGCTTATTTCGATGTATGTTGTACAAGTGTAACCTGTTCAACATTCCTCTAAAACACATAAATATTATTGATCAATTTCTTTCCAACCGATTCCTTAAAGACCGATTATAACAATCATTTTAATACTCATTCGTTCCAAAGCAAGGTTTACCCTCAGAGGTTTTCTTTATAACCTCTACTCTATAATCTCTACTGTTTGAACATTTACAACTCGAATCCAGAGCCGGTCTTAGAGTATGGCGGCCCTGTGCGATTTTAATTGTGGCAGCCCTAGCAAATGTTCTAATAAGTTATTTATTTGGTTAGTTAATATTAATTTATTATTTATATTTTATACAAAAAAATATTAGCTATGTATTTAAAAATGTACTTTGCGAGCTCGAGCATTTTAAAACTTTTCTATAAGTTCTGAATAGTTCAGTTCACTTTTAATTGATAAAAGAGATACATTATTTAATCGATCTTGCCCCATGGTAGAGTGCAAATAAGTTTTAATTAACTTGAGCTTGAGCTGCCGTCGCCAATAATACAGGAATTGTTAATATCATTTTAAAAATGCCAGTAATATTGGGAAGCAGTTGCTTTAGGTTGTTATTAAATAAATTCTAGGCCGCCTATTGGTGTTGTGTTTGCTTGTATAAGATTGACCAATATTTTGATTTCCCCATGTACATCCATTGCGTAAATATCTGATCCAAATGAATCTGTTAGTACTTTTTCTAATTTTTGACAGGCAGACAAGAGGTCATTATTGCTCATTTCTTTTATACTTTCAAAGTTATAAATAAATCCAAAATAATTATTGTGTGTTCTTAATTGTTCAATACGTTCGTTCAATGACATTATGGCCTGATCAATGACCACATTGAAAAATTCAATCCTATATTTCGTTTCTTAATCAATTATTGATTGATGTTCAATTTTATAAGAAAAAAGTGTTTTGACTCGACGTTTTCGAATATGTAGTGCTTGTAGAAAAGACATTTCTTCTGGAGTCATATCTAACTCTTCTGTCAGTTGCCTTGCTGTCACTTGAGCTCCAAAAAAGCCGGTTTCTTTATAATTTTGGAAACATTCCATGGTTTTGTCCAGATATTGAATCGCAGTATCTAATTTTATTTTTATTTGTTGAAATATTTTGCTAACGACATTTATTTGTGACCAAAGATCATGCCATATCACTAATGTTGCCAAAAACTTAAAAGTCCTTATTTTTTGGGCTAAGGAGTATGTTTCCGTTGGCGCTTTGGTGTCATTAGCAGATTCGGATACTTCTACTAAAGCAACATAAATGGCACCAACTTGAAAACGAATAGCTTTGACGCTCTCCAGTCTACACTCCCATCTTGTTTCGTAAATAGCTTCAACACTTAATTTCGTAGCGTGTTGTTTTAAAATTGCCCACCTCTGTGTTAACGCACCAAATAAAACAAAAAGTTCTAAATAAACTAATAGCGTCAACTGATGATTTGGCAATGTCACCTAGCAATAAATTTAAGCTATGACAACTGCAAAGCACCAAAAAAGGATTTTGAATTGATGTCCAAATTTTTTTTTTGTACTCCAGAGTGACAACCACGCATGTTCGTTCTATTGTCATAGCCTTTACCACGGCAATTTTTATATCTATTTCTAGTTCCTTAAGTTTCCTTAAACAAACTTCAGCCAAATTTTCCCCAGTACTTTCCGTGATGTGCAAAAAGCCTATTACTCTGGGCAATGACGATATTACGTCCACAATACGAAGTATCAACGTCATTTTTTCCTGATGGCTTATATCAGGAGTACAATCAAGAATAATCGAAAAATATTATGTCTGCTGATTTTTCTTAATTATTGCACTCATCACATGAAAGCCCATTAGATCAATAATTTCATTCTGAATACGTTTGCTCATATCATATAATGATCACTTATTTCTTTACTTTGTATCCGTCTTAGATGCTCTTCTAGAACTGGGCCATACTCCCGAAGAAGTTGAATTAAGCCCAAAATATTCCCCTTATTGGCACAAAATAAGCAATCAACGCTTTCTCGAAAAGCGAGATTTCTTTCTCCCAAAAACTTGCAAACGATTCGTTTTAAGACATTATTCAAATGACTTCTTTCACGGTCAATAATAAGCTGTGCATGTTTGTCTATTGTTACTTTTTTAAAGTCTTAACTGTAGTTCAAGCCATGATTTCAAACTATTCATATGCAATGGAGGTGATTTAAATATAGAAGAAGAAACTTTTATTAATTTGCACGAGAAGCAAAACACAACAGCTTTTGCTTTAGAATATACTAACCAGTCACGATTCACAGTTTCGATATTGGATAGTTTGCGTTGGTAAAAGCTGTCTGAAAAATAACGCCCTATTTTATTTTTAGGATAATCGTAGTCCGTAATTCTAAAAGGTCAATTTTCAATTATGTTCAGATAAACGGTGTCTGCTATTGTTGGCCACATTGCGGGATCTTTCAAGTCGATAGATAAAATGTGTGGAGGTTGAGTTTCGTCAATGTTATTTGTACTGTTGTATCACTGGAATCTTCTGATGAACTTTGAAAACTTTCCGATTACTGTAAATTTGCAAAATTTTGATTATAACTTGCAGCCGACTCAGTTGATCTGTTGATGTTGAAGGTAATTCGTCGAATTCGGATTTCTTCTCCATCGCATCCTTTTGTTTGGCAATAATCCCGTCGGATTTTTGTTTGCGCTTTCTTTTAGATGCTCCCTATTCTTGGTTTGGACGAAATCGTTTTCGAGAAGACATTCTAGGGCTATAAATGATAAAAAAAACATACCTTGGTTTCCAAGAGACGAAAAAAAATTCCATTACTTACTTGAGTTTATGTATAGGGTGTCCAGGAAGTAAGGACGAATTTTGATTCCTATTTGCAGCCTGATGGCTTTTGTGTGTTAAGCATTGTAGTTTAATGTTAGTTTTTGCCATGGAGCAGATGACAACCAAGTGTATCCAAGTATCCAAGTGATAGAAAGTTATTACAAAAACAGTGAAAGGTCCCGTCAGGAATGGTTGCATGTGACCCTAGAACGTAACGATGCTCCAACCGAATTTTCAGTTTTAAAGTTGATCCGGAAGTTAGAGAACACGGGTTCTGTTGCAATAAGAAAACATTGCTGCCGTGCGTTATAATGTGACCGCAAGCCCCAGAATGTATCAACAAGTTCAATGCATTTGATTAACACAAAAATTGAAGACTGCTGATTATGGAAAGAGACATCGATTTGCCGACAATCGAAGAACAATAACTAAAATAATAAATTTCTCAAATGAGACGCACCCACCCAGTGGAAAAAGGCACTGCTCGAATCTTACGTCACTTTTTCTCTCATAATATGACCTCTTTTTTGCATGTAAAACGGTGCTCATTACAAACAGTCGAATTTGAAAAAGCAATGAAAACCCTGCAACAATTGATTAACAACATTTTTTCGCAAAATCGCTCATTAAAATCAATTCCGACAAATCAGAGCTTTGTAAATTATAATTTAAGTAGCATTCTAAAATAAAAACCATATGATCAAAATACTTTAACCTTGCGGATTATAACTCAACAAATTATTGATAATATTTTATGTGTAGTAAAATAATACAAAATTAAATATTGTAGGAGCCTCTGCATAGTACCAGAGCGTTCTGCTACTCTGCCACTCTGTTTCCTGAGAGCGTGTTACCATCTCTCTTATCTACACTACCATCGAACCACCTAAAAGCAAATTGGGTCCAAACCCCCAAATCATCAGTCTTGGTAATTTTCGACTCAGCTTCACTAAATAGTTCTTCCTAGCGTTCGTGGACTGGACCTAGATTTGGACTATCTAGCCTACTGTTCCGAGCTGTAGCTACTTATATCATTGTGTATATACTGTCTGTAAACGATATTTCCACATAACGCATAAGGTATAATAAAACGGCTATCCATATTTTCAGCCCCCATAACAACTGGCTCCGCAACGTGTAAATGAACGCGCAGATGCAGACTAGAAACAAAGCAAAATGACGATATTTTAAATCATCGCCACATATTTAGTGGCGAACAGAATCACAACGCGCTAACAGAATTCATCAACCAACCAACAATTTATAAAAACGTCAAGACAATCACCAACGCCTATGCGCTCATGGTTCTTGCACTTTTTAAAGCTGATGCCCATAAATGGTAAAATGTGGCAAGGATTAAGCATGGGACCTAGACACGACGATGCTAAGCAAAATACACCATAGCATGCAGTATTTCGCAAAATATTTGGTACAGTGCAGACGGCCGAGCAAACGACAAACAAGTTGATCTACGATAAACGCGAACTGTTTACCTAGTTAAATGACAAATACACAACTGCAGTGCAGCTGAATATTTTATTAGGCTTACTAAAGAAGTTTCTGAGGAAACGAACCCTTAAAAAATATAAGTGATTGCAATGAGCTCCTCATAAAAGCCAGACTAGTTGTGGGTAGTGTCCAGAAAGCGAAAATATCAAAAACATAGTAAGATGCGATTTATGCCGGAACTTTAGCCATTCAGCAGCCGAGTACAAAAGCGGGCCGAAGCAGAAGTTGACTTGCCCAAACAAGAAGTAAGAGGTAGTTTTTAAGAAACCTGGCGTAATTCCCAGGCCAATTTGGGTACCATACCATCAAACCCAGCTCAAGCTTCTGTGCTATCGAAGCAGCTACCCTGAAACGGCCAGCTGTACGAATATACACTGGAGGATACTCAGGAATGACGTTCCTGCACACAGGAGTATGTGCCAGTATTTCTAGCCCAAACCTATATTACGCACTCAAGAGCAGCAATATCCCGACTCACTGGCGGGCCGAAACACTGGAATCCATGAGGTGACGAAAGTTAGAATTCGCCTCTTCCTTATCGCTTTTGTCCAGACTCTCATCGGGATTAAGAAAAGAGAATCGGCTATTGACTAATGACCACAAAATTTAGTCAATGATCTGGGAGAGGCGATGGAGGCGGAATCATCACTCTATCCATACGAGGCCTATGAGCCAGAAAATGCAAGAAATGAAAGGAGCTATTTTGGTAAACCTAGGGACAAGAATCCAGACTTCGTTTCCGAACTGCAAAGCGTAATAAATCTATATTGCGTGGAAATAGATGGATTTCAACATTGAACTGCACGGTGAATTAGGAATATTCGGGCAGGGCAGGACGAAGGACCTGAATTACTTATCAGCGAGCGCGGACAAGTCGACGCTGTTTTTATAAAATGTTCCAAATTTCAGAAAATAGGACTTCCCACAATGATACTATCTATAGCACATCAATTGACAAACTCCATCACCAAAGCAGACGTATATCCGTAGCCACTGCTACATGAGCTGCTACAAAACTAAAACTATGAAGTACAAGCCATGACTATTACCAAATCTACGTCAAAAACAGTGACAGTGATAAAACCAACTTTGTCACGATATTTGGGATATATCGCTTCCGACGGCTTCCATTTAGACTGCTGAACGCCTCCGCTACCTTCCAGCGGCTGATGAAATGCGGTCTAAAACGAAATAACAATTTTCGCCCACTTGGACGATATTCTTACCTCATCAGACTTTGCAGCCCTAATAAACGATCTGGCGATGGTCTTGGAGAAGTGGCCTACGACTTAAGCGGCCACTTCGTATGCCCACGAATTAAAAACTTGGGACGCATTCTTACCACCGAAGGCATTAGCACCGATTAGGAATAAGTAGATGCAATACAACAGATTAACATACCAGAAAAATCTTCCCAGATGGAATCATTCCTACAGATGTGTAGCGGAAGTTCTTCAATAAATTTTCCGAAATCATATCTCCTCTAAGCCCATGAAGAAAGCGCAACCCCGGAAATATTTGGTAGACCCTAACCATAAATAGAAATCAGCTGAGATTAGACCTGGTGATTACTGGCTCAAGTGGCTACAACATAGTATCAACGCACTTCGCTAATATCCTTTGGGGGATACGCACAAGCCACCCTTCTAGGTGAGGGCGAACTACCCTCTCTCTTATCTATACCAACACCACCTAACCAATTCTCTTCAATTGGACCTAGATTGATAGACTATTTAGCCTACTGTTCTGAGCAGTGACTGTTTATATCATTTTGTGGACACTGTCGGTAAACGATTTTTAATATCCAAACCCCGCAACAGAACAAAATATTTGTTTTTATATAGCTTAATTCATTTAAAATTATTATTAATAAAGTGTTATATCAACAAA
Source organism: Ontholestes murinus (assembly GCA_963969525.1). Classification (NCBI taxonomy): domain Eukaryota; kingdom Metazoa; phylum Arthropoda; class Insecta; order Coleoptera; family Staphylinidae; genus Ontholestes; species Ontholestes murinus. The sequence continues at coordinate 68,671,355 of OZ018388.1, forward strand.
AAAAGCATTTGTGTTTAAATAGAAACTTTAAAAAAATTATTTGTTGTAATATATAATAATAAAAAATTCATATTTTCACTTTTATGACATTTCGCCGGCAGTAATAATCTTTATACGATTATATAAAAATTCCTTAATTTAATTATTTTTCGTAAACATACGCTTATATCCGATGGTACAGGGTAATTTTGTATCAATAAAAAAATACAATGGGATATAAAATATACGCATTTACCCTTGGAAAGGCCATTAATAACTACTGTTACAAAAAAAATTGTTCAATTTATGAATGAACCGTAAATCATAGAGGTATTAAATAAACATGATAAAATAATTTATTACCCATCTATGAAAACACAATACAAAAACGTTAATATTCCGACGATAAATATATTCAAGGCCGCGGGGGGAATTGCTCGAAAATTAAGCATAATGTTTAGGAATAAGAAGCGAATCCCTTGACAAATTTTCTAGCGTTGAGTATCTGTGGTTTTTGCATGAATATAAAGTAGGAAAAGTATTTTTTTTTTATTTGGCAACTTACCAACTAGTATCCCTATGTGCCTCTTGAATGATGCATAATCGTACACATATTGACTCCTGCAACAAAAAAATTAAATTATCACATATGCATGAAACATACCATCGAAAATATTATTAAATATTAAAATAATATTACTTATTTTGTAAATATTCAACATATACATATATGGAGGTATTTAATTACATAAATAACATTTAGTATTATGAAAGTTCATAACCATATTATTAATATATTTTTTAACGTGGAAAATCTTGACCAAGATTACATTTATTGTATTTATTGTATTCAAATAGTCTTACCCTTATTTCATAGCTTAGATCACCATAATGATCGTTACTACTTGGTAATTCATGATTTAAACAAAAATTTTATTGTAATATATATAAAAATATTACAAGAAAACGACTTAGGTTTCGACTTTTGAAGGTCATTATGAAGTGCATAGCTTAGAGTTTATATCTGTGACTAAATTATTAATAATCAACGAACTTATAATTTTGTTGAAAATTTAGAGTTTACATCTATTTAATTAAGTAATAATTATTACTGTAATATGAAAATATTTAATAAATTAATTATAGAGTAATTAAATCATTATTCAAAATATAATCTCCTTATTTTGTTTGTATTTAAATATTTTAGCTAAGACAATAAAATATATGTATCTACTGCGTCAGCATATTCGTGCTTTATATATTTTTTTTCGATTTCGCTAACATGCAAATGAAGCACTTTATTATTTCCTCCGAGAAATCATATCTACCTTGGGGATGTCGACTTCACATCCTATCACCAGACCCCGAAAGTTTTACATATGCCGTTATGAAAAAAAGAACTTGAATTTGGCCCGGGTCCAGAAACTTCAAAGGATAATGAACTTTTTCATGGGAGTGTCTATCTAAAATGTGTCACGCCGTTGTAAACTTTACTAAACGATCTTTCAACTTGTCCGCTTCAACAATATGTGAATAACTTTATAATAAGAGCGAAATAACGAATCGTTCGAAGTTTGGAGGGTAACTAAAACGAAGTAATTCATTCGTGAAAAGATAAGAATGAAATATTCTTGAATCAAATTAAGTAATAATACATTACATTTTTTATTTAAAATAATATTTTACCAATATTACAATACAATACGTGAATTAAATATTATAATTATTACTAATTTGATATAAAATTATATTAATAGATGAAATAAATGTTTATATTTACAAGAAATATTAACTTAAATGTTAGCAAAATTAAAGCATAAAACAAAAAATAATGTGCCACATTGAATTTTTGTTTTACCACGGACTGGTTTCGATCAGAGTAGCAACAAAACGGAGTTTTACTACGGAATTTTTTGCTGATCAATAGCTTTCTTAGTCATTCAGCTTATATTTAAACAACAGCTATGCCAACGCCGTATCTGATAATGCCTAAACTATTATTCTTTAATCGTTATGATCATCAAAGTTTTTATGAAATAAATCATTATTAATTCAGAAACTTAGGTATGTGTGTAGCTCGAATATTTCTAGATACATAGGTGGTAAAAATTAAGATTGTAAAAATCAATAACCAACTTGTAGAGGATGTATGTTGTTCTTCAATTGGTGTTATATGTGTTAATTGATATAGGAGAATATTGGAAAGGTAGTCCATATTAATTATAGAATAATAAATAAAAAAGAGGTGTGTAGTTCTCTTTAATAGTTGAATAGATTACTTTACTAAAATTCATTAGAAACTAATAATTTTTTTTTATATTTAAAAAAAGAACCTGTCTGCGTTCTTTTTGACTCTTCAAGTTTTAAATAGGCTTCTGTACAAAAGAATCATATAGTGCAATGGAAACACCTTATAACTATATACCTTAAAATGTTTAACGGAGTAGAAGCCTCAAGAATCATCGAAATCTTATAGTGAGCTGGAATTTTACATTTTTCATTCCATCAAGAGTTTCATAATTGCATTACTATAGTTTAATCACTTTTTACAGCTGTACGATGAATATATCATGCTCTTTTGTTTAGCTTTACGAAGAAGTTTATAATGTTTAGGATGTGGATTTTCAAGGTACTCTACAATCTTCTTCCAAGTTTATTAATCTAAGAACGAATTTCGATGGAATATCTTTATTTCTTTAAATCGCCCATGGTAAATGTTTAGTTTTTAACCTCCTTCTACTTTCCTAGCTACCTTAATACTTATGCTACTGGATTATCTAACGGTAGTTGGTATTTAAAAGCAGCTCGTTTAATGTTGCATTGACAAATTTGAGGATGGCTAAGGTGACTGGAGAAGCACCATCAAAACTGTCGAAAATCTGTGTTGTCCTTAAATCCATCGCGCGTGTGTACATTTTTATGTACCAAAATGAGAATATCCACAAGCTTTTTAAGGGCGAAAAGTGTAAACCAATTGACCTGAAGCCGAAGAAGACTCTTACAATCCGAAGCGCTCACACCAAACATTAAAGAAACATCAAGATGGCCAAGGAGATCCACAAGAGGTAAATCAAGTCATGTCTTGAGTTATTGTATAATAAATACTTTCAAAAAAATTGATAAACCATCTCCATATCCTACATTACATTCATCTGATTTGATGTGCCTCATACCTCATATTCAAGGTTTATTTTGAAAGAAAGATATTTAAGTTATTTAGACAAAAAGCCGTTGCTTTCTATAACTAAGCCACCTTTCAAGCAACTTATGAATTCCATCTCGGAAAAATGTTACGTCTTTTGACAAGATGCAGTCTTCTGGCCATTTTCAGATTTTAAACACTGATTGGATGTGCATATCGGACCAGACGTCTTGCTTCCATCTAAAAATTGTAAATATTATGAAGCAGTTTTTAGCAAGGTTTTTTTTATGATGTCTTTTGTATTAAATATAACGTATGGCCTGGCGTTATTATGAAACAATTTTAGTGGACGTTTCCTTTCCATTTTCGCTGCAATTCTTGACTTAAGTGCACGCCCTTTATATTTCACCAAATGCAGAGAAGAACCTTCTTTCCAAAGCAATTAGCTTGTGCGACCGCTTGTGAAGATTTGCCAGAATTTAGCTTGACTTTCCGCATTTCTAATTGACATAGAATATCCATTTCTTATCGCCCGTAACGACTTTATAGAAGAAACAAGTTAGAAACTATTTATTCAGCACCACTTATTATTTTTTGTTGATTTTAGCGAGTTTAACCTTTTTTCTGGATCGTTCTCATCTCATGGTAGGCATTTGGAAGTCAATTGATGGATTACTTCCGGCTATTCTGCAAGGTCTTTCTGTGTTTGTGCTGATTTTTTAGCGATCATCTTCCCCAACTCATCGTTATCGCACTTTAGTCGTTCAGACAAAAATAAATCTTTTTAATTCGTTTAAACCAAAATGTGTACAGATTTTACAATATAAAACCTTCACCGAGAAAGGAACAAACGATTCCCACCCTCTTGCAGCATATTTTTGATTTTAACTTGCACGACGACACTCTCGCGCTTGGCCACGTGAAGATAAAAACATTCGAAAACCATTTCAGCCTGATACTACTAACTCAGAACGTCTGTATGAGGCCTATCAAGAACTGGGTTATGTCCAGAATTCAACTTTAATTTCGACAGAAAGTGATGGAACATTTCGTGCCCTTCTTGTACTTCTTCAGAGTGGCGTCGTCACCTCAAATAGCGTCTAGTGACTGATCGTTCATATTCAGCAGTTCCATATCGGGTCAAACCGTTTCCTCGAAGATGACGCCTTCGTCGTTCTTGACTCGTTCGGTGACCTTGATGAGGTTACCATTCACGTTCCCATTTCTTACATTGGAATTGTTGTCGTTATCCCAATCTTTGACGTCCCAAGACAAAGACGTTACGGTGGTGACAGTTTTCGCGGACGCGTAAATACACTCGTTCTCCTTGTTGACATCTTCTAGGTTTTGTGTGTACAAAAGTCCCACAATCCCTCTAATTCTAGCAATTGGTATTAATGCATGCAAACACGTAGTAATATGTCAAATTCTCTAAAGGCGCGAAGATCAACATGGGAAGCAGCTTTGGTAATTGGTACAGAAAATATGGTATTGATTCCAAATTGATAATAGTTGGCCGGTCCGGCTTTCATCCGACTTATTCGGTGTGAAAATTACCTGTCCCTTGTAATTTTTGTTGTCGGCCTCATCTTCGTAGCCGAGGCGGACGTTTATGTTATTGTAAGCCATCTCTTTCCGGATATCTACACATCAATATGTTTGAGGAACGGTTGATATATCAATTGAGCTACCTCTCAAACACTTGTTTTGTTACGCTTTGGGATTTTTACACAGCATGTTTGGTTCCTATTTTTAGTTTCTCTATATATTATACATAGGGGAAGTATTCTTTTCATGATAATTTTGTCAATTTTTTAACGGAAATATCCGTTTTGAGGACTCTTGAGAACATTCCACAAATTTCTGAAATTTTTGTTTTGTGACTTTGTGTTTGTCTGTGTATCGATGAGCGCTGTATCTTAAGAACGAATGACCTTATTGAGATGAAACTTTAATTTTAAGTAATAATTTAAAAATACGAAAACATTTCGTGAAGAAAGTGAAGGAGGACGTGGGATTGCTTGGGAAGTGGTTGGCTAAGGGTAGAACAATAGATCTGTTAGGTCGCAGTTCACGAGAGACTAACACACCTCACAAGTACCCTATTTAACCTATAACCTATAAGATGTCCATCAGGCCTTCAGAGGCCACAGTATGGCTATACATTGAAATAAAATGACACAATTGTAAGCGTTTCACATTTATTGTTGAACACTGCAACATAGTTTGCCACACAGTGGCTTGATGAATGCCTGATTAAGGGCGCTGTGTGGCGAAACATGTTGCAGTGTTCAAAAATATACGTGAAACCCTCTTAACTGTGTCGTTTTATTTCATTTAAAAAATATATATAAATTTACAAATTACTTCACGTAATATTCTGCTACTCAAACCCATATTACTAGATGATCCTCACTAGCTATTTTAGGCAATAGTTTGGCCATCACTGGCTTATTTTTGCTCATTTTTTAGACACTTTTTTCTGTGACGTTTCATGTTAGCATAAGCTAACCAACAAGAGATCTTTTTAAGTAAATCTCAGAATAGACACCATTCTCTAGTGGCAAAGAATCAGTAATACTCTCATCTAATAACACACCCTGTGTTCTTCTTGAAAGGTATGAGGTTAATAGACCGCAGCTGTCGGGATGTAGATTATAAAAATAAAGTTATTGTAGAAAAATTTGAGCAGAAACACAGTCAAAATCTTTTGTGAGGTAAAGAAAACTGGATTTTGACACTAAACACTTCTCAAAATAATCATTGATTGTTGATTCTACAAAGGATAAAATTGCATCTGAGTTTTAAACAAGTATTCATTTGTAAGATTTTTTCAAAAATTTTACGAAATATCTGTAATATCTGAAATATCTCGTAAAATATTCGGCAATAATTGTTTAGATTGCCATATTCACCATTTTTATAAATCCGGATAACTAGAAGAGTTTTGTTGGAGGCGACTACTTTTATAGCACCAGGGCGAAGTCTGTAAATAACCCCTATGTTCTCAATGTACAATTTTTACATTTGCCAGATATTTGCATTTATTTCTCAGGGAAATGTATCTAGAAATGTTTAAGAAAATTGAAAAGAAATGTATTACAGCAGTCATTTATGTCTGAAGAATTGGTAATACATTTTTATGTTTCATTTTTTAGAAGTTTGATTAAAGTGAATTTGTCCATAGCTATAATAGGTTCTAATACTTTATGTGTTTTCTTTTTATTAGCAATTCCTTGAATACGATATTAAATGGAATGCAACGGTGGTCAGATATTCCTGTTTCAAGAGGTTCTACCAATGAATCAGAAGAATTAGTGAATATATTATCGATACAATAAATTAATCGCCAAGGAAAATTAACTAATAATTTTATATCGTAGCATAGAATAAAGTCACAATAGTTCTCAGAAAAGTGAAATATAACTTTAAAATTATCAAGCAATACTGTTTAAGTGTAATTAAAGAAACAATACCAACAAAATTAATTGGTTTATTTATTTTGAATTATTAAATGTATCGCGAAGTGAAAGCCTCCACAATTACTTATTTAATCCTGTTAACTTTTACCAGATTACGTTTTCGCAGCTTTTTGTAGTTTACTGATTGAGATGGTTAATAATTCTTCACTTTCGGCAGCTTCATTTTCAATTAGTTTTATGCAATATGTGAGTTTTTCAACAACTTATAATAGACCTTCTAATACCAATATCCAGACATAGTTGGCCAAAATAATAGCAGATATATGTATGAGTAAAATCCCTTAAAGAAATATAATTTTTGTAATTAAATAGTTTTGTAATTTATAAGTTAATGATATTTAAGTTTTCCAAATACCTATTGGTGGCATCACTAGATCTAATCGACGTCAAAAACGATAATATTTTTCACATTTCTGACACTTTATTTATTTGTCACACTCGCATAAAATCTTGTCTCACTCGTTCATTTATTCAATTTTCGAACACGACATTGACTTGAATGTTGCTTTAGCAACTTCAATCTTAAGGGCACGACCCAATGCATTTACTAATTTATGTAGACAAGCGAGTAGGTTTTCGATTTCTTAGACAACCAGAAAATAACACTAAACTAAAACATTTACATTTGTTTTAGTTTAATTTTTATTATGAATTATCACTTAATATTGGTCAAAAAAAAACTGTACAAATCATCTTTCTAATATTTTCTTATTAAGATCGCGATACACAAGTGATAAATGAACTATATCTGCTTGAAATTCCAGTTGACTTTCATCAGATTGATTGAAGTTTTTATAGTCCAATTGACATCGCGATATTTTCTGAATTTATTTGTTCTATCATTACGTAGTGCTAATGGCAACGCTGTAGCATTTTCTGCTACTATTTTATCCTACAGTCCCAAATTGCTTAAGAAATTTGGCTCCAAGTAAAATTCCGTTTGTTTCTCTAATCTCAACGTCACAACGCTGATGAGATCCAAAATAAATCGAAACCAGTCCGTGGCTATTGTTGATAGGCAAACAATAATTCAAAGTGTTCATATCATTATTGTTGTAACTACAAGAGTTAGTAATTATAATAATAATATTAATATGGCAATACAATTAATTAAAATGTATATTTTGCTCATGCAGTTTTTTTTTCTATGTTTTCATTTGCGAATTAATTTCATTTTAATATTAATAGCGGTAATAAGATGTTCAAATATGAGGCGTGGGACGATAAAAAGGAATCGGGAAATTTATTTGAGTTAAGCTGTATGCGGGTGGGAAGTTTAAATAAATCGTTGCACTTAAAAAACTCGCGGTGAAATATTGATGGAAAAAAGGAGGGAATATTTCAAGACGCCTCGAGCTAACAGCCGAGATGTTAAAATTTCAGCGGAACGTTTGAGACGAAACTAGTTCGCGTTGATTACGATTTATGGGATGCAAACAAATGTTTATGGGACCTCATCAAAATCGAAGAGCTTCGCAAACATGCAACAGGTTTTTCTTTTAAATTTCTATATGTACAAAATAGGAAATTAATTTATAATAAAAAAATATTTGATGAAAGTATTATTTGCTAGAGTTTTAACACAGAAATTACAAGAGGTTTTTGGAAAGTTATACTGTTTGCACCGTGCGGAGCACTGGCGAATAGAAAACATGTTCTGTTGTGCTGTGCAAAGTAATGGCTTGCTAGTCTTGATTGTGCTGTTTATGTTAGTGTTTATAATGTTCAAGAAAATAATAAATGTTATTAGATTTGTCAACGCAAGAAATGTACGACCTTGCAAAATTCATTAACAATTAAAGGATGTTATAGATTAGTCATCTGTTCAGCGCTGATTTCAACTTAGGAAATCATTACATATGGAACTGATGGGATAAATTAGCAAATTTACAAAGAACGAATGGTGGGTTACTATTGATGAAATCAGTGATTATTTCCAAAATGTTTCATGAATAATTTATTCATGAAATTGTAAAATTTCCCCTGCATTATTAGAAAATTCACGCAAGGTGGAAAAGAAGCTGTAATTACGTATCTCAATACACTGATGGTGGAGGAATACGGTGGAGGAGGAGCAGGGATACAAAAACTCATCATAAATTACTACAAATTCTTAGATTTGGAAGGTGACCATGTAGAAAAGTAGTTCAAAATTTTTTTTGCAAATTATATGTTATTATTTACCGATTCTGTTTATATTCTTAAACGGGTATTACTTTCTGGACGGCCCTCGTATATAAATTTAAAAGAAAACACGTAGTAGAAAATATACACCGTGCTTATAAAGTGTGAATTACGAATTTAATAAACAGAAAAATATCTCCTGGGAAATGAACCTTTAACCGACTAAACTACCAGATAAACATTTTAATCCCACATAATGTGTGATAATATTCAGGGAATTACTAAGCAAAACTGCGGTAACATCGAGCCTCGCAACGTGCGCCCTACTTTACTGGAAATTTACGAACCCGAGGTTATCCATTGTACAATAGAGTATTTATACGTACACAATCTAATAATAAAGTTAGTATCTGTTCCACTATTTGTAGATAAATTAGTTGCACCATTTTCAAGTACCGAAACTTATACTAAGATTTTAGTGATTATATTAATTAGTTAATTTTGCTAATATATAGAGATCTACATGAAATTTATTATGAGAGATAGTAGGAAAGTAGTGCTGATGAATAGTGTAGCCACCGGACGTGTGCTAACATGCTCAATTGTATTTCAGTTCTATACGTCTAGCTGGTATTGACTGTACTATTTATGTGAGTATTTATAATGTTAGAGGAAATGAATAACGCAGCCATTTGCAAAGTTAGCACTCTGATTCGATTTTTCAACGCAAGAAATGTGCTACTTTGCAAAATGTGTCGTTAATTGAACGAAGTGTATAGAGAAAATATTATAAATGTGTCATCTTTTCGGGGCTGGTGTGATAATTTCAACTAAAGAAAAAAGAACACCCATGATCTTTTAACAATCCACTCTTCACTTCTTCAGATTTCCATCTGTTTAGAAAACTCAGGGACTTTCTTTTCGATAGTAATGCATATGCATTTTGTGCAAAACTGCTTAATAATGAAAAAGTGATATATCTTATATTCATTCTAATTTTAAAAAATGAAAGAAAAAAATAATTACTATTAGTATTACAACTTAAAACTGTAATTTAAGTGGACGCAGAGTTATTAATTATAAAACGTGTTTTTTTACTTGTCAGCGCTTTTCGAACGTGCGGCAAAAAGAAATTAAAAGAGATTAAGCTCGGACGGGATAATCCCTGCGCCAGATTCTGTCAGCGCAATTATAGAAACCATTTACGTATCTATAACACAGATCTTTTTAACTGAATTGTTGGGACGTACATTTCGCGAGGAAATTAAAATCATTGGTAATCCTATGCCCTGTCCCACATTGGATAGCCCTTTTATTTAAAATAAGCATTGCAAATTTATACAATTTATTAATGTTTAGAAGTTTACGGCTTCAATGATTTAATATATACATATATTTATTATATGAAATTAAATTTTGCTCTTTTTATGATATTTACAATTTTAGCTGTAGCATAATTTTAAATGGTTGTCGCTCATATTATTTATTACTTGTTTATTATAATCGCAGTATTAAATATAAATTTATATAAAAAACCCTGTATATGAATTAGGGTCTTTAATTACTACGTTTCTTACGAATAAAGGAATTTAATAAACGCTAATTTGGCCTTCATTCCAGACTTCAATATTAAAGTCGCAGACAAAGGGAGTATAATGAGAATAATGCTGAAATGGAATCTATCCTAGCATTAAAAATTTTCAAGTTCACCGTTAAGTTCTTCAAGTTATAAATGCTAATTTTTTATTCGAAGTGTGAAAAGATGAAAGGTTACGAAAACATAAATTCACACATCGGTTAACATCAAATGAATACAAGTAAAACTATACAGGATATAAAGAAGTCGGGAGATTGTTAATACATTTTAGGAGAAGTGTAGTGTTTAAAATTTCTTCATAATAAAAATCACTAAATTACGGCTACATACAGGGTGTTTAATTTAAGTTATATTTTTATTTAATATATATAATTAAAATTTGTTCGCCTCGAAGATGGACATCTAATGATATGAAACTCGACCCACTACCCTCAATCCCCTAGGGGGTAGGGGGTGAGAAATAGAAAAGTTAAATAGGAACCTTATTTTTTATACGGATTTGAATACTCCGGGAAAAAATAAGAAAGTTTTATCTGACTTTGTTTTTTGTATTCGTGACAGACGACGCTATAATCAACAAAATTCAAAATTGAGGGAAGAACGAACATTTTCGCCACATTTTACTTTTTTTATTTCCCTAAAGGAAACAAAGCTACTTAAGCCGCAAAAATATATGTGAAGTTTGTGTTGATGATTGCTTACCGGGGTCAACGTGCCAGTATTGATTTTAAAAATTCTGTTCTGGAGAATTTTTTCATAAAGATGAACAACGTTCTGGCAGGCCCACCGAACTTGATGACGACCAAATCAAAACCATAGTCAAACAGAATTATCACATAACTGTTCTCGAGATAGCAGAGAGGTTAAGTGTATCGCATGTTGCAATGTAAAAACATTTAAAACGCCTTGGGCGTGGTAAAAATCTCGATAATTGGGTACCGCATTAGTTCAAAGAGGTTCATTTTACACAGCGAATCAACATTTGCAACATGCACTTCAAACGTAATAAAACTGATCTCTTTCTGAAAAGAATCATCACTGGTGGCGAAAAATGAGTAATATACACCAACATTATTAAAACACATCGAAAGCTGAATTGCATCAGAAAAAAAGCATGTTGTCAATCTGGTGGAATTACAAAGGTATTTAATATTTTGAGTTTCTTTCAAGGTACTAAATAATCAATTCAGATGTGTACTACCAACAACTCGCAAAAATAGGCAAAACAATCAAAGAAAACGATCAAAATTGGAAAATCGCAAAAGAGTAATGTTCCACCATTACAACGCGAGACCTCACATATCTTTGGCCACTCGTGGGAAATTACTGGAGCTTGGTTGGGAAGTGATGTTACACCCCCCATATAGCCCTGATCTGGTACCATCGGATTACCAATTATTTCACAGTTTGCGAAATTTTTTAAATTGTAAAACTTTTACAAATAACGAAGACCTTAAATCTCACTTGGCTCAGTTTTTGCTGAAAAGAACGAGCAATTTTATACGAGCGAATGAAGAAAATGAAAAATATTTTATTTTGTTAAACATGATTTTTTTGTATTAAAAAAAGTTTTATTTCATACGCCAAAACTGAAATTATTTAATTGGGTCGATTGAGTTACTTGAAGATAATAATCACTTTGATAAAAACACCTTTCTTTAATATTTTATTTTGATCCAGATGTACATTTCGGACACAAACAGCATTTTATAGAGATGTTTTCATTTTTTTGAAAATCATGCTGATCTCCTCGAATCAGAAACAATGATCCAAAATGGTGTTATAAACAATCTAGCAAAAATTTTAAATGTCTGTAGTTTCATAAACGATTACGTAAAAGTAGATCACTTGAAAGAGAATCTAGGTCATGATAATTCATAAACAATGAGAGCTCAGTACAGTCGCAGATTTTCATGATTCATAATTTTCGCGGTGAGAAAAAGAACACATTTTTTAATGAGGTACTCCGTCCATTTTGGTAACTTAAAGATATTGTTTATGAGATATATCGTAACGATATAACGACCTTCTTTGATACCGGACATTACATAGCTCGCCTACCCTTCAAAGATAATACTTTCTTCTACAGTAATTGTTGCTCTATTTATTAAATTATAATAATTTTGTTTATTTCCGAAAGTTTTTCTATAAATAAATTAAATCTAGAAATAAATTCTAGATAACATATAAAAGATAGGTGATACGGGGCATATCATAAATGACAGTTTACAGAATTCTAATAATAGATGATGAGAATGACAAATGGCTGATAATAGTTGGCTGATGAAACATAATAAATAACAGACGACAGGTGGCAGGTAATTTGCGATAGATGATAGGTGATAAATGGCAAATGTTAACTGATGAGATGATAGATAGCAGATAACACATCACAGATGCCAGTTGGAATGTTAAAGATGATAGATAGGAAATTAACAAATGTTTGGATCAATTTATTTATCTATTTTGATTGGTTACTTTTTTTTACTTTCATTTTTTGTAGATGCACAGCACATTTCAATTAAAATCCCTACTATTTAATCTAATTGTATAATTATATAATTAGTCTTACTTTTTTAAATATATTTCATATATTTTTTATATTCTCTACTGGTTTTAAAAACAGGTGTAAATAGATCTTTTATTTATCTTTATAAATTTAAAAAAGACACATACATTAATTTTGGGGGCGGAGTTGCCAATTAATTTCGTTCTTCCACTCAAACCCTTCAATTGCCAGTATGTTGAGGCAGAAGGTATCCTGGCCGACATCCTAAATCTTCTATATTTACTTTTATCCAAATCTTCTATTCCCTTCTTAGGAGAGACTTTTAAGCTGTTTATGTCAACATGACGGATATATGATATATTTCTCAAGGTCATCTACTACATACTCTTCATCTAAATAAATTCCTAGTTATGATGGAGTTTTAAAATAGTATTTTATTTCTACTACGATTAGAGCTTTTTTTATCTTGCTAAACATGGTGGAAATGCGCTCGGCTTCAATGATAAAAGTCAATCTAATATTATTCTACTCTCGAGATTATATTTGTTTAAAACTCCTTAATTATTATATTTTAGTATTCTAATTAACTTTGACTCGTATTTTATGAACTTGCATACTCTACAATAAAGTTAATAATATTTTAATTTAATGTTTTCAAAATAAGAGGATCGACTTCGAGAGCAAGGTCATCTCACCTGATGCTCTGCGACTTTTGCTCATGAATGATTATAAAATATAAAATGTACGTCGGTGAATCAAATATAAACTGGAATTTAGGTTTTGCCGGGAATAATGTGTACATAAAGCTTCTGCTATGTAGAAAAATAAAACATTACTTTTTACAATAATATTTACCCACGTATAAGTTTGAAGACATTGATAATTTAAAACAAAAGATAACATACGCCTATATTGGTTTTGGGCTAAAACGTTGGCAAATTAAATTGCATTTTTATAATAGGTCAAGCAAACTATAATTCGTGCTTAAGAGCTTGCAGCGTCTTCGTATATTACTGTAAGTTCTTGAGTCTTCTCCCCAAAATGTTCCATATATGCTCAATGAACGACAGATCAGATCGGTCATGACACATTGGCCTTATTTTAATTTCAGTGTTGAGCGATTAGGGGTCACAAAAATGTGACCAATAGAATTGCAAGATAGAAAATCTGATTTTGGATGATGTTTGTTAGCTAATCATAGTTTTCAAATTGATTTGGTAATATAGAATCGAGTGATTGATGGTGGAATTGAACCTCATTTGTTCTTCTTTGTCCATCGATTCTTTTCTACGACTTTTCAAACCTTTCTCGGTGTTGTTTTTCATGTCACTGAATGTATATTTCCACCGAATTTCTATGTATAATAAAATGTATTAAAATCCTTTAGTTCGTTGTAGAATTTCTATGTATTTTAGACTACTAATACGACTTATTTTTCAGATAAAAACATACACAGGGTCCATTCTTAAAGTAATGTGCATTTTTAGGAATGATATATTTATTAATCATACTGGTATTAATGATTAAAATTTAAAAAAATGCACTCCCCCGATATCAATACACTTATGGAAATGCGTCTGCCATGTCTGGAAGGCATCCTGATAGTCCTCGACGAGAATATCTCTTAGGAATTTTATACCATGCTTCTAGATGTCATCCACGGATTCTTAATGCATTCCTTTAAGCCCTTTTTTCAGTTGGTTAAATAAAATAAAGTCGTACGGAGGCAAGTCGCGACTGTAATGGGGCTCGGGCACCAAAGGGGTATTGCCAGGACATTGGTAACGCTGAAAGCCGTGTAGCTGTGGTAGAGCCTGTCCATGTCTTTTATCTCAAACCTAAAAAACTGAGCTGACAGTTTCTCCCTGTGGTACAAGCATAAAATGGACGATCTTTTACACGTCAAAAACGATAATCGTTTTAATGCATGACTTGCTCATTCGCGCTTTCTTGAAGCGGAAGAGTGATCTCTGCGTTTTCGATCCTGGGTCATACTCGAACCTTCAAGATTCTTCTCCAATTATAACAGAGTCAAGAATGTTATGTTCATTTTGAATTAAATCCAATAATTCTTGACAGGGCGAAACTCTCAGTTCTTTCTGGTCTTTAATAAACACAAGCTACGCGTAAACTTTCTGCATTGGCAGATTCTAGGTCACTAGGTCATGTACCGCAAACCGTTTTTGTCGGTCCTGGCTATTTTTGGATGTCCAGAACAAGGTAGTTGATCTTCTTCCGTCCTTCCTTGAACGCCTTGTGACATTGAAATACAGACATCCTTAAAGACCTTTTGAAGCATCTGTATTGTTTCGATTGCATTCTTTCCAAACCGCACACAAAACTTGATTGAGTATCAAGCGAACGCCGTGTTACATGTGGAGGTACGTCTTTCGACTCCGACTGCTCGGAGTAAACAGACGACTTACTGCACTAAAAGAGCAGACCCTTCGCCACATTTTCCGACTCGTTTTACTCCGCTGCGATGGATAGTCGCGTCAAAACATAATAATGTGCATTACTTTCATAACAGACTCTGTATATATGTATTACGATTTACTAAAAAATATGGCTCTAGTCATAAACAAATAGCTTAGCCTTAATAACTAAAGTTGTAATCTAATAGTGAATACAAGTGGCAAATTGACTAATTTATAATTTGCCTAATTTACTAATCCAATTTACCTGTGAGGTTGATTTTTTGTGGGCCACTTTTATTTAAAAATAGGTCCAAACTTCATACGACATCATATGCAGCTGTTTTTTTCCTTTGTAGCAAATTGAATTATTTTCCTAAAAATTGTTACTTCTATTGCCACGCCTTGTAAAAAAAACTTTGCAGGCGCCAATAATGAAATTAGAAAGTACAAAACTATTTAGTTCAGCACAACTTTTTGAATTTTTATCACTTATAGAAATTACCTGGAACTTTTTATCTAGAAGATCTTCACATTTTCGTGGTCTGTGGAAGTCAGGCATCATTTACACAAAGTAACCAGACAATGTGACTGACAAATTAGGTAAATGGCAACATTTTCGGCGGGTGAATTATATTTCTGGAAATGCTGGGTAAAGAAGTACTTTTGCAGTCAGAAATTTTCATTAAAATAGAACTCTACTTCGGGATCAACCTCAAAGATGAGGTAACTCCTTTTTGTCCATAAAGTGAACGTATTATTAATAAAATGGATTGTATGGCACATTTCTGCATTCCAGTGTGATGAGGTACTCGAATTTTTCCTAGTGCATTTGGTTATATATAGAGGTTTAAATAATGCAGTAAGTTCGCGTATCGTTATTTAACTTGTTTTGTAGAACTTAGCAATAGCCTTTTTTCCGTCGTATCGAGCATCCACAAATCTATGATTCGTCACCTGTTATGATATAGAAATGTTTTAAAGCACCACAGTTTTGAGCATTTCTTTCAACCAGTCGACATGAGCATTTTTGGAGCGATTTTAATGCCAATATTAAATGCATGCTGATTCCACTAATACCCAAGTATGCTTTAAAGTCAAGATAAGTCACATGACTATCTTACAATATCAATACCATATCACGCTCAGCATCAATGTTTTCTAGAACAACAATCGATTTTGGACGATCTAAATACATCACTAAGCGAACTTCGGCCACTTTTAAATTCTGTATATTATCTGTATATAGTGGTTTTTGATAGACCTTCATGACATATCAATGTTCGCAACTTAATTCCATTTCTTGGCCGACATCAATTTTTCATATCATTATAAACCACACAAACAGACGCATAGACATCGATACGTTCCAAGTAACTCTACTGACAAACTTTATGTTAGAGAAGTCGGCTAACTGTTGGTAGTACCTTGATCGTTCATTCTCAAAATATCAAAGACAACAATAATACATAATTATGACAATTAATACATTTAATTATTTCTATCACTACTATTATTTAAGTATTTTTATTACTCTCTGCTTTTTACAAATATTATATTTAAAATTGAAATATTAATCAATAACTACAAACTACTAGGTATAAATTATTTAATGCTGAAATTATTATTTACTTTATGTTATTCACTACACGTTCAATTTACTATTAACTTAGTAAATAAATGTAAATTAAAGTGCGCCGTTAAGCAATAACAATGCATATACACGTATATTTTACAATGTAAATAGTTTGTGCGAGTTGATGGAGTAAAACGCACGAAACAAATAAATCGATTTAGCGAACCAAACCATTCAATCGCGTTCCAGTCGATTGTAGGCAACTAATTGGTTTCAAATGAATTGAAAACAACTCAACTCTCTATAAATCTATCGACGTTTTAAAAAAAAAGGCACAAACTTAAATTTCAAGTACAAATACTCCGTTTTCCAATTGGTCGTCCAATTTAGCGGAAGCCGCCGTAGTTATATAAGGCCAGTAATTGGGGCTACAGGCAGATTGTGCTTGCTGATTGATTTCTAAAAAGCCTTTAGGTTACAGTTTAAGAGGCCATCCCAGCACGCCAATTAAACTTTTTGCGGAAATGAAAACGGCGATTTCACGAGCCTGTTTAATGCAATTTAATTGAAATTTCGATGACTTTACGTTGAACGAGCAACAAAAAGGTAGCGCAGTAAATATATTTTTCTTTACGTTACACTTGTTGACTTCTAAAGGCTAGAATATATAAAGGTCACAGAATATAAAATACGACTTTTTCACTTCTCGTTATTTTGTTATAATTATTTTCACGTTCAATATTCAACAAAGGTTTCCAATAATAAATAAATTATGATAAATGTTTTTTTTTGGTCGTACTTGTGCATTTTAAAGAAAGCGTCTCTCTTTTTTAAATTCTATTTTCCTTTTAGTTTTATGTGTTTAGGGTCAATGTTTTTGTTTCAATTCCAAGATTTCGAAGTGGGTGGGATTTAGGACTATTTTTTAGCATCAGAGGATAGCTTTTATTGAATGGAGATTATCCTTGTAAGTTTAGAGTAAGAAGAAATTTGACATATTATTATTATTACTTGTTAGTGTACATTGGAGTGCGCTTCACAAAGGTGATGATATATATGTTTCGATCAATTTAATGTCGGTACTTCATGATGCAGCATACTTATAAGCTTTTCCTCAAAAATCCCTTAATTATCAAAAGCCATTTGGTAATCTAAACTAGTTTAATGATAATCTATTTGTTTTACTTTTTCTTGTGGACGTGAACAAATATCACCGAAATTTAAATCTAAATGAATTAATTAAGAAACTTAAGACTTAAAAGTTGGAATTCTTAAATGCAAAAAAACAATAAATAATGAGTATCTCAGTTATTTAAATAATTGTGCGATAGCTTTGTGAAACATTATAAATGCTAACAAAATGCGAAATACAACTTCTGAAATAAAACCAGATAGATTCAATGAATACTTCGAGAACATTGGAATTGTGGTAGCAAATTTATTGGAGAGTGAAACCATTCGAATGAATGATAATACGAAATACTAAACCAAATAGTAGCTAATAGTTATATTAATACATTAAATTATCAAAATTGTCTGAATCTGAAGTTCGGGATATAATAAATAGACTTAGCAATTTACATAGTTTTGATGCTTACGGACTAAATAGTCTGATCATAGAGTACGTAAAAAGTCTGTATATACATCACTTGACAAAATAAATAAACACAGCAATAGATGCAAATCTATTTTCACTGTCCCTACAAATTGATATTGAATTTCCAAAAAGGGCGATAAATTGAATGTGAGTAATAATCGCCCCATCAGTTCAATCATTGTCAAAATAATTGAAATAGCACTAAAATAGATATAATCAATATTCTGATATAAATAATCTGTTATCAAGTGTCAGTGTGGTTTCTGCAAAAAAAAAATACAGTATCTGCATTAGTTGACTTTCTAAATAACATTTACTCAAACATTGAAGATGGAAAATACGTGACTCTAATCTGTGACCTAACAAAGGCATTTGATTGTATTTCGCGTAACATTCTACTTTATACATTTCAACACTATAATAATGATAGTAATACAAATCAATTTTTAGGCCATATTTTTCTGAACGATGCCAATATGTTGAATCAAATGACTTTTCAGCAATTATATTACCTATTAATCAAGGGGTTTTGCAAGGATCCATTTTGAGGCCGTTTGTGTTTCATTATTTACCTAAATGATATAAATCAACATATAAATGAAACGAAGTTCTTTTTACAGATGATACATCAGTATTGAATAGTTCAAAAAATCATTAACTAAGAGTCATTAACTAAAACTACATAAAATTATATGAAGCATTGATTTTCAGTAAATTATTTGGTATACATCTTAAGCCAACACTAACTTGGTCTGAGTATGACGAGAGACTAAACTGAGTCGATTGTTTCTTTAGCACCAATGAAGACGATCGCGGATTTGTTTCTTTCGGCAGTTTGAGGATAAATTGGATAGTTAAAGAGTTGATGATGATGTTTTTAAGGAGAACGCTTTTCCAATGATAGAAAGTTACGTTATTAGACGGTAGATGAAGCGAATCATTATGAGGTAGCCGGTTATTATTCCATTTTTCACTTAGATGGTATATTTTAGGATGGTTTATTCGGTGATGTAGAGGTGGATATAAAAATATAGACATTTTAAGACCAACCTAAGAATTTAAACAAAACAGCGAGCTGTATATGCAGTTAAAGTTGGAATTACAAATATAGGAGGATAATAGTTTTGATTTTTGCTCATTAAAACTGAAATCTCCAATTACGACAATTATAATAGCATAGTTTTAGAATGAAGATTTTTGGAGAAATGATGAGAGAGTAGTGATGGATATATACAAAGAAAGTTTAAAGTTTAAAGAAATAATTAATTCTTAATGGATTCTCTTTAGCAAATGTTATTTCTGGACGCCCTACAAATATTTAGCTATCCCTTATGTTTTAAAACTAAGCATTTGTGGGGATTTACATAAATAAATAAAGGGAACGAGTGAAATTAGTTTCAACTAGTATTTTAATATAGAATAGAATCTTAACAAAAAAATGGAACACTTTGGTTATGAATTTAATATTAACATACATAAAATATAAACTACGCAGTATTTTTTAAATAATTGAACATAAAGTTAATCTTTGGCATTGCTGGGATAATGTCACTAGGATTTTGGAGATCAAACACCACCACGAACATTGTTTCCGAAAAACTTACATTCGTATCCATTTCGAATAAATACATAAACTGGATATTGAAAATACAGAAATCAAAGTTCAAAGACGTAGAAAAGACGTTTGACAACGTGACAAGAAGTTACATATGGGAACGCTTAAAGAAATTTGTTGACAAGAAACTGATAAGATTGTTACAAAGTATATTTAAAGTAACAAAAATTATAATAATTGACAAAAAAATGAGAAATTACAACTAAAGATAGATTCATAGAGGTAGAAAACGTAAGCCCGTTATAATGGTCAAAATAATAAGTTGGGCCTATCTTACATATCTGAGATATAGAAACATTAAAAAGGAAAAATACAAGAATCTGCAATTCATGATGACTTTGAGATAATACCAAACAGCTAAAAAGAATTTAAAAAAATCTAATAATATGGGACAATATAATTGATACTGGTAGAGCTACACTCTTGATGGAACGATATATGTAAATTCGATTGGGTAAACACTTGGTTAGTTCCAAAATGAAAATATTATGGAACTTAACAACTGTTTTACCCAATCGAATTTACTATGGGACAAGGTACTGAAAAAAAAAAAACACGTAATGAAAATTAAGACAAACAGAACTAATATGTAAAAAGGTAAGACACATAAGTGAAAATCATAATAAAGATCAAAATAAAGAGTAATACAGTAGTTGACTAATACGACTAAGGAAAGCAAGATGCAGATATAAACCAGAGAATAATCGTATTTTATCGATTGTACTATGCGTTGATTAAATACATACGAGGAAAAAAAAGAAGTTTAGACAAGTACAAGTCTATCTTTAACATTTGGAAGTGACCCATGGATACTTTGCAAAGGACAAAAAGTAGAACGAAAGCAGTAGAAATGAGTTATCTAAAAAGAACGAAAAGCGGTACACTAATTGACGAAATAAGGAGCGAAAGTATAAGAGAAAAAAACAGCAAGTAAAAAAGAAAGTAAAGTGTTTACAAAAATACATAGAAAATAACTAATTCGGATCGCTACCTAAAGCCTTATAAGCAAATACAATTGACATATTATGGAAGAACTTTCTTTGCCAGACCATCAACAGATTGAGTTCGACATAGCGGCCACAAATGAAGGCGCAATGGAGTATAGAAATCTGAGGAATACAGAGTGAAGCGTTTATAGAGAGTGCTTAAGTATGGGAACCGACAATCATTATCTCAACATCCAGAACACAAAAGAGTAAGAATCAGCAACGACTCTGCTCAGAAATAGCATCTTCAAAGTGCATGAATCCACTTTTCTAGGAAAGAGAAAATCTCTCTCTAAGGACTTAGATCGCCTCAATATGAATAGAAAAAGGAGTTGAGAAAATCGAAATGGAAAACATGGAGAACGTACTATGATATTGGGTGATTTTATATTAGTTCGGTTTTTATTAATAGTGCAAATGTTTTCCGAATATTTGCCTAATCGAGCAATTTAAATATGTGTTAAACAGAGGACAGTCCGATCTTTTTATCTGTTTTCTTTTGTTTTCATTGACATTAAATTTATTTATTTGACAAGCCTGTAAACATGTCGAAGAATAAGGTGCATTTTCGGCATATTTTGCTTTATTATTTGAAGAAAGGCAAACGAGCTGTATAGGCTCACCAAAAGATATGCGGCGTATATGAGAACGATGCTTCAACAGAACGTACGACTCAGAAATGGTTTGCCAAATTTCGTTCCGAAGATACAAGTCTCGAAAGTTGGACCCCGCAGTTTTCAACCTACCGAGTTTGATTCGAGGTTTGCCGCACAAAATGACCGAGGAGAAATTGGCAAACCGCTTGTCCATCTGCAATTCACTTCTGAAGCGACATGAAAGCGAACCCTTTCTAAAACAAACAGTTACTGGCGACGAAAAGTAGATCGTCTATGACTTCCTAGTGCTTAAGAGATCTTAATGCCATCCCGAAAGCCATCCGACAACCAAAACAGATTTTGCTATCCATATTATGGGATGATCATGGTGTGCTGTTTTACTAGCTACTTCCTTAGGGACAAACAATTAATTCGGAGATCTACTGTACTCAGCTAACGAAATTGATCCAAGTATTGCGACAGAAAGGACAAAACTAGTCAATCGCAAAGGTGTCATATTCCATTATGACAACGCCAGACCCCCCACCGCGCTACTTACTCAGCAAAAATTAGTGCAACTTAGCTGATATGAGAAATAGTTTACTAATCAGATAGCTGCGAAAACGTACCTCGACGGGGCTTTCGCCTATAAGCCCCAGACGTTCTATGAAAGCGGAATAATGAAATTGTTGGAAAGATGGCAATAGGTCATCAACAAAAACGGACTATATATTATTGATTAAAATTCATCCTTTTTATGAGAAAAAAATTTTTCATTTCAGCCGTCAAAGTTCTGTCTAAAGACCACACCAACAACATCGGGCTAATAACAAGCCTAATGGGAGTTATGCAGAGGAACTCTAGAAAAGCCTCAGTGTTCTGTTGAAGACGCACTTCTCAGGTTCAACATCTGTGGAATTTCAAATAAATACTGCACAATCTGCGAAAGGAAGCATATTCCTATTGACTAGAAAAAGCAAAAGCCTAGTAAACTCATTACCAAATAAAACATTGAAATGATCGTTAATAGCTTTAATTCCTTCACTGCACTAGGCCCAGATGGCATTTTTAGAACTGCTACAGCAGGGATTAGATGTATCTGCAGACAGTTCATTAACCTAGCTTTGCTTTATTCAAATAGAATGGAAAGTAGTTAGGGTGACATTTATTCACAAAGCTGGCCACCCTATGATGCCAAATCCTACAATCCAACTGACATTAATCAAATATTTACACAAATTTTACAAATTTTGAGTAAAATGCTTAATAATTAAGTATAAAGTAAAATAAATATCTACAGTTGTAGAAAGAAGTCGAAGAAATTCTCGAATAAATGGGAACATTCATCATCATCAGGGTTTGACTGGTAGAACATTCTGAAGAATGAAGTCCGCCTGTGATTCCTGTGCTCAAAATTTAGTGTATTTTTTATGTATGTGTATTTTAATGTATTTTGTTAACAGGTAATCAAAAGCATCATAATAAATAATAAATAAACCTTACCTCATTTCTCCTAAAAATCATGGAGTAAGTTGTAGACAACGATATAAAGAGCAGTGCCCTAAACTCAAATCCGCTCCATAGGCAGCAATGTGCCTATCAACCTGGCAAATTGACTGTGGATGCACTTCATAGCCTCATAAGAGGCATAGAAACTCCACTGCAATACAAGGCTTTACTATCTATCTTAACAAAACTGTGGTAGTACCTTTCACTAATCGAAGGAAGCTGAATATCAAGGCTCTCAAAGGAAAAGGACAAGAATTTGCGCTGTCCGCTCAAGTCTAATATTTTGATTAAATGGTGTAAATGGTGGATGAAAAACTTAATCGGAATGAGCACCTAGAAAAGCCGTTTTGCGGATCATGGGGACTAAAACCAAAAATTATACATTGGCTGTACGTTATGGTAGTAAGAATAATATGGTGGAACAAAACTAAACAAGCAACGCAACAGTTGAAGGTTCAAACCCTTCAAATAGCCAGTCTTGGCATCATAGGGGCTATACACACCACCACCACTATATATTTGTATATCTGTCATGCTAACATTAATAATTAAAAGGTCTCTCCTAAAAGAGGACAAGAAGAAAGTAAATAAAAGCATTTATAAATGAATTCGAATGCCCAAGAGAATATTTGCCCTATTAGCATCATGGAAAAAGATGGGTTTGAGTGGAAGAACACTTGTGATTGTTAACTCCGCCCGTGCTTCTTTCGCCCAAAATTCGACGTCGTGTATATGAAGTTTTTAAGAAAGACCTACTTCCCCTGCACAAACCTATCTGAAAAGAAAGTCTAATGAGAAATTTTGAACTTGATTAAACAAAGGTTCCTAAAAACACGGTCGAACGTAATGCCGAACAAGTTGATAATGTATCGCGCTTCGAAGTGATTCTTGACAGTCGGGCAAAGCTTATCAGTCCTACAGGTTGAAACAATAACCTTGGAAAAATAGTCAAGCTGCCTTTAAGAATCTTTAAACGTGCAGCTTCAATTCGAAAATTACTTGGAACTGCAAACAAGTTCTAAAGTAATTAGAGAAGGGCAATAAGCTTACTTTAATGTAGATGGTAGGCTACACAAGAATAATAGGCAGCAAACATGCCGTTGTTCTTGTCAGGTCAGGAGCTGCGACTACCATCATCGAACCAAAGTCTACATGTTTGTTTCCAAAGCATATAGGAAATTGAAGAAAAAGCAAAACAGAGCACTGGATAAACTACTAGGTCAAAAGAAATCCAAAATGTATATTGACCTTTCGCAAAGCAGATCAGAAGGGGTATTTCACCTCACTAAAAGCGAAGTAAGATAAATTGAGATGACGACAAACCGGATCAGGGTTTGGCCTCCTACTAAGATAAATGATCTTAACATTGAAATTTAGTTGCTGGGAATATACTAGTATTAAGGTATTATTGCAAAAGGTCTGACCAGTGCTATAAAGCTGTTTATAGCCAAACGATCCTGTCTAATTTATTCTAATCTAATCTAGACCATTAGGATGGTGGGGAACATGAAAGAAAAAATGAAGCGACCAAAAAGACATGGAGAGGAACACTAAACTAAATACTACAGAGAAAAAGACATAACAAGGGAAGATGAAATAAAAATGACAGAGAACCGAAGTGCAACAATACGTATTTTAAGAAGTAACTTTAGTCTAAAATCAAATTTAATAATTAGATATGATGGTTGATATTATGTTTTTCTTTCTCCTTTCTTAGTATTTTTTCCATTTGATCCAAATGTCACCTAAAATAATTTCTAACTAAATAAACTAAAATGAATTGATAGTTAAAGGTTACAGTTTTCTAATAAAATGTATTAAAGTCCTTTAGTTCGTTGTAAAAAATTTTAAATTATTAGTAACAGGTTTCTTATCTTCCTCGCTATAGTTTACGAGAGTAAATATTTATGTGTGTAAGTAACAATTTTACTGGAATTATTAAATAATGTATCACGAAATATTATAAAATCCTCTACAATCAAGAATTTTTATCGCTATAGTTTTATAATAAAAATGATTTAATATAATAGCAGATAGAACCGCTATAAATTACTGATATAAAATGCACGAAACATATAGAGTATAATTTCAATACGCTGATTCATTCAAGAATGTAGGCGATATACAATATTGCATGATTTTTATTCACATCATAATGCAATTCTTTACCCCCACTTTGTGATTAGTTCATTTAATATGCCATCCAATTCAATGTTGTTTTTTTATAATATGACGCTGATTGCAATCTACTATAAAATCCTGCACGAATATAAGTGTGTGTATATACGAGCTGCTAATCATACATTTCATTCAATCACGACT
This sequence comes from Ontholestes murinus, assembly GCA_963969525.1. NCBI lineage: Eukaryota > Metazoa > Arthropoda > Insecta > Coleoptera > Staphylinidae > Ontholestes > Ontholestes murinus. The sequence continues at coordinate 68,696,803 of OZ018388.1, forward strand.
GTATTTTTATGAGAGTGCAATTTTTAGTTCATTACCACAGCTTGATGCAATCATGAGGAAATTTAAAATATAGTGGATGCGATTTAATTTTGCTCTAATTAAAACTTCATATTTTGTACTAAAAAATAGTAATAAAAGGGAAAAAACTAGTGATTCTATAATAAAATACAAAAATAACAGTTCTTAAACTTTCTTTAGTATAAAGTAATTATGGTAATTAGTCGTATATATAAACATTCGAAGGCTCGTATTGTATGTTATATATTTCTTGTATAATTTTCTCACATATCTCTTGGTGAAACATTTCATAATAATAAATGTAAGGAATTGATAGACACTTGGTTTGTTTCAATGATTTCTTTATATTTACTCGACTAGTTTTGCTTGTAACTCTTGATTATGCTGTGAAACAAACCAAGTGTTTCAATTCTTTACCAAGTAACAGTTAACTTATCCCTTATAAATATTCTTAAGTTACACATAAATTTCAAAAAATATTTTACCACACAGTTTAATTACATTGAATTTTGTCTAACATAAATATCTGCAATCCTATTTTTACCATTATATTGAACCAATTTTTTATTAAATCAAATACTGCGCAAATATTTTACGTCGTGTTTATAATGCGCTTCCCAATAAAGCCTCTTAATGCAATATCTGGAATCTAAACAAGCTTGAATATTTGATCTGCGAGGGAAGCATTTCAGGTAGAATGTATCCTATTGCGGTGCAGACAAGTTATTTATTATTGGTGGAGTTACCGAACTTGGTCGCCGGGCAAAGTTTGGCGTGAGCTTTAAATTTGTTACGGCAAATCGTCGGGCACATTTCAGGATCAACTCGTGCAGATATTATAAGCGAAAGTTCTTTTTTAACGATGTAACTGAGTAATATATGATTTCGCTGATACGTCCTCGTATTTGTCAATCCGAATGATGTGGGCCCTCATTTGTGTGCCGTGTGGATTATGTTCGTGCAATTTAACTTTTCGTCCGTTCAGTCGTCAAGAGATTATATTTATTTATGTGTAATACTTGAATTGCATTCGTTGGTTTTGTTGAATGTCCGGATTTAATCGCTTGATCAAATTACCACATAATTTATTGCACTCAATAACTGCATTGATTTAAAAAATTTAAATTAATATTACTAAGAAAGTATTGCTACAAGATATACTTAACTGTACCTTCTAAATAAACTAAAAGCTTGTAAGAATTTTAATTTTATTTTACATCGAAAACTTAAACATATAATTCCTGTGGCCGTAACTTAGTTACAACTAATGTAGAATTTATCGCGTTTAGACTAAGAGTGACAACTAGCACGGACGACCATTTAAATTCTATAAATTATATAAGGGTCGGACTAGAAAACCACAAATCGATAGCAAATTACTAATATATTTTATTTCAACATTTCAACATTGAAATTGGAATTACAGATCGCGCGATTAGATATTCTATTAATTCGATTACCAATTCAATTATCGTGCCAGAAATAATAAAATTAACTGTCATTTATGACTAATATTTAATTGAATCGTTATTAGTATTAGATATTTATTTAATGTAATTAAATTAGTAAAGTTATATTACTGACAATTCATTAAATATACGTGCCCGCATCTGCATGCCTTCCACACGAAGCTCCCACCCACCCCCAACTCCGAAGATGGAGGCACTGGTGGTGCACTGTGAACAGGCAGGTATACCTCTCTTAGTGGGCTGTGATTTCAACTCACACCACCAGGAATGGAGGAGCCAAAAAACAACAGCAGGAATAACTTATAGCATGACTCTTTACTAAGTAGAAACTTATATATAGTAAATAGAGGTAACGAACTGATCTTTAAAACTCTCGTTACGAAAGTTGCATTGGTCTTACGCTTGCTAGTACTCATAACACAAGGTATGTATGGAACTGGGACGTATCTCAAAAAGTTGCAGACCATGTATAGATAAAACTCCAAATTACACTAAAAGACTCCAAAACAACCCAATATAGAGATCCAAGGCTGACCAGGAGGGAACTTTTCTAAACAACCCTAACTAGGATCATTAAAACTAGAGACCTGGAACAGGTCCAATAAAAGATATACCTAAACTGGAGTGGGCATCATATCAGCGTACAAGAAAGCACACCCTCTAAAAACCAGAGAAGACGAGAGACTCACAAGTGCATGATGGTGCACAGAACTTAAGGTCCTTAAAATTCAAACAAGAATTGCACACAATAGAGCCATAAATATGAGAAATAACTACGAATGGAACAACTATAAAATAGTACAGTATAAAGAAATGGCAAAGCAAAAAAGAGAGGAAGCTATTCTACTCTAAATTACAAAATGCCTCAAAAACTAAAACAGGCTCTCTCCAAAAATCTCTAATCAAAACTCAGTAACCTTAAAAAGTAGGACCATTCGTACACGGGAATACTTTTATTGAGGATCAATTTCCTAGTCTATACCTTCAACCAGGAGCGGAGCCCCACGGATACATCTACATCATCCCTAACCAAACCGCATTTGGACCTGCCAGATTCTATCGTTAGCAGAGAAAGGGTAGACTGGGTAAAGAGAAATTTCTCAGCACATAAATCCCCAGAGACAGACGGGATTTATCTTTCTGTTATACTGTGTGGCAAGGAAGGATATCACCCTCGTGGAAGTATACCGGGCAAAAACATAACTGGTATTGTTCACAAAAAGAAAAAAGATCAAAGATTTCAAGCGACCAAACTATAGGGACGAGGAAGTCAAATTATTGAACATTCTTCTATATAACAAACTAAACTGAAATGCCCATCTGACGAAAAGATTCAGGAAATCACGAACAGCCCTCTGGCAATGCAGACGAGTTGTATATATTATATGTAGCAAAGGTAGTCTCTGACAAGAAGATCAACGGAAAAAAAGCATACAACTAACAAAGAATAGCTGAGCAGCAATCTCATGCATTCCTTTCTGAAAAACTACCTCAGAATTAAAGCTGGAATGTTGCAGAGCCTTGGAAAAAGTTGCTCCTGATAATAAGGTGACTCTATGCTGGGTAAAAGGATACAACAACAGCAGAGGTAACAGAATAGCAGAAGTAACAGAAATGGTTTGGCGAGAAAGGCATCCGGAAGAACATTATGCGGGCCGGACCCTCCCCCGCCGCTCTCCCTTCATTATTCTATTGAAATATGCATCAACTAGATGAACACTAAAACGGCCAGATACTGTAGGCAACTGCCACTGTCCATAGACACCCTACAGAAGGTTGTAGGGTTCCTAAAAGGACACTGCAATTTAAGATCGCACCTGAGCAGACTGGAACTACACTCTAGTCCTACCTGTAGAGGGTTTTAAGAGGAAGAGAAAACCACCGAGTATGTATAGACTGGGACTTCACTCTAGTCCTACCTGCAAAGGCTGTGAAGAGGAAGAGGAAAACCGAGCATGTACTTCTGGTCTACCTGATTTTATCCAACATACGTGTATTCACAATTGGAGAGGGATGTCTATAGTCATCAGTTATCCTAATAGTCCCTCTTGCTGCGGTTCTGGGGTTTGCTAATGCCAAAAGTAAACAATATTTAAATGTTCATACCTAGTTAAAATAGGCTTCCTAGATTATAATCATGAATAAATAAACCTTCCAAGGTGGCTAATCGTCGTTAAATCATATATACCACCTAGTTGATCTTTTTTACTACTTTCTAGAGCGCATCGCATAACATATGCAATTTTCAGAAGAGGCCTCTATATTGATAATTACTGGTGTTTGTTTTTACGTAGTATTTTTGTTTTATTTAATCATCATTTCATTAAAAATTGAAGCGTACTTGTTCAAGTACGGTCCATGATAATACCCGTCTATCAGTTTGTTTTGTTAACAGGCAAACAAAAACAAATGAATGGATTAGTTCCAGTATTTTAAACAACTATAGCACTCTTGAACCATAGTGATTGATCTATTTTTCTATCATATTGTGAAGATGATTGTTTCGTATTGTTATTTTGCATATGTCTTGGAATAGACTAGATTAAAAATGAATGAAGCTCCAATGAGACACTTAAATTTAAATAATGTATCAACTTATTAACTCACACATCAGAGATTATTAGGTTTTTCGTGTTATAATAAATATGTGTAGATCCCTTTATTTTTTTATTTACAATGTTTTTTATTTTATTGCTAAAACTTCCAGAATGGCGTAGCAATATCAATTTTCCATTTATGTGGACTGTGAATAGTCGCACAAATTGTACCATTTTTAGTAGAACTCGCCTCTACTTTACTTTAGTCTATTTTAAATTTCTTCCAATAGAATCGCTTTCATAATTTGTTCAAAGTCTTCAACATGGCAAAATAACTATCTTGAATATAACTTCTGATATTCTTCTTGATAGTACTAAAATTTTAAAGATATGTGTTTCAGCAATCCGTAGTCTAAAATAAAAATTCACACTAAACTTGGTACGATATTAGATCTAAAGAATATTTTGCAATTTCTCAATTTCTTATAATGTATGTTTAGAATTTCCTTTTATCTATTTTATCAAGTGTTAAAGGATACAATCATTTTTCTGTTGCTTATGAATCTTCTCTGTAGTAGAATAAGTTTTTGGCATTGTTTGCCGTATTTAACTCTTTTTAATTACAATATTCTGGAGATGCTTTCTGATATTAAGCATATATGTCTCTGTAAATTGCGCTAGATTGGTGTTCATTACCAAAGTCAAACTTGTAAGAAATTTTGAGACGAAAATAGAAAATAGAATTGTCCGTTTTTAATAATAATTTTCTTTGATATATCTACTAATTCTTCTCTTCTTTTCTTTCTAAGTGGCTTTGGTAATAGCTAATTACCTTCTCAAGTAATTCTAGATTTGTAATAAAAGAACTTCCATTCTTGCATTATTGCATCGATATCAGAAATGAATTTTTGACTGATTTGATTTAAAATTGGTGCGGTTTTAAGTGTTTGAAACGACAACTCATATTTCATTTTTTCTCGGAAAACTTTTGTTTTCCTTCAGTGTTCAGCAATTTTAGAAATAAATTAATAATCCAAGAACTTGATGAAACATTTTTAACAAGATTATATACAAGGCTTAGTTTAAATTCAGCATCTCTTAATTCGTCGAAAATTTCATAAGAAAAAGATGTTTTTTTAAGATAGCCCTTTTGATATTGTATCCATTAATATGTCGATCGAATATCAGAGACACATTGACGTATGTAAATCTGAAGGACAAGCTAGTCCGGGATTGACTTCTCCATTGGTTTAACCAGAACAAAAGCCTCTGGCCCTGTCAATACTGATTCATGAAGAGAAATTCACAGTAGATGCTCTAAGGGAGGTCAGAAGATAAAGCGAACCAGGAGCCATTGAGGAAAAGGCTATGCCTGGGCATAACTCTGGATGGGTATAACGCTTAACGGGCTAACACAAGACGTAAAGAATCCGGTCAATTCCATTCTATGGTCGTCAGTTATGGAGGCGTTGGATAGACCAAGAAATAAACTACTGCACCAATGACCGCCAGGAGACATGGGCAATGGAAGAAGACGTTCCGTAGAGATCCGTGATCGAGCCGATTCTGTGGATCATTGTCTACAATGACTTGCTAACCCTTGAGAAGCCCGAGAATGGAGATATACTCGCCTTTGCAGGCGCCATCTTACTAGTAGTAGTAGCATTTATTTATCCACTGCACTTACATAATAAAATCAAAAATACATATGTAAAAATAAATTCTTACAAAAATATTGATTGCACGTGGGCTGAGTTCATAATAAAATGTTCTTCCACTCTTGCCTGCTTTGATATCAGTGCTGCCACAGGAGGTCTCTATAATGATGGCTTACCATTATCTTGCCGAATTTGGATTATTTTCCTCTAAGGAGATGACTTCAAATTAAACTTGTTATGACGAATTATGAAAAATTCTCATTATATTCCATATAAGGAAGAGTTGTGGAAGGTGCTGCCCTGTAAGCGACCATCTGGGCGGCTCGCTGAATGAGATGCCAGGCAAAGAATGGGGAGGCGCAGGGAGCATAACACACTGCTCCTGAGCCAGGAAGTTGCAGTGACTCCAAAGATGAAGGCTCTATCCTAGCTGATGAAAAACATAGAATGGCTGTCCAAAGTCCACTTAGCTGTACGACTGGTACGACTGTCCTGGATCGCAACGGAACGTGGAAAGGCTCGAACGACGTCTTAGAATTGGCGCCCTGCATGTCACATGATCTCAGCGGATGTTAACGAGGTGCTATCGTCCTCCGACAACAGGCGAGAACAGGGCAGTAAGTGGCGTAAGTGGCATCCGTGTTGATTGGGACCACCGTTAGTCTAGCATGGCTATCACGTGTCCAAAAAAAAATAACAAAGAGTTACTTCTACTCAACAGTATCTACTTTTAAAACAAACGTGGAGAATGTAGTAGATCAAGTCAATGTGTCTAAAGTGTTGTCAATTCTGCTATGTAGTCACATACTACTCCAGTACCGTCGTCAATATTTTTCACATACTACGCAATCTAGAGAGCTTTAATTATCTAAGAATTTTAATATTAAAGTATTTTTTTTAAATTTTATTCTACTCAATTTACAATTATCTATACATAACCTTGACTTCTAATTATAGTTATCGAATATCTAGTGTATCTAGTCTACAAGTTAGTGCGTCTATTAATGTAGTTGGTTGTGAAACTATCAACGCCTGCTATGCTTCAGTCTGTCTAAATCCGCATTAATAGCTAACTTTTTTATTCTGCATTGTAGAACAAATCTGTAACACTGTAAATACTACTAAATTTTCTCATGAACTATCTAGTAACTAATAAGAAGGTAAGAGTACTTCACAGTTATTAGATAGTTCATGACACAATTTATTTATTTATTTATTTAATCCTAATCTATCATGCATAACATAAAAAATATATATAATTATACTAACAATGTAAGCAAATAATATATAACAATAATTGCACATAGAAGGGCAGAGTTCACTCTTATGAACGATCTTTCACTCGAACCCGCTGATCCTCTTCTTCGCAAATTCAATACAACGAATATATAGAATGACTATTTTAATGCAATCAACTACTCAGTAAGGTTTCTTCCGGAATAATCATCAAAGCTATATGGCAACTTTTTATAGCTTGTTTAATAATTTAAATTTTCAGTTTAACTTATTATAAAATTTACTATGGACTATGTGTGATTGATATGTTTTCGCCTCACATAGTTATTTATGTTTTTTCTAAAGTGACACAGACATTCGTATTAATAATATTATGCAAACAATATCCAGTTAACTATATTTCCTACAATAAGACCTTTGTCGAACAACTTTTCTTTGAATGAAATGAATATTATTCACTTAAAGAAGCCATAGTATACGCGAAATAATTGTGGTGAGTTAAATAAAAATTTGAAAATCAATTATTTATTATTAATTTAAGTTTCCTTTGGTTTCTAAATTCTTTCTGACAATGGAAGCAATTCTTTTGCTTTGTTTTATTCTGATAGACAAAGGCACACAAAGTATTTGGAAACTGTTTTGTTGTTTTCCTTGATATTTATAATTTGGATTCCGATTTTTGAAGAAATATTGAATAAATTAATAAATTCGTCAACATTTCTTTTTAATATACTACTTCAAAACGATATGAATCACCCTCTTTTCTGATGTAAGGTATTAGACGATTCAAGTGATCAACTTCTATTTTACCAAGAGATGGTTTTAAATTGGATATACTAAGACATTTTTTGACAATGTCAAAGTGACAATATTTATTTAATGTTCTGCTCTATTAGAAGAAATTAAGATTATTTTGCTTGAACAAAAGTAATAGAAGTTGATTTTGTGTATGATGAAACAGTGGAAATGACCTACAGATTAGAGTGAAAGCAAATTATTCAAGAGTGAACTCTGCCTTTCAGCTTGCTTGACAAAGTACTTACACCAATATGTGTCATTACGTAATTTTAAATTAGAATACTTGTTATATTTCATTGTTGTATTTATTTTCCTGGCATATGTTTCCATCAGCTACGATCATTTCCAAAGGAATTACAAATTTTAAAATGTATGTTTCATATTGTTATACCAATTAAAAAAATTGTAATTCCTTTGAAAATGATCGTCGCTGAAACATATGTCAGGAAAATAAATCCAACAATATGAAACATAACAAATATTTTAAGTGCTAATCCATTGATATTGGTCACTGTGTGTCCGAAATGTACATTTGGTAACAAATAAAATTGTGAAGAAAGGTTATTAGTGCTTTATTCGTCAACCTAATGTTATAATTTCGTTTTATCAAGAGTGCAGTAAACAAAGTATCTACTTTAACAATACGTATGGCCTCTTTTTTTACCGATTTCTTAAAAGAGGCCTGGGTCGTCATTTTCCTCCAATCTATCACAATCCCGTTGATAGCTATTATTGAGAGGACAAATCTGCGTCTCACAATCTTTCTCCGCAAATTTTCGTCTTAAATTATAAAGATTTCCAAACATTTCTTTAATTTCTTCTTAAAACAAAAAGTTGTTCATTATATATCCCTTTTAATATTGTCTCCATTAATATGTCGATCGAATATTACAGACACACTACTGGACGCCGAAGGGAAATTACAGGAGAAGCTAGTCTGGGATAGGCTTCTCCATTGGTTGAACCAGAACGGAAACCTCTCGCCCCGCCAATACTGATTCACGAAGAGAAATTCACAGTAGACACTCTAAGGGAGGTCAGAGGATAAATCCTGGGCATAACGGTGGATGAGCATAACACTGGACGTAAAGAATGGCCGTCAGTAATGTAGGCGTTGGAGAGAAGGGGCCTTACCCCGATCGCGAATCGGAGACTACCTGCACTCACGGCCGCCAGGAGACATGAACGATGGAGGAAGACGTTTCATAGGGATTCGTGATTGGGCCGCTTCTGTGGAACATTATCTACGACGACTTACTAAGCCTTGAGAGAGCCAATAACGTAGATGTAGTCGCCTTCTCAGACGTCATCCTAGTAGTAGTAGTAATAATATTTAATTATCCACTGTGCTCACATAATAAAATCGAAAATACATTCTTACAAAAATTTTGATTGCCTTTCTATGGCTTGAGTTCATAATAAAATGTTCTTCGACTCTTGTCTCCTTCGATGACAGTGCTGCCACAGAAGGTCTCTATGATGAAGACGTCACCATTATCTTGCCAAATTAGGCTTAGTTTCTTCTAAGGAAATGACTTAAAATTAAACTTGTTATGTCGTATTTGACAGTTACAAAAAATCCATCAAAGATGCTGCCAAGTAAGAGACTATCAGGGCAGCCCGCTGAATGAGATCCCAGGCAAAGAGCAGGGGGGACAGGAAGCACGATACACTGCTCATGAGTCAGAAAGTTGCAGTGACTCCCAAGATAAAGTACCTGAGGGTAAATATAGAAGGGCTGTCGGAGGCGAAGGGGTGTTGGGGGCAACAAATTCCAATCAGCTGTAGGCTGCACCAAAATGGTACGATTCTCCTGGATCGCAGCGGTACGTGGAAAGGTTAGACTTCTTAGACCTGGAGCCCTGCGTGTCGCACGATCTCGGCGGAAGCTATCGAGGTGCTATCGTCCTCCTCTCCCTTGGGCGTGGAAATCGCATCTAAGGCAGAAGTACAAGTGGAGAGGCAAAAGAGAGTCTAAGACATCGCGGGACTGGTGACCCCAGATCCTAAAGAGGTTTTCTCTTTAGACGTTACCGGAGACGGTATGTTCAGCTGGGAACCGGATAGTAATGACTTATCTGTTTAGTTTTTTTACTTTTAAATGTATCCATTAATTAATTGTTTGTTAAAATTGAAATAGTAAATAAATATTGAAGGCGAGAGCAGGACAGTAGGTGGCATCCGTGTTCTTTGGGGACACTGTTAGTAAAGGGCAGCTATCACGTCTCTAAAAAAAATAAGTCTTCAAGAGTTACTTCTAGTAAACATGACCTACTTTTAAGATCAAACTGAAAATGTAGTAGATCCAGTCAATTTGTCTAAAGAGTTATCAATTTTGCTATTTAGTTACATACTATTGCATTACCGTCATCAATATTTTTCACATACCACGCAAAACTCTCTAAATTTGCTAAGGATCCTAATACTAAAAAATATATTTTTTTTTTACTTTTATCCTATTGAATTTACAATATTCTGTACATAACATTGACTTCTAATTGTAGTTCCTTAATATCTAGTAGTATCTAACTTGTTTATTCTGCCTTCTAGAAAGAAATCTATAACACTTTTATTAGAGGATATATATTTATACAAGTAAGCTTTAGGTAAAAGTACTTCTTAGTTACAGATAGTTTATGATAAAATTTAATTATGCGGCACAATGTTCAGTTAATCTATATATTTTACAATAACACCTTGGCCAAACAACATTTCTTTTAATAAAATGTATATTCTTCAGCCACAGTGTGACGAAATAATTGTAGCGAGTTAAATAGAAATTAAAAAATGAAATACTTATTATTAATTAAACTTTTATTTTGTTTCGAACTTCTTTCTTAATACGAGAGTTATTATTTTACATAGTTTTATTGTACCAGACAAAAAACACAAAGTACTTGGAAAAAGTTTTATTGTATTTCTAAATATATATTTTAAATTTGGTTTTGGTTGTTTATGAGAATATTGTAAAAACATTTATTTTGAATAATTTCTTCAGAACGACATGAATCACTTTCTTTTCTGACATAAGAAATTAGACGGTTCAAGTGAACAACTCCTGTGTTACCTTGGGATGGTTTTAAATCCGATATTCTCCAAACTCTCTCAAACGCGTCGTATAGCCTCTCCTACTCAATTCCGACTCTCACCTCCACGAAACTTCATATGTGGTGGTCAACCCGGGTAACCTGAGCAACCTTGCATAAGATGCGGTAACAAACCGGATGGAGGATGAGAGCGGGAGAAATGGCCCTTCAAAGAGTGTGTTGAGTTTGGGGCCAACTACCCCACACCGTAAAAACAAGTAAGTTAGGAAACCAAAACAATTGTCTTGTATATCGGACTGCATTACGCGGCAACGATCACTGCAAAGAATAAAGGACAAGGAGGTGACCTTCGGCACATGGAATGTATGAACACTATGTAGACCAGGAGTATGTTATGAATTAATATACGAAATGAATAAAGGCATCGATTTACTGACAGTACAGGAATTTAGACGTTTACAAATGGCATTCAAGACAGACCAGACTCAACATGTTTTTTACAGCTGCACGCCTCACCGATAATGGACGTGACGTAGAGACTCAGATATAGGGTCAGACCATTATCCGGTTAAAACGAAATTTAGGTGAAGAACATCATCAAAGAAAGAGCAAAACCAGTCAGGAAGTTTAAAGTCGTTTAAAGGATGAGATAGGAACGGTATCTGAAGGTATTCCACGACGCTTTGGTTGCAAAGTTAGAGTATAAAAGAACAGACACAATAGACGTTGACACAAAGGGAAGGAAATAAGGGAAAACATAAAACATTCCGCAGAAAAATCGATTTTATACGTAAAGCCCAAAACGAAGTAAACCCTAGTTTCATGAAGAATATGAGACTGCCTGAAAGAAATATTAATATAAGAAGGACAAGGAGGAAGGCCTTCAAAAGAGGAAGAAACATGCCGAGCAAATATGCAGAGATAAGAAGAGAGCATATTTGAGAGAAAAAACAGACAATATAAATAAAGATAATCAACAAAACGGAGCTAGCACTTTTTTCAGAAAAGTGAATCAAGTAAGAAGACCGGGAAAATCAAAATCAACGGTGTACGACCGGCGGAGGGTCAGTTGTGAACAACTTAAATGAAGATTTTACAAGTAGAGCCTTCTAAACAGCTAGGACTCAATCGGAAGGGATGAACCAATATCAATACCAATCTATACGACGGAACCTAACGAAAATATAATGACTGTAAAAGAAGTAAAGAAAGGGATCAGTAAGCAGAATAATAAGGCACCAGAACTGGATAACATACCAAACGAACTTTAAAAAGCTAGAACTGTAAAATTAAAAGAAATTAATTACCCAAGTTAACTTCCAGATATGGAAGGAGAGAAAGAATACCAAAATAGTGGAATTCAGCACTAGTAATATCATTACATAAAAATGGGGATCGTACCAAGTTCGGGAATTACAGGGGAATCTCGTTGCTAAATGCAGCATACAAGATCATGTCCAATATCCTCTTTAACAGACTGATACCATACGCAGAAGACATACTAGGAGAGTACTATAGTGGGTTTTGACCTAATAGGGAAAATAATAGACCAAATATTTGGGATTTGGCAAGGACTAGAAAAATGCTGGGACTATAATATAGTGGTGTACCAAATATATGTACATTTCGAAAAGGCATATGACACTATCAACAGGGAATAATGGGTTGAGTGGAATAACACTGCAATTTTAACTCCGCCTTCAAGTCTTGTGATTTAAATTTTAAAGTGATTGTGAGTTACTTTATTTTGTAACATTTTTTTAGTAAGACTTGTAAAGCTAATAAACTAAACTAAACTAAACTAGACACGTTAAGGAAATCCCACCGAAGCTATTAAGACTAATACGAATGACAGTACAAAATGCAAACAGTCATGTAACATACGGTAAATACTTTGTTTGCTATACTCTTGATGAAACGAAAATAGAATATTATTTGATTTAGAAATAAGACATATTTTTGGTTTCATATCGTTATATTCAGTTTCCTGACAGGTGTTTCCGCCAATGACGACCATTCTCAAAGGAATTACAAAATCAAATAATAGTTATGTAAGAATAGAAGGTAGAATCTCACGAAATTTCAGGATAACAACAGGTGTAAGGCAAGGGGATGGACTCTCCTCGATCTTTTTAGTTTGATACTGGAATCCGTAATAAAAAAGTGGTGATGTGGCCATCATAGTACTTTCCCTATATTTTTCTCGAAAACTATGAAATTTACGCAAAAATGTTGTTCTTAATAATTTGTGCACTTTTGAATTCGCTACAATTATTTGTTATATGAATTTTATCTATCTCCAATAGTTTATTAGCAATTGTTTTATTATAGATAAATACTTATTTTCGTTCTTTCTGATCCTCAAAGTTTTTAAATATTGGTATCAGTAGTCCGTTGTACAATATAATCCACTCACATCGCATTTTCTCTATTTCATTTCATCAGTAGTTTAAGGATAAATTCACCGAATTCTTCCAAATATCTTACATATTCTACTTATTATGTTCGTGTGTGTCATACCGACTTTATGTTTTGTTTAATTTTAACAAGTTGGAAATATTCTGAACCTAGACTGCGAGATAAAATCTGATTTTCTGATCCTGCTAGTTGTTTAGTATTTAATATATGTTCAGCCATCTATAGGCTTTTTCCTCTAAATTCTTGAACTGAAAAAACCATTTAGGAACAATCTGGTCTGTTCTAAGTGGTATTATTTTCCATGCATATATTTATAAAAACGCTCTTTACCGGATTTACTATTACCATAAGTTCTTTTCTTATCAAACAGTAATTCTGCTCTGATTTTGACATAGCCTCTCTTAAAATAGCAGATTCTTTATTCATGATAAAACGGTCACAATTCCAAGCTGGGTATCCATCGGTTTGTAACACGAATTTGGAAACCGATAACTTTAAACTGGGACGGTTATGCATTCCTCAGTGTTTAAAAAGCCCAAAGAAGTTTATTGTTCGATTAAAATTGTTGGCCTCTAGTAGGGTGAGTTTATATTTTAGCCACATTGAAAAATGCCTCTATGTACTGTCTATAAAAGTTGCAAAATACAAAAAAAATAAGTAAATACATTGGGATCGGTTATTTCTTACTGTAGACATCTTTTCGACTTCCTTTTATTTAAAATTATGTTTTTTTTAATGTTATTTCTCTGGATTGTGTTAATCCAGAACATTTTAATTATTACAGTATCTCTTCTAAGTTCTTCATATGATCTTTCAAGGATTTTTTATGATTAAGAAAAAGAAAAAAATGTATCAATAAGTCTCTAGAACGTCGTAGGCTTATAGCATAAACCAAATCCCATGACATTGAATACCCAAAATCCTGTTGCTATGATAAATACATTTTTTGTTTGTTTTTCACTTAGTTTTACCCTTCGTTAGGCTGACAATAATAAAAATCTAAATTGCATTAAATCCTAGGATTTACTAGCAAATTATCATTCAATTTCTCAATTTTCTGGAATTTTATCTTTACAGCAGCTTTCCCTTGAGAGAGAGAGAGTAACCAGCTTGACTTCTGCCAGAAAAGTTTGTATAAAATTAAAGGTAAATATTTCAATCAACTATTGCAGCTCATCTCATAAATTTTGTAGAAGTAAAATTTTAGATTATTTTGTAATTTGTTTATATCCATTAGCCAAAATTAGTAATTTTTAAGTTTGTAATCCTAATAATTAAAGTTGCAAAATACAAAAAATGATAAATACTTTGGGACCGGTTATTTCTTACCGTTGAGTTGTTTTGGCATCCATTTATTTAAAATTATGTGTTTGTTTTATATTATTTTTCTGGATTGCGTTAATGTAGAACTTTTTAATTATTACAGCACATCTTCTAAGTTCTTCATTTGGCTTCCAAGGATATTTTCATGATTACGAAAAAGAAAACCATCTCTTCATAAGTCACTCAAACGCCGTAGACGTATAAAATAAACCAAATCCCATGATTTTGAATATCCAAAATCCTGTTTCTACGGAAAACCACATTTTCTTTTATTCTTCAAGGGTTACTTTTACCTCTTTGACAGGCTGCCAATAATAAAAATCTAAATTACAGGAAATTTCAGATTTTCTAGCAATTTTTCTTAATTTTATCTATGCAACAGCTTCTCCTTCGATTTTCAAAGAGAGTAGCCAGAAACGTTTTACCAAAGGTTCGTATAAAATTAATGGTAAATATTTTAATCAACTATTGCAGCTGCTTTTTCATCACATACATTTTGTTGGAAGTGGTAAAATTTTGGATTATTTTGTAATTTGTTTATATCCAATAGCTAAAATTAGTAATTTTTAAGTTTGTAATCCTAATAGAAAATACCGGCTAGGTTTATTAAACTTAAACTCAATATTCATCTATTACAAAAACGATTTAAGTTTCAAAAAGTTATCTGCTAGGGCTGTTTGTTACAATTAATAATTTTAAATAATTTTAAATAATTTTAAATAAGCTAACTAATAAATAAGTATATTATATACCGCCCCTATACTCTCACAAAAGTTCTAAAATTACATTAAAATTCTGTATAATTCATTGACGTCACATTAAAATTTTTATATTGAAATATAATTTATTTGCGTCAATTTCCGTAGAATTGTTCTGCAGTAAATATAAATTTGTACGAAGCATAAACTACATTCGAGTTCATTAATTATTGTACTGCAATTAAATTCTCTAATTAAATGTTAATGAAATATATGAAAGAGATGTTTTCTGTAACATATTTAATTATACAAGCATTGCAATTATGTAGCCATTCGCCAACAATAAGGTATATTACAATAAAGCAATTAGCTTTGCTTTAATTATACCTTCATTATATTACAGGTACAACATAAAATATGCTTTATATTTCATATATTACCCCTATTCCCTCAATTACTAACTTTGATAACTAATATAGACATTCGCAATTGCAACCGTTTGGCTGCGCGTGTTTGTATGTAATTAACTAACATCAACAAGAACTGCAGCTAGTTATATAAATTGACAGGGGAGACCGGATAATAAATAAGTGTTTGTCAAACAGGTTGCTAAATTTTATTGAATTAAGGATAAGGGAGGAAATTACACTGAGGCTATCCAGAAAGAGATAATAGTATACATTAACAAATATTAATGTTTTACTTGTAAAAAGCATACCTTAAACCTGGCAAATTTGCGCATTTGTCGTATTGTGTGGCAAATTTTTGTATCCCAGATTAGTATTCCTCCGATAACCAAGAAGAGGACGAAGAAAGACAATAATTATTATAATTATAAATTGTAATACTATATATCATACAATAAAGACGTTTTATCTCTCTCTATTCCTCCGCCACCATTGTATTGAGATGCGTAATCATTCTCCATTATAAAAAGTCCTTGAGTTTTGTAAATAGGTAGCAATTAGAATAGTAGTTAAATTGACTACCTATTATTAACATAGTGTTTTAGCAAGTGATAATTTGAAACAAATACAAGATTATTTGAAGCAGCAAATTCGGGACTATAGACTATCTAGTTGAAGTTCGTCCGTAATGATATTTAAAAATTAATGTTTTTTTGTATTGTGTATATTTTATGCGCTCTACATCTTTTCTTTCTTCGTGTAATAACATTAAATGCAACTTCTTGGGAGCACTTCACAGAATCGTTATCATCCCTCGTGTCCTCCCTAATCGTTATCCATCGCCTTCCACCCGGCACGGAAGTGATTCGTCGCCGCCGCTATTACCGGATCACATACTGGATGTCCGGTTAGCCGCCACCGCCTCAGTACCATCTATAGGCTTATGGGTGCTTATATATAAAAGAAACATTGCACTTGTTTCTTAGTTTGCTAGGAATTATTATTTGTGATAGTGCATTTTTATCATTTTTTTAAAAACGTTTTTAATTGTCTAAATGGTAAATAAACGAATCGAAAATTTAAGACAGAAATAATAAAACATAACGCACACAGAATCAATAATTAACATCCACTTCAATATAACACCTTGTCACTCAATTCTAGTCATTTAATATACAAAAAACCAATGGACAGAAATAAATTTCTAACTACAAGACCAATCTTCTTACAAAACGCAAATTAAAAGACTACACAATAAAATAAAACGATGACCTCGCTATTCAAGTACTTTTCCCAAATTGTTTTCTACTTCTTTCATATTCTGCAAATGTTGGTTTCACAAAAAACCAAATTCATATTTTTCAAAACTTTTCCCAATAACAAATAAAATGATAAAATTATATAGTGTATTTTTTTTCAATATCTCCGGATTATTAAAAAGTATAGCTGACTTTTGGCCTTGGAGGTGTTTAGTTTGCCTATTAGACGTTATGAGAAATATTGTTGGGAATAACGTAAGTTGAAAACTTTTTAAATGTGATTTTCTAAGAAAGCTTTTTAAGGATTGATCTGGGTATTTTATCATGACCTGGAGAGGAGTTTTTACCAGAGTGTAAAATTTTGTAATAATCTGTCTCGTCATTTGGATGAGGTAATGGACACTTGTGTAATGAAGCGTATAAATAATTAACTAAATGAAGGGTGCAATGCAAGAAACAGCCAAGTCCACTGTTATAAAATTTACAGGAAATGAAAAGAGCGTTTAAAGCTATGTATAACAATTAATAAACAACTTTGAATATAGCAAGTTATAGACACAGCCACACATAACGTATATATCAATTTTAGTTAATTTTGAATTTATAGTTTTAGAGATATTAAAAAAAAAAATTGATGAAAAAATTTAAAAAGTCACACAAAATGGAAATCTACAAGAACATTTAATTTATAAGAACAGCATAAAATTAACATGGATGTACAAAGTTATAAAATATTTTAGTTGCATATTTTAATTTTGTGGTTCAGTCGCCATCGCTTTATTCAGACACAGACGATTGAAAAGCTCTGTTGTACCTCTCGATGTCATCATAGAACCACATATCACCCTTACGTACGTAGTTACGGCCTAAATTCATAACATGTTCAAATTTATTCTTTTTTAATAGTCGTTTCCTTATGTATAGCTGTTCGTCGTTACTTGGTAATGTTAGTGGCTTCGAAACCCTCCTGTCCAGGATACTAAAATCTTGAAATACTGGAAATGATACACTTTCACTGCATTGTAGTACTGTTATAGTTTCTTGTTGCTCGTAACACATTATTCTGTATTTCGATATCGATATTTCATAGTATTTTTCTTGAAGAATTTTTAACAAAGAACTTTTTGAAGTATTCGTAAAAGTTGTAAAACAAATCTTGCGTGGTTTAAACTACATGAAACTTCTTGCTGGATGTCTTGATAATATTGCCCAAAGCTGCGGTCACAGGCCAGAGAGCTATGCCCCGGTTCAGGGCACCTGTGCTGTATCATTCGTAATCTTATACTTTCAGAGTCGTGCCTTCATGACGAACCTACAATTTATTGTTAAACTTAATTAAACAGAAAAAGAAGTAAAATTAATAAATTATTTACCTGATAAATATACGAAAAATGTTTGCCATGCATTTCTCCTGAACGAGGCCTTTTCGTTCTACAGGTTTACTATGAAGAAGACCATACAAACAAGCATCCTGAATGTCTTTTGTTGATATGGCATAAACATTTCTGAAAATTTTAGCACAACCAATCGCACCAATTTTATCAAAGCACTGAATTTTACAGTTACAGCTATCTCCAAGAACTTTCTCTTGTATTAATTTTCCAGCCGTATTTATATTTCGCCCCTGGTTCGCTTTTACATGTGAATGTTTCTTTCCCAGGATGACTCACGTATGAGGCACCTGATTGTGCCAGTTTTGTTAAACCAGCAGAAGTGCCAGCTTCTTCCAAATGTACAGAATGCTCTGAATCCTCATAAGTTCCAAACTCCGCAAAACCTTCCTCGGACAAATCATCTTCTTGAGTTTTAGTTTTGAGGTAATGTTTATAATTTTCTGGTAAAAACTAATCGCCACTAGACTGAAATACATTTTCTTCTGAACTAGATGACATAGTGGGAATCGTAATTGTTTTTAACAAAGTTAGGTAAAAAAGCACAGTAATAATGTTTACCGAATATGCGTACTGCCAAAAGTTTGCAAACCAACTTTTGAGTGCAAGAACAGGTTAAGTCCAGGACTTGGCTTGTTATTGCACAGTATGAAAAAGTAGGCCATCTATTAATCACTGTTGTAATGCGTAGTGCATAACTTAGAGACCCGGTTCTTGGATGGGATAATAGAGCATTTGAAAGTGTGCAACAATCAACCCCCAACTAATTTTTGCCCAAAAGTGGACTTGGCTGGTTCTTGCATTGGGCCCTTCAAATTAAAAAAGTGTTCGTAGTAGCCATTATTGTCTGTTGGTTTAAATGTAAATTATAACTGTCCTGCAAAGGCTGTAGCAATTTGTAAATCGTCAGTCAGTATTTAACCATCGGTTGGGTTTTTAATATTTGTAGCACTCTCCTCCTGTTCGGTGAAAAACGGCTAAACACGGATCTCATTTGGACAGAAATTTTCTGTCATTAACACTTCTCTTGCTGATTCGGGGGCAGTGACTTTAAAAGTTCCATCAGACCTTAACAAAACTGTTTTTTATTTTCTTTAAGGAGTATGAATTATAATTGATGGGGATAAGGAGTAGTTAAAATTTAAAATAATAGTACGATTGATGTCTTGTTCATTTTGAAATTTTTTTCATTATATCCTTTATCAATATTACAGCTTGAACATCTTTGTTTGGTTTGGTTTCCAATTTTCCACAAATTATTTCAGAAATAAAAAAATAATATTTTATGAATGATTTTCTCATTTATTACTTGGATTTTATATAAACTTGTCAGTTTCTTTTGTAATTCACTCTTGATAATGCTTAAAAAAGCGAAACTAGTCGAGTAAATAGTTCTCTACAAACAAACTAAGTTTAATTTAAACGTTTCAGAAAAAGTATTTCAATATTAGTATGGTCATAGATGTTCAATGTATAAATAATAGTGGTTTTGAGTAAATGGCAATTATCTTTGTGAGTTTTTTAAATAATTAAAATCATTTAGAAAATGATTTCCAATATCTGTAAAATTATTTCATAAATCAGAAAAAGAATTTTGCATATTTCGACAAAAAAATTTTTTTAAATTTTTTACAGCATCATGATCATAGATGGTGTCTGGTTAGATTATTTTGGCAATTGTTCTTGTTTATCTTAAGGGCCAGTGAACTGAAATTTTTCAGAAATTCTTTTCCAATTTCCTAAAAAAATATTTCAAAAATCAGGAGATATAATTTTGTAGATTTCTACATTTTTTATGGTTATAGAGTTCCGTTAATAGTTTGTAGTAGTGCACTGTGGCAATTGTTTTTTTGGGTCAGAGTGTTAATTGAAAAATTTTGGAAATTGGTTTCCAAATTTCTACACATGATTTGAAAAATTAAAAAGCACCATGATTATAGAAAATCTGTTGATAAATATTGATAGATTTGAGCTGATAGCAATTGTTTTTGTATCATTTTTTCGGGCCAGTGTATTATATACCTGCCATGCTGACATAAACTGACAAAAACTTTCTCTTAAAAACTATACAAAACTTACGATATTAAAAAAATATATTTTATAATATTTCCTGGTGTGGGTCAAAAACATAATGAAAGAAGGTTTGAGTAAAATGATTTGAAATTGTGTGTCCGCCCGTGTTTATTTCGTTCAAAATTGTATGTATGTTTTTGTAATTAATTTGTTAAAATATGTTTTGTTTAAGCAAGATGATCAATGATCTAAATAAATAAATAATTTAAAATTTTTGGAAATAGGTTTTCTTCTATCTACAAAAGAGCTGTAGGCAATTGTATTTTTTTTTTTTGAGCCGGTTAATTAAAATTTAACAAATATTGGTTTCTTATTTTCTATATATGTCTTAAATCTCAGAAAAAACAAGAAGAAATTGCATTCTTTTACAGTATTATGTCTACAAATGTGTAATAAATAGTTTTTTTGTTTCCAAAGATGATCGCAGTGTAATAACAAATCTTTTTTATCAATGGTTTCAAATTTCAAATAAAAAATTATATTTATATTTAATTATTTCAAGTATTGGAATTATAAATGTTCAATGAGTAGAATGTGTTAGTTTCGGGTTAATGTCAATTGATTTTCTTTCTTTTTTTTGGGTTACTGAAATGATTATAATTTTGCAGAAATTGATTTCCTATTTTCTACAAAGTATTTTCTAAATTAGAAACAGGATTTAGAAAATTGTAACACTGTCATAATTATAGATGGTCTGTTAAAAGACGGCATTTTTTTTAAATTTTCTTTGGACTATTGAATTTAATTTTTCAGAAATTTTTTAGCAATTTTGTACAAATTATTTCAAAAACCAGAAAACGAATTTCTACAACAGAATGGTTATAGTTGTTCAATAAATAAATAATAGTGGTTTGGAGTGAATGTAATTTATATTTTTTTTCGGGCTAGTGTAATAATTGATTTCCAATTTCTTTCAAATTATTTCAAAAATCAGAAAAATAATTGTGCATCATTTACAACATCATGATAATAAATGGTCTGTCATTAGTTTATGATGGCAATTGTTTTTGTTATTTTTAGGGCCAGTGAAGTGAAAATTTTCAAAAAGTCGTTTCTAATTTCCTAAAAACTGATTTTTCACAGCTTCATGATTTTGGAAAATCAATGAATAAATTTTGGCAGTGTTAACCTGATAGCAATGGTTTTTGTATCTTTTTTCGGTCTAGTGTGTTAATTTAAAATTTTCAGAAATTGGTTTAGATTTTTCAAAAGTTAAAAAGAAATATTTTGAAATTTTTCACATCACCATGATTTTAGAAAATTTATAAGTTTTGAACTGACAGCAAATTGTGAAGAAAGGTTATTAGTGCTTTATTCGTCAAAATATAAAAGTTTCCATATATGGATAAAGATACCTGGCTTCTGAAAATCATGATGAAAGAAGGTTTGAGTGAAATAACATAACTTGATTACAAAAGACACGAAATATTTTTACTATATATTTTTAACAAATTTGAAATTATGAACTCCGCCCGTGCTTATTTTGTTCAAAATGGTTTGTATGTTTTCTTTGTAATTAATATGTTTTTATAAGTTTTTTTAAGCAAGAAGATTAAAGATCTGAATAAATAAATAATTGAAAATTTTTGGATATTGGTTTTCATGTTTCTGTAAATAATGAATTTTTCAGGATCAAGATTTTAGAGGCAGAGATATATTTTGGAAGTTTTGAGCTGTTGGCAATTGTATTTGTTTTTTTTTTGAGCCAGCCAATTAATATTTTTCAAAAATTGGTTTTATATTTTCCATTAACTCTTCTAAACATCAGAAAAAGAATTTTGCATTTTCAATAGTTTTATGTCGACAAATTCGCAATAAATAGTTTGTGGTGGTTTTAAGTTAATGGCAATCGTTTTCGTATTATTTTCGGACTAATTATTTCAACATTTTCAGAAATTAATTTCCAATCTTCTACAAATTATTTCCAAAATGAAATTTTTACAAATTTTTACATACTAATGATCATAGGTCATCTGTTGATAGGTTTTAATATCTTTTAGATGATAGCAATTGTTTTCGTCTTTTTTGGATAATAGGGTATGTGTAAATAGATTTTTTTCAAACATTGTGTTCTTATTTTCTATACTTTTTTTACCCAAATATTCAATGAATTGTTATTGTTTGAATTAATGGCAACTGTTTTTACATTTTTCCGGCCAGTGAATTATCTGAATATTTGCAGAAAAAGACGTTATACGTTTCAAAATCGAGAAAAAGATTTTTGCTATTGAATAAAATTAAATATAAGAAGTAATTATTGAGGCTTTCGCTTCGTGTTGCCTTTTGATACCTTATAATAAACACATCACTAAAGTTGTTAATACTATAGTAACAAGTGTTATTGAAACAGTGATACAAAAAGTTATTTGTTTTATTTAGAATAAAATAATTTTTTTCATAAAGAATATTAACATTTTTTGCAGCATTATAGGTGGTTTTAAGAAACTGTCATAGTTTTGAGTTGATGAAAATTGTTTTTGTATTGTCTTTTATCAAGTCAGTTAATTACTTTTTTGCTGACTTCCTATTTTCTATCTGTTGTTTCAAAAATCAGAAAATGTGAAGTGGGTTTGTGTCCACTTTCACAAGCTCCAGTTATTACAATACAACACGTTCATGCCACTCCGTACCACGGGTGGCTCGCACTAGACTGTCTTATTTGATTGTGCTATTAGACAGTACATAGCACTAAATATTTATATTTTTAACACTTTGACCGCCGACTGTCTGTGACGAATAACAGGTTAAGTGGAAGAGCGGCTTATGTTGAAAGCCAACTGTTCCTGCTAATATTATTTTTTCAAATGTTTATTATTATTAATAATAAGGGTTATGACAGTGGGTGCTTTCAATTAAAAATGTGTCTTATCCAAAATATTAATTTATTTTTGGACTTCCTTCCCTTATTCCCTACCATTCACTATCTTCTTCTAAATCAAAGTTGAATTATTTATTGTCTTCGTCTGAAGATGAAGAAAATATTTTCGACCTTAATTTATTTGTCCTGCTTATACTTACACTTTAAACACTATTCTACGTTGACGGTAAAAATTCAGATGATTCAGAGATGAGATGAATTTAAAGAGAATTTAGCCTTAGTCAATCACATAAACCTTTCACAATGCCGTTGTCTTTGCCCTTGGGTTGTCATTGTTGCATAATGCCCTGGAAACCCATTAATTTGATAGTTTTTTTTATAAATAAAAATGCTCTCTGAATAAAAGCTTAGAATCGAAAGAAAGGTCCCGTATATAATTAACACTTTCCAAATGTATGTTGGTAATATTATACTAAACGTAATAACTTTACATTTGCTGCAGTTTAATGGGTGTTCATTGTAGTCACATAAAACTTTTAAATTATCTAAAACAGATTGGAACTTATAGCTATAAGAGATATCATCAACTGGGTCATACAATATTTAGTCATCTGCAAATAATAAATATCTAGCATAATTAAAGTTATCGCAAACTTCGTTGATGTTGATGAAGCAAAATCGGTCCAACGTGTGAACCTTGTGGCACACCCAATAGAACTTTATTATAAAATGATAGATGGTAATTGATTTTGACTGCATTGTGGAAATATATTTTTTTGCTGTAGATTTCTTTGTATTCCCTTTTACATTAATGTTTTGATGGTAAGAGACAATTTGGGGATGGTTGTTAATATATTTGATTTATTCTACTTTTTCCCTTTTTTCTGCTAAGATTTTTTATAATTATTTTATATGATTACGATGTATGACAGATAAAACAAGTTTAATTATAATTTAAGTTTTATTAATTATTTTACTAGTTGTTTTTAAAATATGTTTAACGGCCGTACCACTATCAAAAATTGTGTTCGAAATATACATTTAGTGATTAAATGAAATACTGAAATAAGAAATATTACTACGTTTAATTAATTTGGGCAGTAATTTAATTTGAAAATAATTAAATGAAATTTCGAAGCATTACACAATTAGTACAGTTAAGTGTATTATTTATATTCTCTTTTTGTTAAATAATTAGAATATTTATTAAATTATTGTTTGTTTGTCAATAATAGCTTGACCTATTTTGGATCTCGCAAGCTCTGCGCAGTTGAAGATAGGGAAACGTAATGTTATTACGGAGTTTATAATCCTCCAGTTCTCCATTAAGGATAGAGACACTATTAAGGTGATATCTATTGTCCAAACGTTACACTGATCACAAATCGAATGTAGCAATCATCAAACTATCACTGTTGACCGTTCATTCATTACCGGTGGTTTGTTAACTTAATTAGTGCAACGTTTAAACAATATACGAGTATGTCACCTTGATTGTATTCATATGATTTATAAATTTATCTTATTTTATTTATTTGTGTCTTATTTATAATTTAGATGGTCTCAAATATAATAAATATATACATTTCATCACGTATTAGGTTACCTTTATCGCAAAACACAAAGCTTTTCCTTCCCATCGGTTAAATAAATCGAATAAAATCCAACATATTTGACATTAGTATATTTACTTCAATTTATCAGCACAAACTTTCTAAGGTTTCCTGTTTATCCAGAGTGATTTTATCCATATTGTAATCTGCGAGATTGATCTCGCCGAGTAATTTATACTCGACTATAAATAAAAACTCCTCAGATTATTATCAATCTCCTCCACGATATCGTCTTACATATCAAATAAAATTAAATGTTATTTGTTGGTACGGCATCGTGTAAACGCGTGCTCGTAGGTTACTAAGGGGCAAATCTCCGAACGTGTTATATATCAGTCTAAAAGGGCTATCAGGCCAGCAGGATAAACGAGGGTCAACACATTCCCCCGAGAAATCCAATGTATCATCGCCGGGCTCCTATTATGCACGGTGTATGATACCTGTAATAACGACCTATGGAGATGAATGGACGATGAAAATTTGTGAGGCTTTCCACTTATCTTAAACGTTGATGGAACTTCAGCTTCGGACGTGCATGCCCGGCATTTACAACACATGTCGCTGCCTACTGGGAGAACGCTAACATACGTGACCAAACAGTCAAGATTCCATGAAGCTAATAAGTAAAAAGGTACAACCCTTTTAAAGGACGGATAACCGTTTTCCTCTAGGGCTTAAGTGGTCCCGGGTGTAAACGGCCTTTTTTATTAAATTCAACTCTCCGACATCTAGTCCTACAATTTTCTTGTTTCCTATTACCACCTCATTTATATGTTTGCTTTAACGCGAAATTACTATTCGCCGCACGTTTAGTTTTCGGTTTAACTAGAGCATAAACGTGATGTTTACAGCAAGTTTTGAAATATACTTTTTTATTTAATATCTTAAATAAAAGGCAAAGTGTCCACTAAAATGAATTTACTTGCAATTAATTTTCTATGAAAATAGAATTTGTTTCTTAATTTCCTCCCTAACACTCTTCAAATACCACTACTGAATAACTAGTACTTACATAAAATTTGCTTCTTTTGTTTATCTATTTTATACATTTTCCATTTATCATTTATTCCATAAACTAAATATCTTATGCTTCTCTAATTAACCTATTCATCCAACGCCCAACATTTCTCTGAAATACTGGTTTGATGAGGCTGTTACTTGTTGAAACTCCATATCATTTAATAAAATACTGACCCAGTATATGGTTTTAAAAACGTTATCATTAACGTTTCTGAAACTATATACTGTATCAGTATTTTATTAAACTTTCTCTGAAATTCTGTCCACTTTTAGTGCCACCGTCAAAATATATGTTATTTCTAGAGGGTTCCTCTTTAATCCTAATTTGCACTTTAGATATTACACTTGCACCTCTTAAACCTTTTATCTCCATCGACTCCCTACATCTCTTTTACAAATAATATTATTTATCATACACTTGCATAGCACCACACAAATTGTTTACTTATACGTATTTCTATATCGCCATTCCAGACATTTTGCATGCGTTCCATTGCTACTCTTGCCTTATTTTATGTAAACTATATATGATGCGTTATTTAGTCTCTTTATCTCTAACTTGTTCAGTCCTTAACTTATTCCAGTATAAATCTTTTAAATTTATTATAAATGTTACATTCTTGCACAGCTTTAAATTCATTTATCTACGTTCACGTTCAACCATTGTTTTTTAAAACATCTCTTCAACCTTTTTTGTGTTCCTTAACATATTTAATGCTTTTGCAGTCATATAATTTACATACGCGAATCTATAGACTATGATACCTCTTACTAATATTTTTACTGCCTGGCCAAGCTCAAACACTCTACATACCCAACTCAAGTAAGCTAACAGCAGAGAGTTCACGGACATTCTTGTACCAATCTTCAGATTCAACTGAAAATGGTCAAACACTAGCTCTTCTACTATAACCATGCAGTTTGTTTCTTTTCTTCACTAATTCAACTCATTACTCATTCCGACGTATCCTGCTCTTTCAAGCTACGACTACCACTGAATAATATGCAGCCTTCAAATGTATAAGGAGAAGAATTATAATTTTTTGCAACAACTTGTTCTGTCTCAATTATTCATTCTAGATCAATCAACAATTATTCCCTTTTTTAAACCTATTAAAACATACTCATCTCCATATCACGTTTAATATTGCCGTTATGTTCTTCTATAGCAGATCCCTTCCAAGCTTTTTTTTCATAATTTGCCTCTTTCACACTTTTCTTCTCACTAACTCCTATAAAATATTTTCCTATCTGCATTTCCTATACTTTTATTTCTTCAACCCCATTTCCTTCTTTAACTTATTTTACATTTATTATTACTGTTCTTATCTTTAGATATTTCAACATTACTTTTTCATTATTTACATTATACGCAATATTTATCAATTATCTCGACAACTTCTTGTTCTTGATGTCACATTCCACATTTGTACCTAGTAAAATATTGCTTGGATCTTATATTTCCCGTTGCATGTAATCTATTTCTTTTATTATTATATAACAATTGTTTACAGTTGAATTTTAAACACGGTGAGAGCCACATTTGTTTTAACTTTATTGCATATTTTTGTAGATTCGTCATACATAAAGAGATACCTTCATAACTTCATACCTCCGGAAGTTTAAGCGTAATTAATAAAACACGTTAGAATTCACTTTCTTCACAATTTATTTTGTATTCACTAGATGTACATTTCGAGCACTAAGTGCTCATTATCAATAGCTAACTAACAGATTCCAAAAAGAGAGGCTTATTTATATTAGTACATTTTAGGTTTACAGGTAATGGCGGCTTATTTGTATTCATGGAAAGAAGGTAATTAGACGGCTGGGCTTGACAAAGATTGGGAATTTTTAATGTGGATTGTCTCAAGCAGCGGGTTGTCCAGTGGGCTTAGATCAAAATTTAACAAGTTATTTTTGTGTTTTCTCATTTCTATGGCTTCCAACATATTTAATCTGTTATCCGTTGAGTGTTTTAACAATTTAATATTCTCTATTGAAAATTTATGTCCCGTGGTAATAGTATGGTTTGCAACTGCTGATTTTTCTGCATTTTGATTTTTTGTATGGTATGAATGTTCTTTAAAACGGGTTAAAATATTTATTTGTGTCTGGCCAATATAAATTTTGTCACAATTAGAGCATTTAATTGAATATATTCCGGATTTTTCCAAGTCGTTTATTTTGTTAAAGGTGTTACTTAGTGTCGATTTTAACTGTGATGTCGTCTAAAGGGCGGGTGTGAGGTTGTATTGTCTAAAAAGTTTGTTGAGTTGTTGACCTGACTGATGTGTGAATAATAATTTTACATATTTTTTCTCTGTTATTTCTCTAATAGGTGTCAGTCGTGAGGAGTTATTAATTTTTTGTTTATTTAAATGTCTGTTCTAAATTGTTTTGATAGTATTTAAGTTGTAATTAAGAGATCTGGCAATTTTGAAAATGAGATTGAATTCTGATTTTTTGTTGGATTTAGACAGTGGTAAATTAACGGCTCTAAAAAAAATGCTGTTGAAGACCGCGAGTTTATGTTTTATGGGGCTGGCTGAATCTGCATGGATTTAATTGAACGTATGTATTGGTTTTCTGAAAATATTAAAATCTAATTTGTTATTTTCTCTAGTGATTAAGATATCTAGGAAAGGGAGTTGCTTATTAATTTCGGATTCAAAGGTGAAATTAATACTCGGATATAAATTATTTAAGGTTGACAAGAAGCAGTCGGTGTTAAAATCGTTTTTTACTATTGCGAATTCAAACTCAAGAGTAGATCGATCAAGTAAAGGCCCAATAATTCACCGACACCTTAGCAAAATTATACATATTTGTTAGTGGGATAAAATTGTCACTCTCGCTGAATTTAATGTAGAATAAAAAATCAACATACAAAAGGTAAAATTTAAACGCCTCAAGAAATAAACTGAAGACCTACAACAGCAAAACCTAATATAATGGTATAAAATCTATGAGATCACAACCTCGACAATACAGCTACCTGTATGGTAAGGAAACAGACAAAATAGACTTATCTAAAGTCATTAAACCTATAGCAAAACATGAATCTTCGTCAATGAACTAAATGCAAGATGCTTAGGGAGAAGTAGTTAATTCTATAGAAAAGAGAATATCCGACCCTATATAGCTTCTATACCTTGAAAGTGCCAAGTGCTAGATGGCGAAGCAGACATAGTTAAAAACTATAGTCTATTTGGTTTCTGATTATACCTGACTTAGCATCAAATGGTTATTATATGTAAAAGTTTCATAAATATCATCAAATCATTAAAGTCATTTCCGATATCATTTTCGAGCACAATTTAGTGGTAGCTAGGTTGCATATAAAGAAAAAATAATCAATGTAAAATTCTTAGACAGAATAATACTATCTAGAAATTTATTTTCGAGTTACGTGAACTTGATTAAAACACTAACACTTTCTTCGCAATAAATTTCGCTAACTAGTTATAAGCTATTGATAATAAGTGCATACTACCCGAAATGTACATTTAGAGAAATAAAAGTTAATTGTGAAGAATGTAATATAAATGTAAAAATTAAAATTTTATGGATATTTAATTGTTTCAGGTACAAATCTGTGCAAATACACATCAATAAAAATCGTTTATTTTTTGAATTGCTAAAAAATTATATAAATTTTATAATAAAACTTTATAATTTTTTTTAGAAATCTGAAAAAGGAACTGTAGGGAAATTTGCGAAAATATGAAGAAAATTTGGTAAAATAATAGAATACAACAAGAAATTAAAAGATTATCAAAAAACAAATAGAAAGTATATTATAGAACACCAAAAAAACTAAAAACTTGAATGAAAATTTATGATAGAAACAGAATTTCTTTTTTTATAGATAGTAATAACATAAACGAGAAGTATGAGCTATAAGAATGACATCAATGTAAGGAAAGTGAAAACCGATGGCTGTTGAAAATTAAGCCCTAAGATGAACCACAAGACTAACATACCTGATATATCAGGAGAGACACCAGTGTTACTAGAAAAATTATTCGACCGAAATAACATAAAAGGTTCGACTTAATAAAAGTCATTATAATGGAGTTTTAACAAGTAAAGGCCTCATCTATTCGATATATAAAAGGTTCGACCAATGATATGGGAATTATGAACTGCAAAAGCAGAACCTGTTATTATTCATAGACTAGTCAAATCTACGGTTACCATATAGAACATGTAGTAACTCTTCTAAAAAATCCTCAGATTAGACAATTTTAGCACCAATAGTTTACATTTAAATTACAAAAATTGAATATTTATTTGAAAGAAGGAAGTTAAACAACATCGTTGCATATAAAATTAATACCGAAAATACTCGACAGAAAACAAGGATAAAGCTAATAACATTATGCGAGAAAAAAGAAATAAAAGCATAATAGAGCAATCAGTAGGCTTCGCTTATCATGCTAGTATAAAGAATATATTATGATTATCGCTAACTCAAAAATGGAGACATAAAAGACATATCCACTACTCAGATCGCAGAGAAAGCATTAGCGATTATGAACCGATGCCTTTTGAAAATAAGTAAGTCAATGTTTCAAGCGATAAATGAGAAACCAATACAAGAGACATTTGAAAGACTTATAAGGACTACAAAGCTACATCGATGTGTAATACGTTTCAAATTGAAGCTCAGTCCAAGAAAATGTCATATGTTCAGGAAGAACGTATAGTAGCTAGGACACATCTTGTTACAGTGAAGGTTCCAAGGATTTAATCAGTATAAGAATTCCAAAGGACCTACATTACTTTCAAACTGTTCTCAAATTATTTAATATTGCAAAACCCTACCAGAGATAAACAATGGTTTCAAAAAACACGAAATAATCAATGGTTCAAACACTGAACAAAATTATTTCTAATTAGGATAAATAATTTTTAAGGCATTCTCAAGAGTCATTCAATGAATTGGCAAGAGAGAAGAGATTTTTGATAATGCATTAAAAGCGAAACTAGTTAAGTAAACAGATAAAATTGTGAAACCAACCAGGTATAAAAGAATTACTTCTAATATTAAACTAATTAGAGCATTTTTATAAATACCTATATGGAAAGAAAACATTCATTAGGAATTGATCATGCCACTCTTAAAAACCTTTCCAGAAAGGCTCAATTATACTTAAACAGTAAGCTGAGATGATTAATGGAAACGCGGATGCTTTATCTGGTAGGCAATATCAAGAAAATTGTAAACCCAATAACAATGCAGAATTCAAATAGAAGTATTGTGAATATTGAGAAAGATAATGTGAGTATTTCTAATATAGAACTCAGAATGACAGGTTAAAAATATAAATCTAAGCCAGAAAATGTAAAATATTGGAGAATTAAAATTGTAACGCGCTTAGTAGAATATTCATATAAAGGGTTTTCCAATAAGAGGTTTCATTTTGAATCTGGAAGGCTGTCACTTTTGCAGCTGCCATCTTTTGACATTTGACAAGTAAAAATTTTGTCACAGTTCGCCAAACTAAAGCACTTTTGGGTCGCCGTGAAGCATCTTCTCGGCTAGCAGTTGTAAAACTGGTTAAAAAATTTGAACTGACATGACAACTTAGTGATGTGAAGAATCGAAGCCGTGTGCGTCGCTCAAGAACAATTGAACGATATTATACCGTATTTTGCATAAACACTTAGGTTTGAAGGCTTTTAAAGTTCAGTTAACACAAGAACTCAGGCCAGTTGATTAACAACAACGTCGTATCTCTGCTGATTATGTCCTTGAAATTCATCAAAATGATCCGGATTTTCATAGAAAAATCATTTTCAGTGATGAGGCCCATTTTCACTATGGAGGCTACATGAATAAGCAGAATTTCCGCATTTGGGGCTCGAAAAATCCAAAAATGCTTATTGAAGAGACCCTCCATCCTCAACGTGTCACTGCTTGGTACGGTTTTTTGGACTGGCGGTGTGATTAGACCTTACTTATTCGAAAATGAGGCTGGTGCAACTATTACTGTGAATGGATTGCGCTATCGAGCTACAATTAATGATTTTTATGGCCGGAATAGGAAGATATTGATGTGAACGACGTTTATTTTCAACAGGACGGTGCTACGTGTCACACAAGCAACGAAACAATCGTAATTTTGAAAGAAAAGTTTAACACCTTTATACTTTCTTCTTTGGGTCCACGTGAAAAATAAGGTCTATGGCAATACTTCACAATCGATTTTAGACCTTAAAGAATTAATTCGTGAAGTTATCAAGGACATACAGCCGCAAATGTGCGAATTGGTCATGGATAATTTCATGAAAAGGATATGGTGCTGCAACCGTAGTCATGGCGGCCATTTAGCTGATATCGTTTTCCATCGTTAATGGTATACCTTTCTCTTTACAATGAAATAAATATCCATTGATTTCTCTTAAAATGTACTCGGTTTTTTTATATCAAAATGTAACCCACTATTAGACATTGGACGGCACTAACATATATTTAAAAATTTAGAGGGCCAAAAAGGAGAAAGGTTGATTCTTATCTCTAGGAATAGAATATCGAAAATCATTAAATATATTGGCAACTAATCATATAAAGATATTACCATAAAGGTGCTATCTATTGTGGTTGCTAATGCATAACCACCGAAAAATCAAGGGAACTCTCAATAGCGACAATTATAAGAATAAAATTGTAAACATTAATTATTGTTCCCTATCAATAACAGCCATGGGTCGGTTTCGTTCTTTGGTAGATCTTATCAGCATAGTGCAGTTGGAGACAGAGACAGAGGAGTATTTAACTCTCTGGGTAAAGCGTCAATCAAGATATTACCACAAAGGTGCAATCTATTGTCTAATCTATTGCAACGCTTAGAAAATTAATTACTTGATTAACGGTTTACCCGGAAATTTAGACACTCCAAAGTAAAACTCGTTTTCCTATTTACAAATGCGCCACGCTTATGAGATCAAAAATAAATTAAAACCGGTACATAGCTGTTGTTGACTAGAAACAATAACTTAAAACAATATCAAGAAAGTGATTTTATAAGTATAAGTAATGAATAGAATAGACATGATTAACTTATAAAACTTATAAAACACTAAAAATCCTTCTTTTTAATTTACTTAAATCGGGATATATATTATGGATAAAAAACAATTTTTAGTTTAATATTATTAATAATAGGCAAAGAATTAATTATTTGATAATATTTCACCAATAGATAAGAAAATTATTGAAGAAATATAATATAACTATCAACATATCTAGATTTAATTATCTGTAATTTTTATAAATTAAAACTTTGAGTGGAAACAAGTAAGTTAATTCTATTTTTCGTTATGTTTATCTTTATTTCAAGTATCGTTTCAAAAATGTAATCAGTTGTTACTTGAAGCGTTGAATTGATAATAATGTAATTTTTGAATGTTAAAAGTACAAAAGTTAATTAATTAGTTCTAATGGATATACTTGAGTTCTCGAGTACAAGACGGATTTAATATTAAATCTAGTAGAACTGAGAGCAATATAAACGCAGCTGAAATATCTTAATATAATGGAATTATGTACATAATTCAAGATCCTATCAGCTCGTGGCAGAAATATACACGATCAAATGATATACATCTCCATTTCTCAAAACTAATGATTCCGTGACTGTTTTTATGTCACAATATAAAGCAATGGATGCATATAAAGAAATTAATGACATACTTGAATATCATATTTTCAAACTGAATCAACAAACACAATTGTGGAAAATGATATAGGTACATTCATAAAACCAAAAACAATTAAATTCTTTAATAACTTATTTTCTATCTTGTTACTGCTAATAATATTTTAAATATAAAATTAACAAAATTACATTATTCTGTGAGATTGTTGAGTACGCGAAGAGTACAATTAATATTAAAATATTAAAATATCCTTTTTTAACTTTTGTTTTGCATATTAATAACTATCAATTAATTCTATAATATACATAATTCATTAATAAAAAACGTTAGAATTGTCACATATAAAAATAACCTTCTATCCTACTAGACATATAAATACATAAAAAACGCTCTATTCTACTGTTCTCTTTACTTTCCTCTCCCACTCCAGTCTGGTAAAAATCTTTACACCAGCTTTATGCTCTTTCATTAATTTTGTTACCTTTCCCTTTCTGTTTCCTCCCAATCACCCCTCACAGACCCCTTTACACTCTTCTTTCAAATAACTCCATATATCTATCCCATTCGTGCACAGCACACACCCATCATATCTTTCTCCCGATCCACATTTAGCTCGCGCCAAGTCTTCATTTGAGAAGATCAAGTACTTCGGTACTCTCCCATACATCTTCCACCTTTCATACCTTGGATTGTTTGAGCGCCTCCCGATACACTGTTGCCTTTCCTGCATCTCAACCTCCTTCCATATCTCTTTCATCAATGCCTGCACATTTACCCCATTCTCCAACCTTTCATTTATAATTTTCTGACACTCCTGCCCTTTTTGTACATCTTTCTGCATTCCACCCTCCAATTACTCAACCCTGTCCCCATGCACGTTCTCCATAACTCTTTCACCAATCTCTCATTATCCCATCCACACAACTTCATCTCTTACTTAACCACTCTTTCCATTGCCTTTCCATGCAGACTCATTCTATTTAATTAAGAAGGAGACATGATTACTTTGTTTTACCACTTAATTTTAAATTGTATGTGACTAAAGTTTTGCCTAACAGCCAGTCTTTGTCAAACATAAAGTATTATTATGAAATCAAACCTGTTTATACAAAGCAGATAAATACGAGCATATATATATTATCAATCTGGTCGTTAAATAGAAGAATTCTCGGGTTAATTTTCGCTCTAAAAATTTCAATCGCTGCTAGTAAATCTATCTTACGTCCTTTATCCGTTAAGTAGATTACCAAAAGCACATCGGTTCCGAAAAGTTGATTTGCTTTTACTAAATGGTTTGCAAAGATTGAATTAATCTTCTTATAATAAAATAATTTTTCATGCTCGTTTAATCAATGTTTGAAATTACGTCCAAATTAACCGATGTACACGCTTTTACATTAAATACAAGTTAGTCTATAAATCCCAAATTTATTCATAATATCTATTTCCGTTTTACAGTTGGAAATTGTCATACTTAATTTCCTCTGGGGTTTGAAACAAATTTTGACGTTACATTTTCCAAGAACTTATTTGATTTTTGAGCTTAAAATACCAAAATAGGTAATTGCTTTGAATGAATATTTTAAGCGATTCCGATTGTACATATAAATATTTATTAAGCCGCTTAATTTAAATTTTATTGATTTATTTATTGAAACTACCATTTCTATGTATCATTATTAATTGCGACAATTTTTATTGAACACATAATTATAAACTGAATAGAAAATAAATATTTTTATCAGGCTTTGTGTGACCACCTAACCACTTTACATATGTCTTTTATACTTAAATCTCTCTCTCTCACCCTCTCTTACCAACAAATAAACTAGGTGTCTTATTTGGTCATAATCTCTCCTTCTTTAAATATATTGACACTATTTGTTTTTACAGTCCCTGTTGCTTATAAATAGCGTCGCAAAATTAAAATTATACTTAAAAATTATTATTTATATCTTTAGTAAGATTTTAACTAATGTAGCTATTTTGTTTTTAGTCAGTCTTGCTATAAAAAAAAATCAAACTTAACGTATCTAGAATAAATTTCTTTCAACCATTTATTAAAGATATAGTAATAATATGGCAGAGTAGAGCCGCAGTTTAAAATAGTTTAATTAATCGTTCCGCTTTGCATTTAAAACAAGAAACTTAAAACTTTCCAAACAATCTTTCTAGAAATATTAATTATGCGAGAAATAATAAAAGTCGAATTATTCGCTTTAAATATATTGTATGAACTTCAGTTAATTTTATTTGAAATGATATATCGTGTAGTAATTTTAAAATACATTTAACTTAATATTATTATTTAATTATTGCATATGAAAACATATATGTAATTAGAAGATAGGAAGTATTTTGCATGGGAGTATACCGCAACCCTGTATTGCAATTTACAAGTAACGACCGCAAATCGACATTAAACTCTCTTGTCTACCTTTATTAAATTTTGGATCATCTTCCACTTAATAAGAATATATTAGTGTTCATTAATTTCCTAGCCCTAAGACAAGGAAACACAGGCCCGGTAAATAAATCTTGGGGAAACAGCTTGGGACACTTTTCTTTGCCCGGATAAAAAATTTATTGGGCTGAAGTTTAATCGATGAAATGGATTAGCAAGTCCATGAGGAGAAAAAAAGAACGTTGTAATTTATATATTCTATTAAACAATAATTTTAGGTTACAGATTTTGTATTAAACTAGGTTTTTAAGAAAATTTGCTCTAGATGATTGTTTTTTTTTAATTTTTAGCTTTTATGACCGCCTGATTTATATTCTACATGCAACAACCACTGCACTGATTAGATTAAAACATCAAACGATGAAATAGCAAAATAGCACAGTCGTAGTTTTAGCCTTATCTCTAAGTAAAATAAGTTGGAGTTTAATCCGTAAATATATGTCACTTAAAAATGTATAAAATAAAATAAGTGATTGATTTCTTTTGTCTGTATAATCGTTATCGATCACAAAAAGGACAAAATTATGATAAGATCGGAGAACTAATAGCAAACTTAATGATTTATATATACAGGGTGTCCCGTTAATGCGGAGAAATGCCTGGACCATAGATTCCTGGGGTAAAAATATGATAATTTAACACAACTTATCTAGATCCAAAAATTTACGGTTAAGCCGGAATTTGTCTTGAAAGTTTCAAAATTTTTTATTTTTTTTGTTTATAACAATCGAACGCTTTATTCGATTTGAATGAAATTAATTATTAATAACTACCTTAGCATAATACATAATTTAAATTATTATGGACATTAGTGATTAACAGGAAATATAGAAAACAGTAGTACCAACACTTAAAAACTAAAATATTTTTTTATTAGTGGATCCAATAAAAACTATAAAAATACTGCTTAAAAGAGAATTTAATTTTAAAACTTTTTTGTCTCTTAATAAAATTTGATATCTTGTACGGTTTTCGCACAAAAAAATAAATGTATTTTTTTTTATCTAGTAAAAACAAAATCTAGTTTTCCATCAAATCGAAAATATATGTTTTTCGTGGCCGTCTTTGTTTAAAAAATGTAAATTATGTAAAATAATAATTATTGAGTGTCTTTAAATCATTTATTGTTAACTTAATTATAGTTCATAAATATTCACATATGCAGCAAACAGATTTCTTGCTTGTATTAGGATTTTGCGAAAAAAAATGTTTAAAAAGTGTTAGATGTTGTTATGATTTATTATATCAATTAATATTATTTAATTTTTATTCAATTGAATAAGTTGATTTACTTATTAATGAGGGCAAATCTGCATAGTGTATTCATATTTTATTTTTTTGTGCAAAAACCGTAAAAGATATCAAATATTATTAAGATACAAAAAAGTTTTAAAATTAATTGGTCTTTAAAAAAATATTTTTTTAGCTTTTATTGGATGCACCAATAAAAAAATATTTTAGTTTTTAGGTGGTGGTACTACTGTTTTTTATACTTCCTGTCAATCACTAATGACCATAATAACTGAAATGATGTATTATATTATGGTAGTTATTAATAATAAATTTCATTCAAATCGAATAAAGCGTTCAATTGTTATAAACAAAAGAAATATTTATTTTGAAACTTTGAAGACAAATTCCGGCTTAACCATAAACTTTTGGACATAGATAAGTTGTGTTAAATCATCATATTTTGACCCCAGGAATATATGGCCCAGCCATTTCCCCACATTAACGGGACACCCTGTATATATTATATTATAATATTTTTTACCTTTTTGTTAATTTTTAGGCACTTAATAATTCATAAATTTTAGTATGTATATATAGGTTATAGGTTAAATGAGGTGAGTTAGCCTCTCATGAACTGTGATCTATTGTTCTACCATCAACCCATCTCTTCTCAAGCAGTCAAGCAGTCCCATGTCCTCCACGAACCTGGTAACTTTCTTGGGGGTAATACTGCTCACTTCTACGTGGATAATCGGTCCTTGCTGAAGTGTGAAAAACGCTTGTGAACAATCGCGACACAAGTGCATAGTATGTGCTCGGTCGTTTTATCTGCCGAATCACATAATCGGCAGTTTCCACTTTCCTCTTTACCCATTTTCTACAAATGGTATCGGAGGGCACAATGCCCTGTCATGAGGCCGGTGAAAGTTCTTAGCTCGTTCCTTGTGGCTGTGATCGTGTTTGATGAATCGATTGATTCATTGGCACATTGTTCCAGTGCTTGCGTATTCTCCCTTCTTTCCATGTTTGCACCACCCTCGCAAAAAGGCTCTGGTTCTATAGGATTTTAAATTGCACCTCTTTTTGCGAGTTCATCTGCACTTTAATACCCCCGTGTCTTGGGATCTACCCGAGAGTCAAAGAGTTGTTCTTTGCCAGTTGCAGAAGGATTCGTTGACCTTCCCAGAAAGTCTGTTAGTCTTAACTATAGGCTCGAGGCTTTTATTGCGGCTTGGCTGTCACACCTTTCGACATGATGTCGGTCGGTTTGCAGAGGAGTACCGGGTCGATTTGCTGCAGCATTTCCAAGTGTCCTGTCCAGTCCCCAGTTTTTTCCCATTAGCCGCCGACAGGCCCAGACCAACGTCGTTCCCTTGGCAATGATTTTATCGATACGCTGATTCTACATCAGTTTGGCATACAGAATTATATCTAAATACTTTACTTCATTGAAGAGGTATATTTCCATTCCATTCAGCGAGAGAGCCCTTATATGCAGCTTCTTTCTACGCGTGAATTGAACTATGATCATTTTATTCGGGTTGATGCTATTCATTGCTTTTTGCATTAGGATTGTAAGAATGCCTTATTGCATTCCCTGCCCTTTACATGCAGTTTATCCAGGAGTCCGACCACTATTGATCATAGTGTGGGGGATAAAACCACCCATCTTATTGTGGAAAAATACAATCTTTTATATATAGCCGCTCGTTTTATTGTAGAGAATGTCTACATTATTCCAAGTGCTATTCCCTTGTATAGCTGGCTCGTTTTTCATCTTTGGCGAGGTGGTATAGACAATCGATGGTGGATTGGCCAGCTTGAATTGTTTGCTTGGCATTTAAGGGTCCTCTTATAAGTGAGTCACTCTTCTCGTCGATTATTTTGTCCATAATCTTTAGGAAAAATGAGGTTAGGTTTATGGGTCCATATGAATTAGGTTCGTCTAGAGACCTTTTGCCCACCTAGGGTATAAATATCACTTTTGCTTCCCTCCACAACCGAGGTATATATCCTAGTTCATAGCTTGCTTTGTATATCTCCCTGAGTCCTGAAGCAATTTTCTTCAAGCCGCGCTCCAGTAGCGCGGAGAAGATACATACCATTCCTATGGATTTATATGGCTTGAAGCTTTATATGGCCCAAGTAATTTTGCTGAGCGTGAATATTTTCCCTGCTAAGCAACGGTTGTCTCGATTGGAGCAGTGAGCTTTTGGGTTAGTAATAACCCCACTACTTTTGACACAGGAGTACCTAGGAGTAGCTTTAAACTTTCCTATTGATCCTTGGTGTGACTTCTGTCAGTTCGTTTTAAGATGCTGACCGCATTGGTACGATCCTTTGATAGGACCTTTCGGAGTCTATTTGCTTGTTCCACTAAGGAACGTTTCTCAAAAAGTTTACTTAGATGTAGTGAGGCCTGTTCTAATTCCTATATGATGGCAAGGTTATATTGAAGATTGGACAGTATGCACTAGTGATATAACGCTTAGTTTGATTATCGTGACACTCTGCACCCTGGTATTTCTGTACCCCCAGTTACCATATCGTACGCGATCGTTTGATGGTCCGAACTAGAAAGCTCTGGGTGTACACGCCAATTTTTTTTTAATCAATTTGAGGCCCTAAGCTGTGGTTAGGGTAAATCAAGTACCTCTTGCCTTATTGCGTTTATACAATTGGGTTTATTCTACTTGTTTAAAATATATAGACTGCTAGGGCATACATAATCAAGAAGGTACCAACCCCTATTATTGATATCTGAGCTGCCCCATACTATGTGGTGAGCATTAGCGTCGCAGCCTATGATGAGATGTTTCTCATTTCTGCGGCATCAATCCGTGAGGTCCTTTATTGCCTCTTGTGGTGGGTTGTCCTCGTCCTCTGGAGGCTGAGGCAAGTACAATTTGCCTATTGCTATTTTCCATTGGTACGTCCACAACCACTGCCATTAGGTCCTGTGTGATGAAGTGTGGAATGGGATCATAATTAGTATCTTTACGTTGTATTACTTACCAGATAGTATGATATGTTCTGAAATCCTATATTCGCTCCTCCAAGACCCCAGGGCTCTTGAATTAGCCTCACTTGAACTCTCCCCCTAGCCAGTCTGCTGCTTAAGTGGTTAAAGCACTTGATGGTGTAGGTTTATTTGAAGTCACCGCCACTTACCCTTCATTTATATGCCGTGGCATGACCAATACCTCTAGCATCCTTCTGTTTGTGTTGGGGCATATACCTGCCCTTTGGACGCAGATCAGTCTGCTTCTTGGG
Source organism: Ontholestes murinus (assembly GCA_963969525.1). Taxonomy (NCBI): domain Eukaryota; kingdom Metazoa; phylum Arthropoda; class Insecta; order Coleoptera; family Staphylinidae; genus Ontholestes; species Ontholestes murinus. Next base: position 68,737,224 of record OZ018388.1, read on the forward strand.
TGGTCTCTTGGTGGAGCTTTCCTTCTAGTCTCCCTGATCCCCGGAGACTTGTTGCTTCTGTGGAATCAGTTGCGGTTTGTAACGGCGGATTACCTTCCGGAGGTATCCGGAGTTTCCGGAGTTTTTCCCGGAACCAGGATTTCTTTGCAGTTTGAGTCTCCTGCCCCTTCATCAGACTTACCCTGCTGTACTTCGCCGTAACGATACACAACGAGGTAATTGAGTTCCTTCAATTGCTCCATGGACCTAGCATCCACTGAGGATACCTCTTAAATGGATGCGGCGGTCACCCTTCTTAAATCCCTCCAGCTTGAGGTATCACACTTATTATTGACTGCAATCAGTTGCAGAATGCGGTCGTCCCTGTACTCTTGACTGCCCGCAAAATATTCCATTAGGTGAACGTTGTGCGGTATTTCCACCGCTCTAACGACTTTTAGGGCGGCACCCTCCAAGGGGACGATTTCATCCTGATGCGACTTCAGTCACGTTGTCGTTGCCGTCATGTGATCCTGATCCACGCAGATCACTTATGTAGCCCAAGACATCTGGAGTTTTCCGCATTCCTTGTTGCTAGAACTAGATCCATGATACACTCCAGTGTGTATTTTATTTGTTTCACTGAAAGAAAAGTAGCAGAATAGTCCATTACCATAACACCAACGTTGAGTTCTTGTACAGCCTGACTGTATGATGCCTTTTTTCGGGGATTTTGCTTCCCCTCTGTCGCTCGTGGAGGTCTGTATAGTTCATCTCACACGCTTGGCTGGCGGACCCTTCGGCAAGCTGCAGTCCGAACGGGTACGTTTTTCGGTCTTTTTCTTTAGCGCTGGACCGATAGGCTGTAAGGCGTTTTGTGCTGCCCCTAAGTCCTCTCCCGAGGCAAGGATTTCAACCCCCCATTGCCGTTGTTTTGTCCTTTGAGGGGGACGAGTCCTTATTTATTTTTTCTTAGTCCATATTAGATCCCATGAGAGGCTAGGTAAATAAATGGTCATCTCCAGCAAAGTCCAGCATGCCACAGGAAGGCTATTTGAAACCGGAGTTCGCATACTAAGACTAAGCTTCCCCTTAGTTGCAGCCTTCGGTATATGCTGTTCCACCTTAGCTTGACAAGCTTTTATTATGGCTCACCTTTTACTTCGTCCATGCAGTTAAGCCCAGAACCTCTTTCGCTCACTCGAAGCGATGATCATGAGCACTGAGTTTAAGATATAACCTGCCTGGTGGTTTTACAGCCAGTCAGAAGAGAGCATCGTACCTTTTTAAGGATATTAATTTTTGATAAAATATCTTCACAAGTTTAGTCACTGGATCTTCTAATAAACATTTCCCAAGGATTATAAATATATGTTAGATTTCTTATTCGTAATGAAATCTTACAATGAAGATGCAAAATTATTGTATAAAATTACAAAAATTTAATTCAAAATGCATTCGTTCTGCATATCAATATGTTAAACACAATTTTGGCCAGTGGCAACCAAATAAAAACGACATGTAATCTTATAAATAATCACCTTAGAAATTCAAACAAACGACAATACCTATGATACCTATGTACAGAGACACAGTATATTAAACAAAATAATAAAACATTATATTTGAAGCCAACATCTCATTCTGACCTACATATGGTAATTGTATTGCAAGCCTTAAGGAAGGTATATCTTCTGGGTTTGACGAAATTTATGGAAAACATTATTGCCACACATATAATAGATTTTTTCAGTGAATGTAAGCGATTTAATAATATGCAGCATGGTTTAAAAAAATCATTCACTACTGAAATATTAGAATTCATACAGACAGTCACGGATGCTTTGGAGAGAGGTAAAATAACATTTGGTGTTTTTCTTGATCTCTCTAAAGCATTCGACACAATGGGTCATTACATTCTACTAGATAAACTATATTATTATGAGGTAAGAGGCAATAGTCACAATTTACTGGAAACATATTTAAAAAATCGGTGAATAAACATTTTAAAAAACATATTGTGTCAAATGCACAATACTTGAATATAGGTGTGCCGCAAGGAAGTGTTCTGGGCCCCTTACTATTAATTATATACATGAAATATTTTTCAAATAATGTCCCATTATAAAATTTTCACTAATGTGTCGATGAACCATAATAAGCTTGAACTTATAATTAAAACACACGATTGTTTTGAGTTTAGCACATGTGTGGTAAAATAATTGTAGCAGTATCTACAAAATAATATGTCATATTTGTCATAACTCAATGAGTATAATAAAGTTCTCCTTTTGGAGATATAAAAGCCATATTTGGAAAATTAAATGATGAAAATCATTAAGAAGAGCTTTAGTGGTAACATCCTCAACGGAATTAAATTGGGTAAGAGTGGAAGATCATCTTCTACGTGTGAACTCAAGCCTTTCCATGTGCGTTCAATATTCTTGTGAATACTTGTTAAATTATGTTTTATTTAGGAATAATTGTGTATGCATATTGGATAAATAAATAAATACAAATACAAAAAAGCTAAACTCAAAACGATCGTATTTTTTCATTATAATTTCAAGCTTATTATGGTTCATCGACACTTCAATTTCATTATTCTCGTTTATTTTCTCCTAAATTGATATTCACCTACAAAATAAATAACTAAAAACTAAGTTAATAAACTCGGCTTAGAAAAAAAACTTCTATATATTTCACCATAATTTGTCAGGCGTGTGCAATTTAACGGTTGTTTAAGGCTCTCGGTGTGCTAATGGGCTCATCCAATATTTACAAGCCCAGTTCGACCGCCTGACCAGAATAAAAAATTCGAACATATTTGCTGAAAGGGACAGCACAAATAAACCAACAAAAGGCGCAGACCGAAAAATATTGAATTATCTCTATACGAATCTCCGAAATCCCGATAAGAATTTCAATTAAGCGTAATACCGAACACTCCGTGAATGAATCCGAATAGAGGAGAAAAATAAATACCGCGCTGGTTTGCCGCGCATTTAATGAATAAAAATAAGGCGACTGCACAATCCACTCTGGCCACCATAAATTCGCCGGATCGAGCGGAATTATGCCATTTGTCCTAAATGCAAAGGTTGAGCTTGTTAAATATGAATTTTTCATCTCAAATAGTGCTTTAGTTTAGAAATATCTTTAAAACCTAGTGGGAAATCAGCGTGAAATCCACAACCACAAAAGCAAGACTCGTAAATTGCATATAAGATATAAAGAAAATATGATACAGTAAGTAATTTAATGCAGAAATGTAATTAAAAAATAAATCTATAGTTGCGCATTGAAAGTGGAAATTGGTATTTTCATTCCACTTAGTGGCTGGATTAAAACGGCCGTGTTGACTTTCAATTTAATTTACAGAACGTAATTTCAGCTTTTATAAAATTCGCTCCAATGGGATGATTCAGCGTTTAGATAGTGACGCGCTGAATGCTGACGACTATCAAAATGTTTTCTATTAAAACCTCTCGACTTCATTCAAGTACAATACTTTTATTAAACACCCCGCCTCCGTACCAATAAGCGGATTGATAAGGTTGTTTAGTTTACTTCGAATGCCATTGTGGTAATTAACGTCTAAAAGTTAATACGCGTATAATATAAATTTGTTTTTCAGCCACTTGATGTAATATTTACACAAAGCTTTAAAGTCACTCACTCTACCAAAAAGATAGGGAAAAAAATAGTGCGATTGTACCCCTTAACGAAACTAATCCAGACTAATCCAGATCTGTTTCCGATAGCATAGCTCATCGGAGTATTTCCGGTGAATCGAATCCAGCCGAGATAACATATATAGACAACCTGAATCCGGAAATAGTAGAAATTACCAACGAAATTATAGGAGATAGAACAATAAGGGATGCTAATGCCGTCATACTACTATCAGTGCAATCGAAATTTGTCAGTTTTTGAACCCGCATAGGTAACATGCTTTCAATTTTTAGACAATTCGAGTTTGCGTCTTCCTCGAATGGATGGGATGACCAATATAAACTTCATTTCTTGGCATCCTATTTGTCAAAAGAAGCGTAGTATTGGTACATGAATTATCGCTTAAGCCCTATAAATTTTTTATGAACGTAAAGGCTGATAAAATCATGGCATTTGGGTCCTCCCCTCAACAACAGATATTAAATTGAAATTAATTGCGCATAATTTTTTTTTGTGTGCACTACTGGAAACTGAATGAGGTAACAATTAAAAATAATTACCCCTTGCTACTAATAGATAATAGTTTAAATTCAATAGCGACTAGTTGGCCATTTACCCTTTTGTCAAGGCAGGTTGGAGTCAGAGAAGCAGATAAACCACTAAATACATTAATTAGCCAAGAAAGATTATATGAGTTTCACTTAATGCCATTTGGTCTTTACAGTGCAACCTTCCAGAGTATGGCAGATGTTTTATTTTCAAGTCTTATCCTCTGGTCTATTCTGAAGATATAGTGGTCTTTAGCGAAACGTTTGAAGAACAACTAGTTCTTCTTCGGAATGCCTTTAAGCGGCTGTGAGAGAGCAGAATTGAAGCTAAATCCTGAAAAAATGCTACTGTGCCCAATCAGAAATTAAACTCTTAAGATCGGCGCTGAAGGAACACATACCGACCAAGATAAGACCTTCGCAATTGGCAGTTTCCCGTACCCTAGAATTTACTATTGGCAGAAAGTGATCAACATTGTGCCTATAATTTATTTATTCCCTCGGATAATCCTAAAGCTCTTATTTCCAAAGAAAAAATATATCCTTTTCAAAAAGGTAATTATGATTTTCTGAATTTCCATTTGAATCTGGTTAACAGGAATGCTTTATTTGCATCTTATTCAGGCATAAATGATGCTATTCTTCTTAAATTTTATGATATAATATATGAAGCTTTTGAATTATATATTCCGTCTGTTTGGAAGTCCTATTTATCATCAACATATGCAAAATGGAAGAATCCGAAAAAACGGATTTAAAGCAATTAATATCAAACAAGAAAGCAGCTCATCATAAATATAAGCAAACATCTTCAGTTGACGATTATCTTTAATTTTCAACGTTAAGGTGCCAGTGTAAGAATTTGTCACCACAATTGCATACTAAATACATCGTTAGCGTTTAATGTAGCATAAAAGCTAACTCAAAAACTGTTTTTTGAAACTATGTGAAGGAATTTAAATTAAATGAAAGTATTTCTACATTACTAAAAAATGAGCCCGAGCAAGCTGAGAATGGTGAGGAAATAGTGCAGATGTTTTCAAACTTCTTTTCTTCCGTGTACGTAGATGACAGCGCAGTATCTCAACAATTAAGGATAAATTCCAACGTAATAAGCGTCCCGACACATCGCTAGCCCTCACAGTGTATGAAGTCTTCGAAAATATTGTGTACCAAAAAGAAAGTGATACGTGCGATCCTGATGGCACTCTTTGTTCCTTTTTTAAAAGATGGGTTTTTTTTCTATTGCGCTTCCTATTTTTCTGATCCTTCAAAAATCCTTAAAATGCGGCGAATTTCCATGGATTTGGAAACAATCATTTATAACACCAATTCATAAGTCTGGAGCAGTTGATAAAGTAGACAATTAGCGAGGTATGTGCATTCAATTAATTATCATTAAACTATTAAATAAAATAGTTGCTAAACAACTAGCGTGCATGTTTCGTAATATTATTCGTATAAGTCAACATGGATTTGTTTCTAAAAGGTCCATTTATACCAATCTAGTGGAATATCAGCAATTTTTGTCAAGCGCTTTGGATAAAAGGATGCAATTTGACTGTATATACACTGACATCTCTAAGGCGTTTGACAAAGTTCAGTATTCTACAATATTGGTTAAACTGGAACAACTTGGTTTTAAAAATACTACACTCAGTTAAAGTCATTCTTAAAGAATCGTTCTCAGCAAGTGAAATTGGGTCATTTCGTGTCTGAAAGTATAGTTGTTTCGTCTGACGTTCTTCAAGGATCACATTGCGGTCCTATTTAGTTCATTCTTTTTACTAATGATATTCATAATGTTGTGAGGCATAGCAATTTACTTATGTACTCGGATGACCTTCAAATATATAAAGCAATTGAGACTATTAGTGATTGTGTTGATTTGCAGGATGATTTGAATCGTATTTGTACCCGGTGTGATATCAACAAATTAAAACAAAATGTCAAAAAGTGTTTTGCGGTAAGCTTTTCAAGATCTAAGTCAGTTTTAAATTATACCTATAATATTAATCTTAAAGATCTTGATGCTTGGGATATGGTCAAGGATCTTGCTGTTACTTTCGATAGTCGTTTAATATTTAATTTACATATGTCAAATATTATTCAGAAAGCGTTTCGTAATTAGGGATTTATTTGGCACACCGCAAAAAATTGAAATATTGATTGTTTAAAAATATTGTATTATGCATTTGTTAGATGCCCTATGGAATTTACTTCAGTGGTTTGGTCACCTTACACAAAGTCTAACTGTGATAAGATTGAACGAATACAAAAAAATGCGGTGTTAACACTTGTTAAAGGGGAATACGATTTTATAATATCTTGTTTATCAATCCGGTCGCTGGAGTCTCGACGAATAAATTTGGATGTTTATTTCATTCTCAAACTTATTAATTATAGTATAGATTTCGAGTCATTATTAGGGTGCTTAGACTTTTATTCAAGTAGCTCTAGTCGTAAATTGTGCGCTGTAGCATTGTTCAGGAAGCAAACATGTCTCACAAATTACAATATACCTATTACTAGATCAATGAGACATGTAAATTATTTTAGACAAGTCTCTTGGTTTAGTATTTTTGATACCAATTTCAATAAATTCAAATATGATAAGATTAAGTAAGTTAGTTAGCTTGTGCTTATTATCAACCAGGTATATTATTTTGCGTTCATTAATTTGCATTTAATATTAGTTATTAGTTAATTTGTGATTTTTATTTCTTCATTGTATTTTGTATGATAAAAAGGGTTACCTGTTAAATAAAGATTATTATTATTATTATTAAGATTCCAAACAATGTACTAGAATTGTGTGCCTCTACAGAAAGAAAATAATACTGTCTAGCTTAACTGTTCGTATGATACGAGCTAATGAATTAATGAAGAGTGATTGATGGATGTTTGTGTTTAGGGGGATATTGGGGTTTCGGAGAGTGCAAAATTTATCGAGGAAGTTTACATTGAAGGGATTGTGGACAAATTTTACACTAAGGCTATTCATATGTTGGGATATTGGGGTGATTTGGGTGGTTTCGTAAAGAAGAACATTATAAGGATTGTGTAGGGGGTTGATGGGATGTTTTAGTTTAGTAGGAGAACGTTGGGCTAAGTTTCCGTCGATGTTGAAGTGCTAGAGAGTGGAATGACGGATATGATTAAATAGGATTCCACTGTAATCAATAAAAGGTTGACAAATCATTGTATATATCGTATATTAAGGGCTGTTTTGGTGGAGATGCCTTGGTTGGCCTTTACTGTGTTACTGAAGAAGGAATTATGGTAAGTGGGGCCCAATTGGTTTCTACAGCAGATTGTATCTTTTTGTGATGTTTGAAATGTACTGACAGAAGTCAAAAAAGCTATTATTTTGTTAGTAATCACTCCTACAAATATAATAATAATAATACTTTATTACCCAACAGATTATTACATGCAATTATAGGGAAATATACATATAATTATAGAATGTACATTTGGTAACTATAAACTTAAAAAAACAAAACTAAACAGTATAGTAAAATAAAATGAAACAAAAATAAATTAAAATAGATATAATTTTGCAATTTGCGACAAGAAGCGCATCCAGTAAACCTTTAAATTAATATAAATACAAATATATACCATGTAAATTTAGACACAATCTCTAGATACGTTGATTCATATTATTGGTTACCCTGATTAAGTTTCAAACGGACACAGTCAATTACTTTATTTAAACTATCATTAAAAATATCTACGCCATAACAATAAGTATTTACATTGAATATATAGGCGACCGTAGCCGATAGTTGGTATTACAGTTTTGTACATAACATAAGTGTCTGTTACGAGAGGGTAATGCTGAAACATTAAAATTTATCTTAGATAATAATATTTCATCCGATATCTGTCCATTTAAGAGTTTATATATAAGTACAATGTGCGCTATAATTCTCCGAACTTCCAGACTTTCAAAAGTGAATTCGTTTAGAATGCTGGAGTATTCATAACCGTGTGGTAGGTATACACCATATTTGCGATAAAATAGTGATTTTAAAAATTTTCTTTGAACCTTCTCAATAATCAATATGCTTGTTTGATAATATGGACTCCACACAACCGATGAATATTCTAGCTTGCTTCTAATGAAACTATAATAAAAAGCAACTACCGGATCCAGACTTGTAAACATTTTAGTATTGCGAAGTATAAAACCAAGCAGCTTTTGACAATCTGAAATAATTTTACGATAATGGTTACTAAAACTTAATTTTGAATCAATTAATACACCAAGATCACGATAACAGTCTACACGTTCCAGCGGTTCATGCGAAATTTTATAATCAAAATAAATAGAATTCTGATTTCTACTAAAAGTAACTATTTTACACTTAATAATTTTTGCCTCCAGTCCATTTATACGATACCAATCGATCAAAGTGGATAAATCATTTTGAAGGATAAGACAGTTTTCGAAGCTAATGATTGTACGATAAATTTTTATGTCATCGGCATACATGGAGTGTTTAAAACTCAGAACAGGAACATCATTAATGTAAATAAGGAAAAGTAAGGGTCCTAGGTTTGATACCTGAGGAACACCGCTTGTAGATACATACTTATTAGATTTGGTACCATGATAACAAACATAGTTCTTTCTGTTAAATAAATATGAAGAAATAAGTTGATAGAAATTATAATCAAGACCGTAAGTTGATAATTTCATTAAAAGTATATTATGAGATATTCTGTCAAATATATTTGATAATTTATTAAATAACTTTTCATCACTTTATCACATAACATGGTGAACTTCACGTTGCACTCATCTACTTAGTAATTGTATTATCAGGATGAATGGAAACTACACCGTTCTTTCTTTTTTTCTACCTAGTAAGCATCGTCTAACAACTCTTATCATTGCATAGCATCATAGCGACAATTTTTATCCTGGTTATCAAAGCATTACGCAAAACGGGTTATAATTTAAGCGTAAAACCTAGGTTTCAACCAACATTTATGGAATACTTTTTGCGCTACTCTATTGATGGAACAAAATATTTGAGTATGAGAGATACTATACTTGTTTTAGTTTATCTGATAAAATATAGATCGAACACAACAAAGTATATTACCTCTCAAAATTCAAAATTCTTGGGTAGGTTACCTAGTTTCGAATCTTACAAGTTAAGCTTGTAGCAAACTTAAATTCAAAGATTCAAATATCGTGAGTGCCTTCATTGTTTGAATATTAAAAAGAAGGAGGCGCGGAATTTGGGGATCGTGACAGATCATCGATAAAAACGTGAGGCAATAGAGTTGCTGCCGAAATTATAAATTATACTTACCTTAAACTTATTTATCCTGTTATTCCCGTACCCTTTGAGGCATTTACCTCTGCGGCGCCCGGCCGTGAGAAATCCTATCATAAGAAAACCTGAGAACCCGATCCTCCATTGCATGCCGCTCGAAAAGTTTGGTTCCTGATTTGCTTCGCGAACCCTTTGGAGAAATTATCGTCTTCCGTCCTGTGTTTAACTGCAGCTATCGAGAATATCGATCCGCGTACGTTGATGGCAAAAAGATAAGTTGCATTTATATACCGAGTACCCCGTTAATAAACCTCTATTTTTCATGTTTCAGAGTTTCTTTAATTTCTAATGTTCGAAATCCTTATACCATTATTATTAAACCTTGTTTTAATTCAAATATAGGATGAAATAAAACACTATTTTCTATGTTTTTTTTACCACTGTATATTAATGATTTTTACAACATTAATAAATTATCTACGACTATAGTTTCGACTCTTTCAAGTCATTATCAAGTGAATTGATTTACGAATTACAAAGGGTATATATAGGTGCAGGTAACAGGTAGTTAATTAGGGTGGTGCCGTTTACAGTGAAATTCAAGGGCGGTACATTAAATGGAAATTTTTGAGGCGGGTTGCGTTAAGGGGATTAGGCTAATTGGAATAAGCTGGAATTATATAAATCTGTCTGTTCATTTAGGAGATTAAAATTAGCGGCTTTTCTTTTTCTTGAAATTTCTAGTGCTTCTAACAGGTCGAGTTTTGGGCTTTTTTTACAGGTGTGTAATATTTCGTATTATCTAATGATGGGAAGCTATGTTTGTGTTCTAGGCTATGGTTTGAAAAGGAACTATTGTTGTGGTGTAATCTGAATGCTTTATGCTTTATGCGCTTATACATAGGCCAAAACGGAAGAAACTTCGAAACGAGATATGGAGAACATTTTCGAGCATTGTAAAAATCATTAATATACAGTGATAGAAAAACATAGAAAATAGTGTTTTATTTCATCCTATATTTGAAAATGAAATACCACATAGTAACGGTCACTGCAATCCTGTTTCTTGTTTTAATTCTTATTTGTAATTTGTGCTTATCATTTTTTGTTTGTTTTATTTTGAAACCACGAGCCAGCTCTCATTTTTATTTAGCCTGAGCAGCCATTTCAAGCTCTTTGTACCCATTTAAGTTGGATTTGCAGGGGCGGTGATATTAACTTTGGAGAAGCTCCGTGGGAAAATGTCTTCAAAAGCGTATATATGTGTGTTTATTTGCTTAGCTACAAAAACTATTTACCTTGAAATTATTTCTCCGTTGTTACAGGAAGCCTTCTTAGCGATTAACCTTCCCAGTGATTCACATATTCCATTTAAGAAGCAGAGGTGAAATCTAATAAGACATACTTGATACGAGTCATTGGTGAGCAGATTCTCTATGAGGAATTTAAATTGAACTGACGACATTTTTGTCCAGATAGCTCTGACCCCAACGATCTGTCGGTTTTAATCTATGGTCCCTTTCATACTTTGCCGTTGGTATACTGAATATTTGCAAACTCTGCAACAACACTCTAAGTACTCCTTGCTGAAATTTGTGAACTGCGTGAAATAGCATTTGGGAAGTATTATCAAATTGCATCGCGAGTCAGATGGGGTTGCAAGAGTAACTACACCTTTGGAATTGCTTCAAAAACCTGTAGTAAAAGTTGAAATCTTGCCTGTCGGCTCATGAATATCATTTGATGGGAAGAATGTTCGCAATTGATTAATTAATTTAGTTATTTGTTTATCTAGCATGGATTTGTGTATTTATTTTAAAACAGAGAAAGAATATTTCAGCAGCTTGTATAAAGGTAAAGCATCGCTAAACTAAAACATCTGTCTTAAAATATTTACTAATATAATAAATGGCAGTACGACTTTGGAGTCATTGATTCATTGTATAATCAGAGTGTTGTCAATTATTGTCACAATCAACTGTAATACTTGGTTTCCACTGTAACGGTCTATTGTAGACCATCTTATGATTTCGTGTTGTCATAATGATTAACATTTAAAGCCAACCTAGTATAAACATACAGGGTCCCTTATAAAAGTAATGCGCATTTTCTGTGAAAATACATTTATTGTTCGCACCGGAACCAATGCTTATTTTTTTTCAAAATACTCAATACACTTACGGAAACGTGTCTGTCATGATTGAAAGTAACCCTCCTCGACGGGAATGTTTCTTAAGAACATTGTAACATGCTTTTGGGTGTTTTCCAAGGACGCCCAATGCTTTCCTTTTAGCTCAAGCAGAGAAACAAAAAAAAGTCGCACGGAGACAAGTCAAGATTGTAAGGAAACTGGAGGACCACCGGAGTGTTTCTCCGGGCCAGAATAGTGGTAACGATGAAGGCCTTGTAATTAAGGGCATTCTTATGGTGGAGTCAGACAGTGTCTTTGATGTCAGCCCGCATGCGCACGATCCGGCATTTTAAACTCTTGAACACCTACAAGTAAAAAGCTGAGTCGATAATTTAAAGTAAGAAAGGAAAATTGATTATTGTATTAACTATCGATTATGCCACTCGCAAAGTGTAGACAGCGGCTTTACGCATTTGAAAAGAAAGGATCAAGTGAATTAAGTTCAGACCCCCATTCACGTGTTTGATAAGCCAAATTATTTTCTTAATTGCTCATTGTATAATAGTAGGTATTTTAATTATACTGTTGCAAGAAGCGTGGGGAGAAGGAGTGCATCATCGACGCGACGGATTGGACAAACAATAAGTGGCAGATATAAAAATAAGTGACAGATAATAAGAAAACATTACAATAAATAATTAATTCTAATAAATCGTTTGCAATTATTTTCACACTCGTAAAATGTGCGATAACGATACATTGGTGTCAGGTGTGGGTTGTGAAAAATTGCAAACAAAAAGGCGAAGTGCATTACAATAACGGACCTAAAAGTAGCTGAAGTAAAAGTTAAGCTAGAAGAACGGGATTTGTATACGAGCGACTAGAAAAGTATGTTACAACAAAGACTTAAGGATGCGTTACAAGAAAAAGGCCATGATCCAGATATTGATATCGGAGGCGAAACAGCATCAACTATGGAGCAGTTGAGGCAAAATTTCGATAACATGGAAGAAAAAATGCAGCTAATTTCTAGAAACCTGGAAGAAAGATTAACGGAAAACGCCGATACAATAAAACAAGAAATGCTAGAAATTTCTAAATACCTAGAAGAAAAATCTCCAGAACCCTCAAGGAAAATTATCGAAATTGAAGATAAAACATATGAGAAATTGGAACAGAAAAGTCTGATGAAATGAAACTAGAAATGCTGGATATTTCTAGTAAAGTTTTGGAAAATTCTAGAAATCTGGAAGAAAAATTACGGAAATAAAAAGGAAGTTCGGAGGAACTGAATTTAATGACATAAATCCTGTTCATTCGATAAAAGTGAAACCATCTAATTTTGATAGCCAAACGTCCTGGAGTAATTTCTTTAGAAATTAGCTTAATTCTAGCATTGCAAGGGGATACAACTAATGTCTTGCAGAAAGTGTCCCAGAACAAGATGAACTACGACCAATTAATCAAGCATCTAGAAGTGAGGTATAGTTGAACACGTGTACCATTCACAGCTTAAAATTCGCTGCCAGAAATTTGATGAGAGTTTGCAAGAATTTGAAACAGACATAACTCCTTTAACACTACTGGCGTGTCTTGGAGAACATCTTGGAGAACGGAGAACATCTTGGAAACATTATCTGTGCAGGGATTTTCTAGACGGATTGAAATATAAAGATATACATCAGGTATTGATACTCGCTCGACCAATTAAATTCGCTCTGTCTGTCACGTGCGCTCGAGTTAGAAGCAGCCAAAAATAGAGGTAAGAGTCAAGGCCTTTTTCGAAAAGTGGAAGATTCGCGAGAAGGATTGGGCGATCTTAGAAAAATAATACAAGATATTATCAAGAAATAGTTAGCAAACAAGAAGTAGGTGGAATGCTGGAAATGTGGAAATCACGGTCATATACAACATCAGCACAAAAAAATTAAATAATCGTACCAATGAAAAGTCGGAGAACAAGAACCAGCCAGCTAAAGGGAGATTCCGTCGGCTAATAAACAACAAGCCCCTAGAAAAACTGCAAAAGTAGCAAGTACCATACCACGTTGATATGGTTTTCGTAGTTGGAAACTCTTGTCGACTGCTACTAGACACGGGTACCACTAAGACAATTATAAGACTTGTTATTTTGTCAAAACCGCACAATGTACGACCAGCGACATGGAGATTACGAACAGCAACAGGAGAACCTGCTAGTATCTATGGTGAAATAAAATCCCCGATTACCATAAGGAACAAATCATTCCAACACCAACTCATAGTAGTTGACATTGATAACGAATTAATTCGCCCATTCCGAGAATCATGAATACTAAAGGCTTCTTGTTGAATCTTAAGAATGGAATCCTAAAAGTTATTGAAGAAGAGGTGGTACTATGCAGACGGAATATTAGTAGAGTCCACCTTTCCATAGAAAATATCAGTTCCGGAGAGAAGTGAAGTAATTATTGAGGGCCAGTTGGAAGAAGCATCTAATCACAACAACATTATATTCTTCGAACCTATCGTTCATGACGAAAAACTGGGTCGAAGAGTAGCAATAAACAAAACACTTGATTGCACCGATAAAAAATGTATTATTTAGAATAAAGATTACTAACTATTATTTGGTTAATTTGATCGAGGAAGTGCTGTTAGGACGTTGTTCCGCTGCTTCATTGATATTTCGGAAAACCACAGCAGAGAATAAAATCAATGAAAGAAGTTAAAGATTTCCTTTTCGATCCAAGATTGCAATCCAAATAAAAGAGAAAAAGTAAAAAAGTTGATCATGGAATACCAGGACGTATTTGATATTGGACAAAAAAGAAGGGCCAATATCGTTCAACATGAGATTAATACCGAAAATGTTAGACAGCAAGAAGATTGTCACTGGCGAAGGGGGAGGAAGCTGATAGGATTTTGCAGGATATCGGGGCATTATAGAACCATCTAGTAGTCCGTGGGTCTCGCCTATGGTATTTTAAAGAAGAAAGACGGATCGACTCGCTTCTGTGTTGACTATCGTAATCTAAATAATGTGACCAAAAAGGACTTGACGACACATTGGACACCTTGGCTGTATCTACTATTTTCTCCACTCTGAATCTTAAAAGCGGATATTGGCAAGTTAATGTAGCTGCCCAAGAGAGAGAAAAACAGCATTTACAGTAGGCAAAGGATTATGGCAATTCAATGTTATGCCATTTGGACTATGTAATGCACCCGCGACGTTCAGGAGACTAATGGAGACGGTACTAAAAGGACTATCTTGGAAGACATGGTTGGTTTACCTTGACGATATAAACGTAATGGGAAAGTCCTTCGAAGACCAAATGAAGAACTTATAAGAGGGGTTCCGACGATTGAGGGATTCTGGACTGAAACTTAGCCCGAAAAATTATCAGCTTTTCAAGAAAGAATTGCAGTAGGACACATTCTCTCAAGACAAGGTATTGCAGTCGATGTTCAAAAGATCTCAACGGTGAGGGAATTGCCAGTCCCAAAGGATTTACACCAACTCCGAAGTTTTCTTGGGTTATGCACGTATTACCATCGTTACGTTGCGGGATTTTCAAACATTGCCTCAGTAAAGGAAAACAACAGCTCTTCTGAAACGGGGAATGTCAGGAGGCGTTAAAAAAACTGAAAAACGCACTTACCAGCGCACCAGTTCTAAGTTATCCGTTGCCAGAAGAAAGATTCTTGTTAGATACCGATGCAATCAATATTGTTTTACCACAAATACAGGATGGACAGGAAAAGGTAATCAGCTATTTTACCAAGATTTTAGTCAAGCCTTAGCGAAACTACTGCAAGTCAGTAGATAACGTCTAGAAATATTTATATGGAAGGAAATTCTTACTGACCTAACCGATGATGCTGCTCTTATATGGCTTCTTCAGTTTAAGAATCCGGAAGGATAAGTCGCAACATTGGAAAGTTTGACTTTGATACTGAACACAGAGCTGGAGGGATCCACAGAAATGCAGATGTTTTGTCGCGAAGGCCATGCCCAGAAAATTACAAGCACTGTAAAAACGCAGAATCAAAAGAAAGTCAAGTACTGAACGGCTGTAGAAAGCGATGATTGGAATTTGAAAGAAATCCGGAAGGAGGACACGGAAGAAAAGTGGTACCAGGTCAACATAGGAGGAAGTCTCAAAGTATTCGCCCGAATTGAAGTTATACTGAGCTCAGTCGAATTCTCTTGTACTAGACAAGGGACTGCTTAAACGCATAATCAAAGATTCAGAGGCAGATTATAATTTCAAAGAGTATAATACCTGAAGTGATGGGAGACATTCACAATGGATCTTCCGGTCGAAGACTTTAAACAAACTTCGGGAGAGTTTCTACTAGGTAAACTGTAAGGTAAACGTCAGGGAATGGTGCAAGAAATGTGTGATTTGTGCAACAAGTAACGATCCACAGCGACGAAAGAAGGAACCTATGCGTCACTACAACGTTGGTAGTCCTTTTGAACGAATCGAAATTGATGTTGCTGGATCATTCCCCGAGTCTCACCAAGGAAACAAATATATCGTTGTAGTAATGGATTACTTCAGCAAATGGATAGATCCCTACGCGTTACCAAACTAAGAGGCTGCAACACTCACGGAAGTATTAATTAAAGAGTGGATATGTCGTTTCGGCGTTCCCTTCGAACTACATTCTGACCAAGGAAGAAATTTCGAATCCAATCTTTTTCAAGAGGTATGCAAAATCCTTAATAATTAAATAATTAATTTAAATAAATCATTTGCAATTATTTTCACACCCGTAAAACGTGCGATAACGTCACAATACATTAAACATAAAATTGCTTAGAAAACTTCACCACATAACATTTTTCTTTTCTCTGTTTGTTTTCTAACAACTAATTTTACACCATATTTCATTAAGTTATAATAGGCCGCTGTTAAAATATTTAAAATCTATCCATTAATCACAGCTATGACACTACGGCAGTAAATTGTATATTATTACGACCAATACACTGATTACGTAATACAAATATTTTCGCTATATTTTAATCGGCGGATGTGTGCTTAACGGAAAATTTCATTATAACACGTATCTCATGTTAATTTTAAAAGGGATTACGCAAAACCGCTAAACTTGATTTAAGAATTCATTTCATCCTCCTCCCTCCCCGCATTTTAATCTCTATCTGGACTTCATCATCAACGGAGTTCGTTAGTGTGATATTAAACTCGGCGCCATAGAAATTGTGAATCATGCGCCGTAACATGCAGTTTTTAATTAACTAAAATAAATATTAATGCAGGAGATTATAGCGGTCTCGCCAAGAGTAATTTAAACTAAGCTTGTTACATGTAGGTGTTTACTATTGTTACTGCATTAATTAATTGTTCAGATATAAGTTTTTTTTTCATATAGTGATCCTCTATAATAAAATATTTATGTGAATAATTTTCAATATATCATGCGGATTTAATAATTTGATATATTTCTTTTCCATACAGTATTTTAATTAATCAAATCTTTAAATTAATATTTTTATAATATTAATTAATTTTTTTACTTCTTTGTAATATGGATTACCACGTATTAAATTATACTAAAATGACCTCAAAACTTATGAAGATTTTATAAAAACGAATTTCCACACTCTAATGTAATTATAAAGTTTTGCACAACTCTGCGTCGTGTTGTTTGAAAAATTAAATACACAAGTGATAAATCGTAATAAACGTCCGTCGCTGCGACTATCAGTTTAATTACTTAGCCAGCATCAGATTGCGTATTTCGTTTCGATTTTATATAATTTTTGATTATCGTCGAAATTAGCCGTCGGTTCATCGACGTTTCAAATTGGATTTGCAAATTATAAAACGTTCAATTAATATTCGGCGCGAAGCCGGACGTACTAATTGCGTTCTATTAAATTTTAGTCCGCTCTATAATGTTTGTTAATGGTCAAATATTATTCATGTCGATTCTGGATTGCTAGATTTAGTTAACTCCTGCCCTTCAAGTTGATGAATAATTTGTCACTGGCAGGAATCCGTGTGAATAATGACTAGGGGTATTATGGTCTGATATCAACCCGTGTTATAATTCTTGACTAAATTAACTTGAATGAAATAAGATATGTTTACCTTCATGTATTTATGCTTTCGTGATTGTTTTTTAATATACATGTTTTACATTTATAAGATAAATTAATCTAAATTTAAAAATTATAATATTAACATAAATAAATTATTTAAATAATTGTGGTTAAATTGTTTAAATTACGAAATTTATTCGGATTATCGTAAAAATATAAGATTTTTTTGGAGTTGGTACAAATTCACATTTACCTACGTGGGATTATCGTCACCATTGGAGATAAGAGTGGATTCAATGTTCACCTAACAATAAGCACGAAAAGCCTTAGTGGAAATTCACTTATATTTCATTCTAAGAACAAAATAAACGTAAAGGTTGTTTCAAGTGTCTAAGACGTACGTAATTGGTGTTTTAGGTTCTTTAAGTTTGCTTTAACCAAATTAAATATTTTCCTGTATCTTTCCTCTAATTTATAAGTTAGTAGGATTCGAGAGAAAGTTAAAAGGCAGGAAGAAACAAAGTAGTTCGTTATCGTTCGGGAGCTCTGGAATTCCATAGGTGCTTTCTGAGTTCTAATGGTCAGGGTGTCGTAAGGTAGATAGGACAGTAGTTGGTCAGTTAACATCGCACGGTGACAAACGGAACCAGATAAGCTAAAATATCTTTAACTTTCATTTTTACATTTAATATAACGTACGTATCAATATATAATTATTATAACCGGTAAGAGCATGGACGTCACAATTGGCGCCCAACGTGGGGCACACAGGGCATAAAGAGCTTAAAGGCTAAACGGGCCGTAATATTAAATTCTAAAAGTAAACAAATATGTTTTGATAAGGTGTTCATAATTAATAATTGTATATAATAGATTTCAAATTAGAAATTAATCGTTTGTGTCAAGGAGAACTTAAATATGAGTTAGAAATTAGAGGGGTGTTATCAGTTGAAGTGCAAAGTAAAACATTAAGGGGATTGATTAAATTAGAAAAGTCTGGGACATTCTCCTTCCCTGCTTATCCCTTCAAATTTGCTGATGAATTTGATGTATTAGTAGTAAAATTAGGCAATTTAAAACGTTGATTGCAAATTTCGTGGAGTTAAAAGAAACATACAAAAGAATAATCACAAAATTTGCTCATCTGTTTAATAGAATACATAGATTACCTACCGGTGATAATAATGAAACAAATAAGAAATTAAATTTGCTTAGTAACGTGTGTTTCAGATTTTGAAGTGAAAACTAAAACGTTTAAGGATGAATCGACTTTAAATAAGTCAGGTAAATTTTCTTAATCTAAATGAAGAAGAATCAGTTGGTTAGAAGATAACTTAAATAATGAATATAACATCTGTACCTGTTCATCATTTTTCTTTGTTTTATTCGGGAAAACAGAAACAGATGTCACTTAACGCATTTTTAAAGCGCGTGGATGAGTTAAGATTAGCCAGAGGAGTCTCTTTGTCAAGTTTGTTTACTTCTGCAATTGATCTTTTAACTAGGAATGCCTTAATCTGGTATCGGGCTAATAATTATTTTCGTAATTGGGGTGACTTAGCAGAGGGTTTGCGTGAAGAGTTTGAACGCCCTGGTTATGATGAAAAACTGTTTGAAGAAATAAATTTGCGCATACAAGGATCGAAAGAATCTATTGGCATATATATTTCAGTAATGCTAAATCTTTTTAATCATTTATCTACACCTTTACCAAAAAATGTTCAACTTAAAATTATTATTAAAAACGTATTAACAAATGTCACTTAGCTTAGTACAAATTACGTCTAGATCTTAGATATTAAATTTGGTAAGAAAAATAAAGGCGAGTTAAGTAATAATGCGTGAGTTTCTAGCACCACCGAGAAGTTCAACTGTGCTTGAACCTGACTCAACTTTATGGAAAATATTCCGGGTTGTAGTTCGATTAATAACGAGAGAAGCAATCAAAAAAATCGTTGGAAATTTAAGAAGGCTGGACATTTAGCTAGAAATTTAATAAATTCGATATTTGTTTTGCTACATTCTTGATGGAACCAAATTTTCATATTGGGAGAAGTAATACACTTGTTACATTTGTTTATTATCAGGTTAAAACTTTTTAACTTTGAGAATGATCCGTAAGGACCGGAACACGTGTCAGTTACCTAATAATAAACAAATGGAACATAACAAGTGTATTACTTCTCCCAATAGCTAGAAAATATTTAAATAGTAGTAACCTCTATTGTTTTAAGTGTGGAACAGAAGGCTTTAAAGTTCATAACTGTCCTAAATGTCAGGGAAACTTCAAAGCAGGGCATTGAGTTGTGTGTCTGTTCTCTTAGAAAAATCGACTAAACCGTGAAAATTTCAGCCTATCACAGAATATATCCTGTCACATGTAAACTCTGATCAACGTCCTTATTTATGTGTCGAAGTTTTTGGTTTCAAGTCACTCGGGTTGTTAGATTTTGGTGCTAGTCATACCATTTTAGGAGGTCCCTATTGGGAAAATTTATTCATGTTTTGCCAATAGGGACCTCCTAAAATGGTATGACTAGCACCAAAATCTAACAACCCGAGTAACTTGAAACCAAAAACTTAAGGGTTAAAAATTACAATTAATTACCTGATATAAAGCACAATTTAATACTCGGAATAGATTTTTGGAAGTGGAGTGGTCCCTGATTTATCTAATGATGTTTGAAAATTTTCCACAGAAGTTATTTTAAATTCGATTCGGTCCGACAGTTGTTTAAATAATGAACAAAAGGTTGTTATAGGCAAACTTATTGAAAAGTATTTTAATAAAGTAGGGGATGATTTACGTTGTACGATTGCAGTTGAACACGAAATTGTTACTACTTCGCCACAAATAAAACAGAGATATTATCCCGTATGAAGGGCATTTTTGAAAAATCTCATTCGGATTGGTGTTCACCTGTTATTTTAGTTCCTAAAAAAGATGGTACTTGCAGATTTTGTGTAGATTTTCAAAAATAAATGCTGTAACTAAAAGGGATATGCGTCCATTTATACTACTAGAAATGTTTCATTCATGTCATCACAAATGCCGGTAGCAAAATCATCTCGCGATTACCTTAGTTTTAAGGTACCAAGAAGGTACGCTTTAGCAAGATGCCCTTTGGGCTACACAATGCCCCGGAATCTTGGCAACGGCTGATTAGGTCCTGACCTTGGACCTTTCGTCTTTATGTACCTTGACGATATCATCGTGATAACTCAAACATTAGAAAAACACTGTCAAATATTAAAAGAAGTTTATTGTAGATGCAAATTTAACCTCATCAAAAGTTAAATGACGGTTTTGCAGAAAAGAGTTGAGAAGTACCTAGGGTACCTTGTTAATGAGCAGAGGATACATGTAGATTCTGAGAAAGTTCAAGCAATTTTGAATATACCTGTGCCTAGGAATGTGTCAGTAGTACATAGTATACTAGGATTAGCCTCATGGTATAGAAAATGCATTCCAAATTTTGGGAAACTTAGTTCAACCTTGGACGGCATTGTTAAAAAAATCATCTAAATTTATTTGAGGAGATGAGTGCAATCGTGCTTTAGATTTAGTTTAGAAGGCTTTGATTTCTGCGCCTATTTTAAGGTGTCCCGATTTTTCCCCACCCTCTATTTTGCAAACAGATTCAAGCGGATATGGCATTGGGGCAGTTCTTTCACAGACTGAGAATGAAGTAGAATACGTTAATTGTTATATTAGTCGATCGTTGACTAAAGCTGAGAGAAAATATAGTACCACAAAGCACGAATGTCTTGCATTTATCTGGGCTGTGGAATAGCATCGTTCTTATTTAGAAGGGTCAGAATTTACAGTTGTTACAGACCATTATTAGTTAGTGTGGTTAAGTATTAAGTATTTTAAAGGATCCACAAGGCAGGTTGGCTCGTTGCAGCAGTATTCATTTCAAATCGTATATTGTAATTGACTTTATAAAGTTCGGTATTATTGAAGATAAACCTTTACGATATCCTCAATATCCAGATAACTTGATGGACAAGTTAATATAATCTAGTAATAATTGGAAATTAGTGATTCCAAAAAGCTCTAGATGAAAAGTGATGTGTCCAAGTTCGTTAAAAATTGTGAGATTTGTCAGAGAAATAAACACGAACAGGAAAAACCTAGGGATTTGCTGGAACAACCAATAGTCGATAAGCCATGGCAGATGCTCAGTGTGAATTTAGTGGGCCCTAAAAGTTCATCTCGGCATCAATATATTTTAGCTGTAACAAATTATTTTAATAAGTTCTCATTATTCTTTCCTATTAGACGAACAACATTTTCTATTGTAGTTAAGAAAATTGAAGAAGAAATATTTCTGGTGTATGGTGTACCAAAAACAGTTCACCAGTAGTTTATTTAAATCGTTATACAAAACGTATGAATTGAAGTGTAGATAAAATTCTCATTATCACCCATAAGCCAATCCTGTAGAAAGGGTTAACAGAGTATTAAAATCTATGTTAAGATCATACGTAGGTGAAAATCATCGTTTATAGGACAAACAATTGGAGAAAGTTGGTTGTGCAATACGTACAGCAACTCATGAGGTGACTGGTTTCACACCATATTTTGTTAATTTTGGTCGTCAACAAATTCTAGTGGAATCGGATTATAAAATTACTTACAGTGATGTAATCAGAGTAAATCATACTGATATTGAAAACAGGTCGGAGATATTTCCAGAATTATTTGAAAATATCATATCGAAGATAAAGATGGCGTGTGAACGTAATAAAAACACTATGGCTTATGTAGGCGTTCTGAGACTATATATGTATTAATATAGTTTTTCTGCGTGTGTAATTTAATTAATTAAATAGCATATATACGACTATGTATGTATAGTGTTAGTCTCAAAATATTAAATTTAACATTTGATCAACGCTTATACTATAAGAAAGGAAACGAAACCCTTAGCGCTAAAGGTACGTCGTAATTTTATTAAAATAATACTTTTTATTTTATTTTGTGTTGGTCAAACAATAGTCTACCTTCGGGAAGCTCTATATTACCAGACATTTTTTTGTGATTAAATCTTATATGCATTAGTTTATTACACTGTTATTATTTGTATTTGTTTTTGAACACCTATCAAATATCATATTTTGTTTATGATTTCTTGTTTGGGTAAAATTAATTACATAGTTTTATTTTTCTCGGAAATTAAAGATTTTTTGTATTGTAACTCCCTGTGTTGTTTAAAATTAGTTTTCGTAATTTTGTTTGAAAGGTTCTGGCGAGAATCGTTATCTAAAATATCGTGGCTCCCAAAATTTAGAAAAAGAAAGTAATAAATTATCTTGACCCACCCCATCTTCACTGAGCGGGTCGGCCGGCGATTAACAATTATCTTCAAGAGCGTGGACAACATAATGACATTAAAACTGAATATTACTAAACTAAATTTGACATTTTTACAGAAACGCCTTTGTAGTTTCTGAAATAAATTAAGGAAAATAAATAAATGTGCATTTAAATAATGCTAATAAATATAGTATAACGAATTTCTAAAACCAACTTCTTTAAAATTTATTTCAAAATAAAAAAAAAATAAAAGCACTTGAATTTGAAAATTTCGTTAAATCAAGATTGTTGTGTTGGAGAAAAACTGCTGTAGTTTCTACATCCAATAAGAGACACTGATAAAATTACTGGTGAATAATCCTGATCAATGTGGCTTTAAACATATCGTAGAGGCGTTTCTTAAAATTTATGAAAAGAAAAATTAAGGTTAACTGAAAAAAAAATAGTAAGATCAAAAATTTCCGTTCTGCAGAAAAATGATTGGGCCTTTTATATCTATTTATATCTATCAACGTAAATAACTAAAATTACAGCTTAATAGTTTTAACAAATGTAACTTCTAAATTTCTAAAAATGAGAAAAATTAAAGCAGCTGCAAATTAAAATTTCTTCAAATCTGAAATTGTAATTATATTAAAGAAATCAATAAACAAAATTATGGATGAATAATAATAATAAATGTAAAATGAACACCTTCTGCAAATTTACAAAAATCAAAAATAAGGACAATTTTTGGTAAAACCTAATTTTAACTTTTTGCACAAATATAATTGTAGTTTGTATAACCAATGAGAGATATAAATAAAATTATTGGTGAATAATCCCAATAAATGTGGCTTTTAATTTGCTTAAAATTTACAAATTAAAATAATAATAATAGCTTAAAATTTTGGTCAAATCTGAAATTGTCGCATTGCAGTAACGTAATTGTAGTTTTATAGTTTTAAGAAAGAAAAAAGTAATAATACTGAACTTTTATTTCAATCTGAAACTCACTTTTTGCAGAAACACAATCGTAGTTTACGTATTCTATAAGAAAAATAAATAAAATTGTAGATGAATAATACTAATAAATAGAGAGCGGATTTCTAGCATTATGCTTATCTATAATATTAATAGCATCGAAAAAATTTCTTAATATCTATACGAATCTTGAAGAATGTGATTACTTAGAGCTAAGTTTTTTTTTGCTTTTTTGCTTATTTTGACTTTTTGTGCTTATTTTGACTTTTTATGCTTATTTTCATGCTTTTTTTAGATTCTGGTGCTTATTTGGAGCATTTTCTTAAATATTTAAAAAACATTTAATAATATTTTCACGCTGATATTAAATTAATATGCTAATATAGAGAATTTTCGTAAAAATCTGTATCCCATCATTTATAGATTATATTTGTATTACATATTTTCTTCGTGTCTTTTGACAACATAATTGTTTAAAATCTTCATAATATGATACAATAATTATAATGAATTTTATTATTAATAAATATTAGTACAAATTACCAATTTACAATGGATTCGTTTAAAAATAAGTAGATATAATAGACCGTCTCATTATTCAGATAATACAGACGAACGCTTCATAGGAATCACACCTATGATATTCCGGATCTAAACGTCGTTCAATTAGGCCCAAACAGGGGCCCCAGTATGTATTAAATGTCAACAAATTTAAGTGATAGCTAATAATCAGGTGTTCTGCAACCGTATCAATTTCCTACTCTCGGCAAAAATACGGATTTTCATATTCAAACTCGCATTCATAAACTATTGAATTGACATTTCAAAAACTTTGCTTATTTATCAAAAATTACTATATGCGTGAATCGTATTAACCTGGGGAATCACAGATAAATTATATAATTCACATGTATATTTAACCCATAATGCAAAAGGTGAAAACCACAATACAAGAATTAATTAGAGACTATCCAGAATTAATAAGTGAAAATTATACATTATTTTGTAAGGCATGTTTAAAAATAGTAAGTTTTATTTTAGTTCCCAACTGCATCCTAACTAGTCAAGACTTCTATGTAAAACATGTTATAACAACACTACATCAAGAACGTTTGAAAAAGTTCAAAGCTTTAACAAACGATGGACAATTTAAATTAAATTCACATTTGTGCAAAATACTTTTACATTTGAATATCAAAATAATGCATTTAAATCTTTCTTGGGAAAATATTGTAAAATGCGTATTCCCGAGAAAAAAATATGTAGCTCTTGCGTACTATGAAACCATACAAAAAATTAAAGATATTATTAACAATAATTATATGTGGTTTGGTGTGGATAAAACCACAGACGCTTGTTTAATTTAGTAATAGGAGTTTAACATGAAGACATTCGACCAATAGTATTTTGATATATACAAAAGAATTGAAGAAAACTTTCATAAATGATGGACTGACAAGCTTATTTTTGCCGTAGACAATACCAAGTTTTACTAATAATGCATTTTGTGCATTGTACAAGTTTAGCACATGGATAGAAACGAATTTCTGTAACTATAAGAATGAAATTTCCATTTATAGATTTAATTAAATATGGAAAAATAGTTCATATCTCACTGCCCCATAAACCAGTGCTAACAAAATGGGGAACTTGGCTATATGCTACGATGTACTATGCGAACAATTTTGAAGAATTTAATAAGATTATATACAACTTTCCCGAAACGACAAGCAAATCAGTTAATGACTGTCAAAACAGTTCTTAAGAAACAAGAGCTTCCTTCAAAACAATTTAGTTACATAAAATCGCGTTTAAATTTTGTGAGCAACATAATCAAATCTTTATAAAAGCAGCTTAATTTTAGAAAATACCTGGACGCATTGGCCAAGAAATCAAAATAATATCGAAAGAAGTATTCGGTGAAAATAAAGGATTTTTAATATTAAATAAATTAAAATTGATTTTGAATGGCAATTTTCAAATGGATCCAGCTATAATTTAAAATAAAAAGAAGCTTTTCCACTTTCAAAAATTTATTGAGCGTCAGAAGTAATATTTTTTACAATTAAACCCCTAGAACAACATTTAATGATCTACTGTTTTCATGAATAGATTTTAGTTATTTTGAAATGTATACAAAATTACAATTTAGTTTTTAAATACTTACATGATATTATACATTGCGTAAGGAAAGTATGTTTATTTTAGTTTTAAGCAGAATTTCTATGTAAAATATGTTGATAAACGTGTAACATATTAAGAAAATATAGTTTTCTTTAGTGCTTTTTTTCGTGTTTTTATGCTTTTTTTCTGTTTTTATGCTTTTTTAATGCTATTTTTCTCTAAATATTGTGCCTTTTAAAGTGCTTTTTTTCACATTTTTTAAGCTTGTCTTTAAAAAATCCAATAATTACTACTTTAAATTCATAAGAAGAAAAAATAGAGGCAATTGAAAATGAATTTCTGATCTAATCAAAGATTGACTGTTGTCGGAAACACAATTGCAGTTTTTACAGACAGACAGAAAAATGTATAGAATTATATGTGCATAAGCCTTACAAATTTAGCTTTATTTATTTTGAAATAAAATTTTTCAGTTAAAAAAAAAACAAAAGATGGCAATTGAAAATACATTTTTGGTTAATCGTGAAAGTGATTTTCTGCAGAAATACAAATATAGTTTTTATATCCAACAAGTGAAATAAATAAATGTAAGGGTTAATAATTTTCATAAATGTAGCTTTAGAAATCTCTAATAATTTCTTTTTTAAATCCACAAAAAGAAGAAAATAGTGGGTTTTGAAACCAAATGAAATAATATTTTCTGATTGTAATTTTATATTTAACGTATCAAATCAATACTAAAATCAGAGGCCGTGTAGATCTGACAATCAATTTCATTTAAGGGCATCTTAAGGTCTCCTAAAATTCAAGGCATTTTCACAAGCACACTTGAATTAAACAAATAAGTATAAAAAAATACTAGTATTTTTAATCATAAATAATTATGATTATTTATAGATCCATAACAAACATAAAGCAGACATTAAACTTTTGGAGAACATTTCCAGGTCATAAAGTAACCTAAGAGTGAAATTAGAGGCCAATTCAGATATTATTAAGGTAATTTAAGGCGTTTTGGCTGCAGAAAGGGATTATTTGAATTCAAATGAATGCCAATCGGTCTCAAAAACGCACTGGCTACTTTCCAACAATGGATCCCCTCCGAATCTTAAATGACTTTATCCTCATCTCCGATACCTTCTAATAACATCTTCAACACCATTAGGACCAACAGGACACCCTTAAGCTTGTAACCGGAAAGACGATGTTAGAAAACAGAGACAAAACCAACATATGCTTCGAACAAATAAAATATCTGGGGCACATCATCTTAAATGGAGTAATCACTACGAACCCTGAGCGTATTCGTGCCATTGCTACGTTTAATAGTCCTCAGGATCATAAGGAAGCTGTATAATTCAACCAAATGTATGAACCGATGGTAGCAACTTCACCCTCGGAACAGTTCTAATCAACGAGAGAGACTAGAGGTACATGCAGTTTAGTACACAAGCCGCTTGCTCACACCAGCTGAACAAAACTCTAGTTAGAATATGAGCCTTAAATAAATTATGAGGATATATAGAAGGCTCATCAAGCCTTACGTTGCATGATATAATTGAAAGCACCCACCGGACATCTAGATAGATAACCTTATAGATGATGCGACCTCACCATCAAGTACACCCCTGGAAGATAAAATTCCGTAGCAGATGCACTATCCAGAACACCGAGCCACAACATCGCCAAAATCAACCTAATTTAGGTTAATCTGCCACAACGAGGCGCAACCGATATCCGGAGATCATAATATTAGGATGTCCATTTCAGAAAATTATTGAATCCCTCAAAGCTCAGCTGAAAATGGAAAACGTCTTTTATTAGAGCAGTAAAAGGTACCTCCTCAAAAGAGGATCTGCATCGATACACCCTTAACTTCGACATCGAGGACGCTCAACAATATATCTCGAAAGAAGTCCCAACCCTGTTGAAAGAATTCCATGATAACCCGAACGTGGGACATTATGGATCCCACAGATCTTACCACAGAATAACACAACGTTATTATGGGAAGAAGATGAGCGATGATATTGCTGAATATTTCAAAAATTGTACCAAATGTCATCGTTACAAACGAAGTAACCTGAAGCCCACAGGATGAATCCAGACTACAGGCCCGAATCAGCGTTTTTAGACGATCTTGTTTGACCTATTTGTACTGCTGTCTACTTCTCTAAAGGGATACACCACGATTCTCATAACAGAAGACATCGCCGGCAAATGAGTTGAAATCCTGCCACTGTGAAAAGCTATAGTCACAGAATGTGCCACTGTATTACTAAAAGATCTTTCTGCGCTATAGAATTTCCCGCCGATGCATATTCGATATGTTAATAGAACCCAGTTCATTAGAGCTGTCATGTAACAAATGATCTATAGTTTAGGACTGCAGCACAACTTCACCCCACCCAGGAGCTGACAGATGAAAAACAGGACCACCACAAGAAGTATGCAGATGCTATCGGAAGACGATATCTGAGTTGACACACATCTCTTAAGTCGAATGATTACTCCACAGCAAAATTTGCCCCTAACAGGGGTCGGGCCATACGTCGTCCTCCAAGTAAAAGGAATATTTTTTTAGGAATCTAAAACCTTATTTTAAACTATTTCTTTAATTTGTTAAAATATGGGTGCAATTAAACAAATTATAGATAAATTTATTTATTGTCATTTAATATTGTTAGCTTGAGTTTACGTGAAATGTTTTGAAAATGAAAATAAGACTTACGTTATTTAAGTGAAGTAAGGAATAAACTAAGTGTTATAGTCATTTACATTGTTCCATTGATTAGATCTATATTATGTTCATATGTGACCATCTATCAAACTCTTTGAGCATTAGATTGGGCACAAGGTAATAATATTTAAGGACTAGGCTCCTAATGACTAAACATGGGATATATGAGGCACGTTTTTCTATTTTTCGGAATTCTTGTAATTTATTAACTGATAAATAGATTCGTAAAACTAACTTTACTAGATTTTGGCCAAATGAGGCTACTAAAATTAATTTTCCAATAAATCAAATGCAAAGTACAAAGAAATAAGTTAATTAAATTATTTACAAAACTAAATAATTAATTGCCTAAAAAAAATTATGTTATAATGCCACAAATATCCAGAAAATATGTTCTATAATCAATACTAAAAGTTATGCCTCTCCTCAACCGCCTTTATACTTTCATTGCCCATTCGAGCTGAGCATAATTTGCTCTAATATTTCCAGAGATAACACCCCCGGCCGAGGTATTCCCGGCGCCGATAAAAAATCCCATTTTCTTAAAACGACGTTTTAATTATTTATATACGACCCAGTTCTTTATGGGCGAGACAGTGGAGATTTGTTCGGACTGAAAATTTCGTACGTGACGAACGTGAAAATATTGTCGACCCGCACGACTATTAACTTGAATAATGCCACGATCAATTTTCATAATTAGAGCTTTTCACTTAGTGAGGGTTTGCTTTGCCCGTTGTTCTCTTTTCTTTCTTCGTTTTATGTGAGAGAATGAAATATTCGTCATGAATATTCAATGGAAAAGTGATAATAAATATCAGATATGATCTTTAGAGTAACAAACAGTTGTACTATTTCTTTTGAGGTAATTAATACAATGTGAGGGGTGTAAAGTCAGTATGGAATGTTTTAAAACTAATCTTAGTATAATAAGATTTATATAAAATTTTATATTATATATTTGAAATTTGATTTATTTTTTAATTTCTACAAGTAGTGTGGAGAGAGGTGAACCATATTGCGCTGCATTATTGGATTCAAACTTTAATAATAAAAAATATGAAATTCGAAAATGGCAAATCCAAGGTTCATTTCAACAAATTGTTTATTGTTTATAGTTTTGTTTGTTTCTCTTCTAAAATTAATCTAAAATACATACTATTATAAATATTATTACTGTAATTTAAATGCTTCACAACTCAAACTATAAAACTCATTTTTTCATTGAAATAGTTGAAGAGTGTGCTAAAATAATGAAAAATTCATAGAGATAAGTCAAGAGCTAGCGTAATCTTGACTTACTCCAATGATTTTTATATTATCCTAGCACAAGTTTCACCTGTCTTAAACACAATTTTACAGTCAAAGAGAAAATATTATTTTAATATCCCAATAAATAGTTTATTGCCATGGCAGTATCTTGATCCAGTTTAATTTTTATTGCCCGATTGTACTCTTGACTTAAGCTAATGCACAATGGATTATGCTAGCGTATTATTGACCTATCCCAATTTATTATTAATTATCCTATCTTATCCTTTACATAATTAAAAAAAGACTCTACTACGTACTATAATTTTGAAGCTTAAACTAGTGGTGAACCATCCACCCTGAATTTTAGATACACTAGCGGAAGCGTCACATTTCTTCCCCTGCCTCGCTATATTGACACAGAGCTTAGAAAACTCTTGCAGCCGATTCGCGACATATTTGCAAAGTTATCCTTGAAGAGCTCGCGACAATCGCGAGTAGCTACCCGAAAGGACTGAGGCGCTCATTATCCAGTCTTCCAGTCCCCCTGGAGGGTAAGCATCAATTTACGAAATATTTGTATTGTAGGAGGTCACCTGTGGACATGATCCATTTTAGGCGAACAATTGAGAAATAAAAGTGCTCTCTTGGTGCAGATTAGAATGCAAGGGACATCGGCGTAGAGAAAGGAGAGGCAATAAAGCAAATACTTAGGTAAGGATGATTAATGAGATGACAGCTTAACAAAGAAATTGTCAAGCTGTTATCCCTTCCAATTGAGGGAGAAGCACCACCCCCAACAATATAGCTAAGAGCGTGAGAAAAAGGGACTCACTCACCTTCAAGAACTCGAATCGATAAAACTTGATTAAAACACTAACAATTTCTTCACAATTAATTTTTATTTTGCTAGATGTACATTTCGGGTACTATGCACCCATTATCAATTGCTTATATATAGTCCTTTGTTATAAGCTATTGAATATGGGTCACTTTTAATGTGTTTTTAAAAGGAGTAGCCGGCAATATCATTAGTCAGTTACCAAAATCTTCAGGTGTGCTTTTGGCCAAGACAGGTTTATGAAGCTTTTGTTAGAGAAATTGTATTAAACTTCGTCAATCAAATAGCCGCGATATTTATGGCATGACAACTAAACTTCTGAAAATACTAATCATTGCAATAATAACTCCTCTAAAAAAAGTTGATAAATTTGAGTATATTTAACGTTATTTTTCCAAGCTACCTACAATAGGCGTACATTATACCAATTCATAAGATAGGTGACTCATGGGATGTTAATAACTATCGTCCAATTTTGTTGCTATATCTATATCTTTAAATTGTATCATACTTGGACAATGCTGAGATCATAACGAGAAATCAATATGGCTTTCGTAGGGATAGATTTACGAGGGACGCAGTCATTGCATTTATTGAAGAGATTTATGAAGTATTTGAAACCGGAAGGTTTTCAATAGCAATCTTCCTGGATCTTAGTAAGGCATTTAACAGCGTCTCATGAGATACTCCTGCAGAATCTCTTCTTCTATAATTTTGATCCAAAAGCCTATCGAATGTTTAGCTCTTATCTTGGCAGTCGAAGTCAACAAGTTTATTATAACAACCAAAAATCTGAAGTACTTGCTGTAACCAATCGGATACCGCAAGAATATGTCCTCGGCCCCTTGCATTTCTTAATATACATAATGAATTGCCTTACAAACCGGATGAGTCCTCTACTGTATTATTTGCGATAATTCTACAATCAAAACTTTTTCCCACCATGAAGAAACAGTAATAGAAAAGAATACAAATGCGACAAATAGTGCAATTGGTTTCATTCTAATAAATTGCTTGTTAAACCAACAAAATCAGTAGTTATAAATTTTTCATTAACACCAAATATTAACGAAAAAAGAACCAGATTTCTTAGAGTTTACTTTAATTCTAAATTATCATGCCATCAGCATGGGTCAGAAACTACCAAGAGACGAACTACAAATATTTATCTTTTGCTTTACTTAAATATTTCGCTGCCTCAGTCCTCCTTTCGAACAGCTTATTTTGCCTTGTTTCAAAGTAATTTAATTTACAGTTTGCTTCTTTGGGATCATTCCAGTATTATGGCCAGGGTCTTTGAACTTCAAAGGCGTGCCTTAAGAATAATTACTTTATTAGGATACAGGGGTGAAAATTGAATTTGAAACTACTTACCTTGCCAAGTCTATATATCTTGGACATTCTGCTACATGTTCACACCAATAAACCTCAGTAACTACACACAAGAAGACACAAGAAGATTCATAGCTTTAATACTAGAGTAGGTAAATCTATATGTTTAATTTACATGTGTCTATCAAAGTCCCAAAATGGGGTTAATTATTTTGGACCGAAATGTTACAATGCATTGCTTGATTACATTAAAATTCTACCTATAAACAAATTCAAAATAAACATAAAGCAATACTTAATAAAAAAGTGTTTCTATTCAATTGATGATTTTGATGATTATCTTGTAAGTAACTAGTAAATGATTTTTCTACATCTCTAAATAAAAATATAAAGTTTGGGCCATATCTTGGAATCTGTTTGAACTACCACTTTATTTTTACTGTCATTATATTTGACATCTGATGTATTACAGTTCTTCAGTATGCAACACCCGGTTAGCGAAATAACATGCTATATACTTGATGAACGTTGAGAAATGTTGGTTGTAGCCCGTATTGTGCAAGGCAACCCGAGAACATTGACTCAGCATCGCTCTCAGCAATTGAACATTAGTCACACTACCATGAGGCCTATTTTGCATCGGTTTATTCGCCTATAAGGTACAAATAAGACAGCAGTTGAAAAAAGTTGACCATCCACTTCGATACAACTTTGCTAGTTGGGCCTTAGAGCAGCTAGAAGCCGATGGTGAATTTTAGCGAAAAATTATCTTTTCCGATGAAGCGAATTTTCACCTCGGGGGCTATGTAAACAAGCAAAACTGCAAGATTTGGGCATCGGAAAACCCACACGTGATCTTTGAGCAGTCAATGCATCCCGAACGAGGGACTGTATAATACGGATTATGGGCTGGCGGTATCATCGGCCCATTTTTCTTTGAATCTGGCGAAACGGTCAACAGAAACCGCTATAGAACCATGATAGAAAACAGTTTTTGGGAGCAAATTGCTGGTTTGGATGTTAGCAACATCTGGTTCCAACAAGATGGGGCGACATACCACTAGCAACGAAGCTATCGACTTAGTGCGGTCAAAGTTCGAAAATCAGCCGCCGGGCCGTGGACATATGAATTGGTCAGCAAGGAGCTGCGATTTGATGCCCATAGACTTTTATTTCTAGGGTGCCGTTAAAGAACGTTGTTATGCCAATCATCCAGCAACGATTGGTGATCTTAAAGTCAATATCCAAAATGCCATTGCTGAGATAGAGTGGCAGACGTCGCAAAATGTTCTGAAAAATTGAGTCGAGAGAATGGACTATTGTAAGGCCAGCCATGGCAGCTATTTGACTGATATCATATTCCATGTATAACCGTATACTTCTGGCTTCAAAATAAATGCAAGATCCTGAAATTCCATTTAGCCGTTTGTGTTTTATTAAGATTTTAAAAAGATTCCTTACGATGGCCCACCCTTTATATTGTAACAAGGTTTATGTTTATTTACTTAATTTTACTTATTATTTACTTAATTTTACCTATTAATGTGATATATGTGTATATTATTATTACAACTTCATAATTTAAAGTGTTATTATATTTTATTTATATCATTTCAGTTATTTTGCTATACTTTACATTCATACATTCTGTTTTACTTTTGCATATACCTAAGTCATCAGCTACCATAGTGCTGTTATATATGTAAATCTCTTGACTCTAATCTCGGCCTAATATGTCGTGGCTATCAGATCGACCATCTCCCTCGAAGTTAATAATGTTAATAAGATGGAAAAGGTGCTGCCCTAGGTAATATTCCAAAGCAATTGTTTAATCACTGAGTCCATGTTAAATTTCACACGTTCTTGGTTTCCAGGGGTAAAGGTAGTCTGCAATTATGATTATCAGGTACTCTGAGATGCCTATTGCCTAAAGGACAGACATACAATCTTAAAAGCTGCCCAGGTAATAGAGATAAAGGTATTTTGGACACCGAGAATAATCTTCAGTGTCTTCTCCTCCAAAAGTTCGCGGATTTTTAGAACGCCGTTAACTGTAAATATTTTCCTTCTGAAGCCAAAATTTCGCCGTGAAAGACTTCCTCATGCACTCAATCTGAAGCAGCTTGGGGTATAGAAGACACAGAGCCCTGAATCCTCTGAAGTGTAGAGCGACTTACCTCCCTTCGGGAGAATCGCTACACCTCTTTGTAACAGTCAGAGCATACTACCCTAGACATACACGTGTTGAAGAAGGTTAAAATCAGTCGTTTTTGCCGCGTACTCTTTTACGATTTCATTGGGTATGCCATTCGGTTCAGGGGCCTTCCAACAGTGCTCTAACCGCTGCATCCACTTCGTCCTTGCTGATAACTTATCTCTCTTTAAAGCTGAAGGCATACCCTTGGGATAGTTGTGACTTACGTTGGTTAGGGAGAATAGTCTTTATAATAGTCTTTATTTCTCTCTTAAATTACAATACAAGGAACCACTGCGATAGTTTTTCACACCATTACTCTTACTCTTGATAATTATATGGTAAGGTGTGTCTCACATGTCCTCCTCGACTTTCTGGAAAAAAAAGTCTGATACTTTTCTCACCTAATCGCTTGTTTAAGTTGAGCCCTGGTGCTGGATGCAGCGAATTCAAGGACATCGGTGTCACGGATGCCAATTTATCTGCACCTTATAGGTCTTGCGACAGGCTTCAGTTACACTGCTTGCATTTTACCTGCAGCCTTTCCGATTGACAATTGGGGATTTATCAAGGTTGGCTATAGTAGACTGGCATACATTTTAATCACCTTAGTTCACCTTTCAGAAGAAATCCGTGTGGAATAGAGGTAGAAATTAATGTTTGTTGGCATCATCGACGACTTCGAACTCGATGAACAAATAACAAGTTCATCAACTTCGTAGTTGCGACCAAATTTATTCGCGGCAGTTTATAGTCACTTATTAACCCAGTCGACTAGTGTGGGGTCGATGATCGACGACGAACTGCCGCGAAAAAAGTGGTTGCAACTCTCTCGTTGGCTACGTAGTCAATGAATTTGTTGTCTGTTTATTGAGTTTGAGGTTGTCGAAAATGCCAACAAACATTAATGTAACATATGCTATAAAATCCAGCATGGGTGTCACCTCAGTACAGAAATTTGGCATTGTATGATGCATTAATGATAACCAAACTTTTCGCTAATCAATACCTTTATGGATATATAAGACACATAATTCATATTATTTAAGTAATTGTTTAAATAACCTCTTAAAAAATTATCATCTGATAAAAATGTGTAAAAATGATTTATAAAAGAAGTAAAGCGAAGTAATTTTAAAGAAATTTGCTTTATCGCTAAATTAGATTTCATAAAGTAATGGTTATTCGTTTTGTTCAGTCATATGGCATCAGTCTTCGATGAGTAGATGAATGAAATGAAGTAAAGAAATCAAAAATGGTAGAATGAATAATGAATAACTAGGGTTGTATCATACAGGAGTTCGTTGGAAGAATTATGTAATGGATTGAGAGGATGCCAGAATTTTGTTAGGGTGCAAAGGGATGCTCGCCAAGTTGGATTGTTGGGATTGGGATAGAGGACACAACCATAGTCCAGTAATGGGCGGCAAATCATCTTGCATATTTGACTGCTGTTTTATAATACCATAATGTCTATATGTTAAACATCTAAAATATTTTGCCCTAGTTGTTATTTTGCTTTTAATTATAGCTGTATTTTTTTAAATTAATTTTTGATTTAACTGAAATTGAGGGGAGAATAGTAGTTTGCGAAATTGAAACATTGTAAGGGGAATTATTAGTGCAATGGTATGAAATTAGGGACTGTGATTTGTGGAGATTAATTTTAATACGCCATTTTGCAAACCAGTGGTGAAGGATGTGAGTAAGCTCTTGAAGGAATAAGAGGGGTTTTAGTAACGTGGGAACATGGGTTATTAGGGCGGTATCATCTGCAAATTGCAGGAGATATTTGGAAGGATTTGAGAGGATCAGGATTATAGATGTCGAAGCTAAAAATGTTGTATAATTGAGGTGAAAGGGGAGAGCCTTGAAGAAGTCCTTGTTCGGGAGTAAAGGAAGAAGAGAAAGAGTTATGAATTTTAACTTTTATGGATCTATTAGAAAATAATTGTTTAATGATAAATTATTTTAACATTTTACTGGAAAACGAAAATATCTCTTTGGAATGGTCTACATCTTAAAGAGTATTTATTAGTTTATTACAAAAGAATACCCATTGAGAGCTTATTAGTGAAATGTTTCTTTTTTGTAAGTGGAGAGCAAAATCATCATGGGCCCTCTTAGAGTAGACTAGTGTCGACATCTACCACTCCTTGTTCATTGCTCTTGATACTAGTCAGATACTCGTGAATTTGTGAAATTATCACTAAAACTTAGAGATTCGATCGTTCAAGTGATGTTCTTTTCCAAACAGAGCAGTTTTAAAACTTTTAAAGCTTTGAGGATAGAGATATCATTAAGCATCTAGTGTAAATGTGATACTATTTCCTGGTATCTTTGTATCAGATATATTATTATTTAATAATTATTTGAACATATAAAGCATTGGGGAAATATATAATATAAAATGGTGTATCAAATATACTTGGAATAAATATTAAATTATTTTTGTAACCTTATAAGACGTTTATCGGACCCATATTCGCCTTGACAAAATGGGAAAGAAATAAAAAAATACGTGCTCATGTTGCAATCTCACGTTCGTTAGATATATTTCCATCGGCGTGGACCGTGATTCGCAGATGATTTCTCATTTATACTCGTGTCTGATCGATTTTGATACTGAAAGCTTTTCCACAGCGCAATAAAGAACGCACACGCCTGCGATGTATACCTTTATCACCCGCTGACATATCCGGCTAATATAATTTCCGTTTTATAACCTGAAAACTGTTTCCGAGATTAAATGAAAACGCTCTCCAATACTATTTACCAATAAAACCTGCCGGCGAATTGGAAAACGGTTTGATCGCAGCCCCCGCTCGATTCATATTCAGCATTGTAAATTTTCGAATCACACAAATTCGCTCATTTTTTTAAATGCATATATGATTCTGTTTCCAATTTCTTTTGTTTGCGTTTTATTTTATATTTAAAATAATAGATTAATTTTATATTTAAAATAATAGATGATATTTATAACTAATTATAATATAAAACAAAATTAGTCCACGAATCGAATGCATATGTTCTGACGATCGCCACGATCCTATTAAGTTATTTAATTCTAATTTAATCGACCTCAAATTACGTTTTTGCATAAGTTATATTTGTTATAGCTAGTGGCTTTACTTTACTTACTAAGTTTGATTTAATAGTCGGATGATATTATAATTATGTTGTCAGTCCTAAACAACAATATAAAATATACTTCACCGTTTCTCTTTCGCTCCAGACTTCTGCAAGTATCTACTTAAATGACGTACTTAAAAACTTTACTATTTAGTCATAAAAATAGTTTCAGCCGTTGCTACGTGGTAATTCATTATAAACACTAAAGTTAACTTTTGTGGTAAAAACATAGTAAGTGCGTTAGTTTAATGTTTTTGCTATTTTCTTTCTTAGATTTTTAAATATTAGATTACTTAACCATCTAACTTGTAACTATTTCTAGAAAATTAATATTTAGATATAACTAATCTCTCAATTTTTATAGATTTTAACTTTTACTTTAAATCAACGTCATTCTTCTAAAAGTAATATAACAGAACATAATTTTATTTCCTTATAGATGCGACCTTCTGTGCAATTTATAGATAATTCATTAAGAATTTGATTGCAGTTAGTTATATTCTAGAAATTGTATATAAACTGCTCTATTGAAATCATTATTTCTAATTTAAATCTAGAAAGTAAAATAGTAGGAGGCCACTATTCCACAACCCTTCACAACCCTACATATAAAATGAGACTTCTACATAATTTTAATCTTAGGAACTAAAACAGATACAGTAGAGAAACAATTCAAATTCTCTGTAATATTCTAAGGTGATTTTTCTTTTGATGGTTTTTGAAATCCCACTTTGTTTCGAAGATATAGGGCGAACAAAGTTTCTTAATCCACAAGAACTTTTAAAAATGGCTACATCCAGAGAGGGTGCAATAATCCAATATTCTTCTCTTTGACTGCTGAACTCTTTCAGAAATACTAAGGTGTTACACTCAGCAATTATCTCATTACGCAAATTATACATTTTATACAGAAGCAGTGTAAACTAACGACTTTAGAAAATAATTTTGGAGATTTATATCTAGAGACCGAGCAAGCCTCCAGAAATTGAGAAAGCGTTTGTTCTAAAATAATGCGATACACCTCGCCAGTCATTCGTAATTCCAACCAGAACGTTTAACGAACTGATAATGAAAACAATTTTCAACAAGTATCTCATGTGTATTTTTTTCAACCTACATATGGTTATTCTGAAAATTCCTTGAACCATTTCTTCCAAAATTCGTTTCATCGGTAAAAAAGAATCAGCAAGAGTAGTTGAGAAATTTCAACCAATGCGTGCAAAAGAAATTGACATAATACAATACCTGGAGAAAAATCAGCAAGAAGAAGTTCCTGAAAGCGTTGTATGTGAGTAGTAGAGTAATGGTCCGTAAGAACGATGTTTTCTACAGGTTTTGCAAAGATTATAACTTAACATTGTGATTATTACCCTTTACCATTTGTTTCCAACATTTTAGTTAAACTCAGAAATTCTCGTTATCTTTGTAATCTCGCTTATTGGTAAGTTTCAGTGGATAAACAATCTCGCCAATAAACAGTGTTCACAGTTCCTGAACGTGGACTTTTCCCAAGCTTATTGTGAATGTGCTTGGCGAAGATTTAGAGCCATTTATATTTGTGTATCCGATGATATCGTCGTTCTGTAAACTTTTGATCAACATATTCTGATTTTGACAAAAGTTTTTAATAGATTAACGTCAAGTAAAGAAAAATGTCAGTTTTGTCGAAGTGAACTTATACAGGGTGACTGACGAAAAACCTTTGGTGCTGTATCTCACTTATTTTTTATCCGATTTTAATAAATAAAACATCAAATTAAATGATTTTTAAAAGACTTTAATATGAACTGTACTGATATTTTTTGTTGCATCCAGTTTTTGACAAAAGACGATCAACTTTTTTTTCAAATTGCACTGTATATATATTTTGTACTGATCCGCAAGGAGATTTTTTTCTGAATCTAAATTTGTAAACGATTTTATCCATTCATCAAACCAAAGTAGAGAAATTGAGGATTAAAAAAATAAATAAAAAGTCAAGTATCCATTGTAAACAATATACAGACCCTATTTTAAATGTCAAAAGTGACAGTGACAGCCATTGATACAATACTGCAACGATTTTTATTTATTTCATAATTAAAATGTTGCAATATTTCAAACACTGTACTAGAATTTTGTGCTTCTACAGAAATCGTTTTTCAGTTTTTGAAATCTTACAACATTTTTATTATGAAATTATTAAAAATCATTGCATTATTGTACCAATGACTGACACTGTCACTTTTGATATTTGGAATAGGCTCTGTATTTTGTTAACTATGGGTATTTGATTTTTAATTTTTTTTTATCCTTAATTTCTCGACTTTGGTTTGATGAATGGATAAAATCGTTTAGAAATTTAGATTCAGAAAAAAATTCTTGCGGATCAGTACAAAATATATATACAGTGCAATTTGAAAAAAAAAGTTGATCGTCTTTTGTCAAAAACTGGATGCAAGAAAAAAATATCAGTACAGTTCATATTAAAGTCTTTTAAAAATCATTTAATTTGATGTTTTATTTATTCAAATCGGATCAAAATAAGCGAGATACAGCACCAAAGGTTTTTCGTCAGTCACCCTGTATATCTTGGATATAGAGTGGATGCTAACGGTCTTTATGTTGACCCAGAAAAAGTCAATGCCATATTATATATATTACTCCAATTATCTCTGATGTTCGTAGTATTATAGACACGGCTTTATGGTATAAGAGATTTATTCCTAATTTTTCGACGTTAATAATAATTATTGAAGAAAAACGTAAAATTCAGTTGAGGTCCTCCTTAGGAAGAGTCTTTTAAGTTAATAAAAGAACGATTATTATCTGCACAACTACTGTCTTGTCCAAATTTCATGCTCTCTCGTTCAGTTTCTGTTGTTGATGTTATGGAGACCAAACAGTTTGATGGAACAATCAATGATTTCCGTCATGGCGGCATGTTATGGGTTCGATTTTATATAAACACGTGGAACATGGTAAGTACCCGAATTTAGCAGATGAAAACGATAACTGGAAACGGGTTGTTTCGAAGTGAGTACGTATAGATATTTTGCAGAAAAAACATATCGATTCTTGTGCTGATCTTTTAAAACGTTTAAACGTATTATTGGTCATTTTTACTAGTCTAAAATGAAGGCTGATATAACCAATTATTTCAGAAAATGTATTGTGTGTAATCATAATAAACCGGAACAGTTGAAACTGGCTAGTCGTTTAGCTCCTCATTTTGTTATTTATAAACCATTTCAAGTTGTGTCATGTGATCTCATGGACCCATTACCTAAATCAAATCAAGGATTTAAATATTTTTAAGAAATATTGGACAGTTTTAATGCCACGACTAAACTCATATGTACAGCCATTGAAGATTTTTTTTTACTTTAGTCAACCGAAAATTATGATTACTGATAACGCTACCCGTTTTTTTGCCATTTAATTTTTGGTACCCTGTGGTTTTTAGAGATTTAGAAACACATAGGTTAAAATAATGCCCTAGATAACATGTGAGTGGAGATAATTTTAGAATTGTAACATTTGCTGCTTCAAAAGTACATATATAAGTGCATGTAATCATAAATACACTCCATTTTTGTAGTCTTGGGTTGAAAAACCCTATACATTTTGAGATGAGGAAGGTTCTCTCTACAAAAATAGACAGGACTCTTTTTAAAAGTTATACCTACAACTTTAAAATCATTTGAGAAATATTCTATATTATTATAATTTACGATGTTTCTTTTGAGATCGGCTTTCAGGAAAAATTATTGTCTTTACGATGCGATTAAGACTTTTCCTCAAATTTAGCGCTAAAGTATGAAGGTCCTTTTTAATATCTAAGAAAATCTCACCCTGGCCATATGAATTAACTGATGGAGATGGTAGATTTATAGGAATATGGCATGCTAAAGACTTAATGCAAATTATATAATGATAAGAATTGATGATATCTTATTTGATATTACTTCTCTGATACAAATTACATATTTATGGTCGTTGAGTTAATAAAGGTTTGTATACTGATGTCTTTTCATTTCAGTTCGACTTTTTGTTGACATGAGCCACCATATACAAAATATAAATATAATTATGAACTAATAAATGTACATTTGTAGTTGATGTGGACGTTAGTAAAATATAAAATAAAAGTATGTAGAACAAAATAAAATAAACGTAGTGTATAAAAATAAGATAATCACAATTGTTACATATTAAAATACATACAATAAATTGTCAATTGATAGTATGATGCTTATTTAATCATTTTATCATATAACAAGTGAATAAAAGAGGTTTATTATTCGTGTAAATTACACTTTTTGAAAGCATTGCAAAAGTACGATCATCACTGGTATCACAAATCGTACTTCATAGTTCCCTAAATCGTACCTTTATAATTGTCATGTCATATCATGCCTATATCCGTAAATATTAAGCCTTTAGAATTCCTATGTTTTAACCACTAAAAAATATGTAATATATTACAAAAACACAGGACTTAAGTTTCGACGGTTTAATGTCATTATCAAGTGAAACAAATGAAGGAAAGATTTCTATTTCTACTAATGTGTAGAGGGTTGGGGGATAATTATTGTCGGGTAGATAAAAGGAAGGGGATTACGCATCGTTAACGGATTATAGATTTTGGAAAAGTGGCGAGTACATTAAATCTGTTTGCTCGTTAAGCAGATTAACGTGAGGATTATTACTTTCTTTGAAAATTTCGGCAGATGCGAGGAGATCAAGTTTTGTACCTTTGGTACAGTGATGTAACATTTTTAGATTTTGGATTTTGGGAAATTCATGTTTACATTCTAAAGAATGATTAGAAAAAGTACTACTGTTTTGATTTAACCTATACGCCCTGAAATGTTCAGAAAATCTAGTTTGGAAGCTGCGACCTGTTTGACCTATATAAGTAGAGTTGCATTCGGGACACGAAATTTTATAAACACCTTATTTTTTTAGGGGACTGACTTTATCTTTTGCGTTAAATAATATATTTGATAATTTACCTCTGGTTCTAAATGCAATTCGATGATTATGTTTTTGAAAAATGTGAGCAATTTTCTGGGTAGTTTTACCGTGATAGGTGAGTGTGATGAATGATTGTGTATTGGAGCTTGGGATTTTTGGATAGATATGGGTTCTTGTGTTTTGATATCGCTTTTTATTGATTGTATTTAGAATGAGGCTCGCCAGGTATCTATTGTTTTGTGCAATTTTTAAAATTTTCTTCAGTTTTAGGTCTTGATTTTTGGGGGATAGCGGAATTGAAAATGCTCGATTAATCATTGAGTGGTATGCGGCCAGTTTATGTGACAGAGGGTGGTTAGTACGGAATAGTTGAATTTATATTGGTAGGTTTTCGGTAAATATTAAATTTAATTTTGTTATCACTGTGGATCAATGTAAGGTCTAAAAAGTTAGTTTAGTCTTTATCATGAATTACCACGTAGTAACGGTCGCCACAATCCTTAAGACCTTTAGTATTCTCTACTAAGTATCATGCTTCTATAATAAAA
The DNA here is from genome assembly GCA_963969525.1 of Ontholestes murinus. Taxonomy (NCBI): domain Eukaryota; kingdom Metazoa; phylum Arthropoda; class Insecta; order Coleoptera; family Staphylinidae; genus Ontholestes; species Ontholestes murinus. The sequence goes on from OZ018388.1 coordinate 68,780,319, forward strand.
CATATGGTTTGGATATACTCTTTATGATATAATTATTTAGTTTTCTAAAAAAAAAAAAACTTAGGGCATAAATATATCTTTTTTTAACATTACTGCACAAGCCTCATGTACCCAGATTTCGCATACTATGCACTGTATCATATTTTTCAATCTAATAGTTTCACAGAGAATGCAAAACGAATCATCCTCATTGACATTTACAACAATATCTGTCGAAGAACTTTTTGATGCATTATTCACAATAACCTTTTTATCTTCTTTTGTTTTTTTCACTTTACTCTTTCCTTTTGAGGTTGCTTTCTTTTTCTTACGCAGAGTGTTTATGTAAGTTTCAGTCGTAGGCACATTTGCTTTTTGAGCACCTCTTTTTCTTTTTGTAACTATTGGAGATAGATCTGGTATTGGTACTTTTAGAGAAGAATTATTTAGGATATTACAATTTACAATAAACATTATGTTTAGTATTTTCTAGTACAGAATCTTCGATATTTTCGGGCAAAATTTTTCCTCATAGTGTTTGGAATTCAGATGGAATATCGTTGGCTACATCTGTCTCTTTACTTAGTTCTGCAGTATATGGTTCGTTCAACAAATCGCTAGCCACAAAATCGGCTTCTCTAAATACGAAGCGGTTGACTGGCCAACAACCACTGGCTTCAAATGATTTGGCTGCATTAAAAACCGAGGCACCTTTATAGTAAGCTGTAGTTATTAAGGCTGCAATATCATATTGTGTAATGCATTGGCCAGCATAGTTTGTTATCCACTGATCCAGAGCTTGATTATAAAAAGATTGCATTGGCCTAAATACTCCAATGTCCAATGGTTGGAGCCTGTGTGTTGTATGCTCTGGTAATGGTGTTGATTTCACATTATAAATAAATTGTTGCAGCTTGTTTAATAAAAACTTCAGTTGTTATATATCCACGATCAGCAACTTGTATTAAACTTCCAGGAGGAGTTCCTTTACCTAATGCTGGATGTAATCGTTTTCTTTTAAAAGTAAACATTGGTGGAATGAAAAAGCCTGACGGATTCACACAAAACACAAGTGTAGTGTTGGTCCCTCTTTCTCCGCTAACCACTCTACCAATTCTTTTGTCCTTTTTTCCAATTATTTTCGCACATTTTTTGAACTAGCTCATCCATATTGAAGATTCTGGAAGCACCAATCCCATTAGATCTCACAATAGTTTCCAATAAGTCAAAAAAGAGGTTTAAGATATAAAATTCCAGCCAGTTGCATAATCGTACTAGTACAATTTTAGAAACCGCACATAGGTACGATTTAGAAAAATGTATAATATTTATTAAATTGACGGTTATTGTAGGAAGTTATCTAACCTATATGTTGAAGTAGTAAAATTGTAATATTGATACACAAGCTTGTACTAAACATATATATTGAAACAAATGTGTTATTTTCATAGGCATAATGCTTAGCTAAAGTTTACAAAATACAACATCAAGCTTACCTGATTTTTAAACTCAGGTTTTATTCGCACATCTGACACACACACGTGTAAATTTTTGGATTAGTAATGAACACGTTACACTTACTATCAAAATATAACGCTAGATGGCATTTTGTATTTATAGTTAAAGAAAACAGCATAAAGTACGATTTAGGCATCGGTACAATATATGCAACTCTCCCCTAGTTGTTTGTAGGTCATCATTTTTAGAGGAAGGGGGGGTGGGAATCTGTAACAGTCAAATTTATCATTTTTATCATTACAGACTCTCAGCGTAGGCCGTAAACCGTAAAATAGATGTGAATAAACGATGTAAAAATAAGTTGTTTGCAAGCAAAGCTTCATATTAACAGAAAATGTTATCTATTCGATAGTAAAAGATTCGGAACGCATAGAAAAATAAATTGATTAACTAGTTTTTGAGTCACAACAATGATATAAATCCATATTTTTTACATTTATGGTTTTAGAAACTTTTTGAGTTGTATAGTTTTTTTTTTAAGTATTTGTTACATTATATAGAGTAAAAATTATTTCACTATATGCTCTTTTTATAATTATGTACAAAGTAGCAATTTCGTCACATGAGTAGTTAATAACGATTAGTTTCTTTTAGAATGTGTAGCGAATAGTTCTTTTAAATTAGTATAAGTTAATTTTTTTTTTGTAAACGTCTTACATATTTTCGGGTTTAATATGTATTACGTATTATTCATAGTTACGTATTCTATATACTTTTACGGATTGTGTTGTATGTGCTCTATTGGCGTCGATTGAAAACTTTGGGGGAATGTGGCCGGAATGTAACGGAGGTACAGTGCAGTAGTTGTTTACATCAAAGTCTTTGAGCAGCATAATATATGCAGATGATGTTTGCTTTCTGTGTGCCATTGTGTGCCATTTGTGCTCGCGGTCATCGCGTGCAGTATATAAAATATTTCAGTGGGTGTCTGAGTTCCTTTATACTCTACACGAAAAAATTGTATTATGTGCTGATGAAAATACGAGAAACATCTGATTGGACCCACTTGTATAAGAAAATTGAATTTTCAGTAAAAGAAAATACCAACACTAATAGCCTATTAAAAAGGTGTTGTATAATAAAAAGAAATCTCTTAAATGTAATTATAACTAATATGAAGTAGTTAAAATATGTCTCTTAAATGTAATTATAAATAATATGAAGTAGTTAAAATATGTCTCTTAAATGTAATTATAACCAATATGAAGTAGTTAAAATATGTTTATTCTCATTCGAAGCAATTGAAATATTTTAATAAAAGATATTACATAATAAGAATTTGCTAATAACAATTATCTACCTATTAAGTAGGTACTATTAAGGTCGTGTTCGCAATTTCTTATTCTATGTAATCCTATGACTTTGCTGAGGATGTTCGCTCTCAGGTGTTTCCACTCCGGAAGGTAGACGTTATAATCGCCTATTATTGCCCTTGAATGCTTATTGGATTATGTGTAGGTGTTATTACGTGTATCAAGGGTATTTTGTATGCACTGATTGGTGTTAATTAGTTGATTAATTGGATAAGAGTATATAAAGTAATAATGTAAAGTATAAAGTAATAATTTTCATTTGCTTAGAATTAAAGCCTTTATTTGATATTTGAATTTAAATCAATTATTGCAGAGTAAGTGATTTTTGTATAATTGTTAAGATATTTAATCTATTAATCTTTACAACTTCCAACATTATGATAAAAATGATTAAAATGAGAAAACCTGCATTTACAATATGATATAAAATGTATTTTCTTGTATACAAACGTATTAATGTAAATAATCCTGATTGAAATTTAAAATAAATCTCAGTTTTTTTCTTGAATAATATTTTTACATTTCTCTTAGTTTCATTATCTCATAGTTTTGTTTGTCTATATTAAAGACCCTTTGAATGACCTAAGGTTGAAATTAGAAGGAGAAATATATATAACAAAACGAAGAGTTCATCATCTTAAATTTTAATTAAAACTGAAAAAAAAAAACACGGGTTAATTGAGAAGTAACCTTGTTGGCTATTAGAACTCATTAATTTTTGCATTATGCAAATATAATTCCAGATAAAAGTATGTGTATTAATTTATTATTTTACGTTTTAGAAAAATAATGATTTTTAATTAAGGGATTAATATACTGTAAAAATGATGTATAATTAGTGTTTAAGTAGATCAAGTCGAATATAATAAATTATGTTCATTTATGTTTCTCTTGAAAGTGGAGTAATATTGAGGACGTTGCTGTTTTATAATAGTGTATTATCGTAAATTTGGCTCCTGTCCTAACTGCATGCAATTCGTGCAACTTTAACATCTGTACTGCTAGTTCAGCGGATACGAATGTAAAATTTGCTATTTCACGGATCATATGTGTTACAACATCCTGCGCTCGGAGGCGACCGCGGTGAAGATTTATTTTGGCACAACTTTCGTTAAAGGATGCCTGAAAATGGGAAAGTATAAATTTTGCAAGAAAACCAAAAGTAGTTGGTAGTTTTAATTAAATATTATAAAATCTATATCCATACATTTTATTTTTATGTGTGTTAATTTCATAAATTTCATATTTTATTATATAGAAATTTTTATGCGAATAACTTATTTTCCCAATAAAAAGAAAACTATGAAAAACAAACGAAGTAAGTAAAAATAAATCCTACAGTTCCAAACACACTTGGAAGACAACTATGATACCGAAGTAGTGAATTGATTAATCTGTGATCATGTTACTTCAGCATGCACAACAACTATGGTGGTAAAACGCAAAAAGTGCCACCAAAAGGGACATACGGCGTGGCTCACCAAATGTAAACAACGCCTAACCAAGTATTTCTATTCTAATGTAAAATAAAACTATCTAATTAATGTGATGTACACAGATAAAAAACAATTTAAAAAATGGTGATGTGGCCATCATAGTACTATCCCTATATTTTTCTCGAAAACCATGAGGGTTTCGCAACCAACCCATTTTTAGTAATTTGTTCACTTATAAATTCTCTACAATTATTTATTATATAAATTTCATTTAGCTCAAATATAATAGTTTAGTAGTAATTGGCAAAAAATATTAAAATTTTGAAATTTTTCTCGAAAATTAAGAATTTTATAAAAAATATGTTTTAACAAAACTTGTTCAGTTTTTCATTCCCTTTGAATTTAAAAAAAAAACGCCTCGGTTTATGAATGTTTACCGAAAGATTTTCAATTCCAGTCTTTAACGATAATCCTTAAGTTTAAAGTTTCATCTCAATCGGTTCATTCGTTTTTTAAATACAGCGCCCACAGACATTCTCATACACGAAAACAATACTTCCCCTATATATACTATATAGGGAAAGTAAAAACTCATCATTTACTTTTTATGACTTTATTTTAGACGTACACCTTCCAGAAATTAATTGTTCATCGGCAACAGACAGACGAGGATTGCTTAAAATACTACTCAACAGATTCATTGATTATGGTACAAATCAATTGACTTAAATCCTATCGACTATAAACCTTTTACGTTTCTTTAATATTCAATAGCTTGACCTACTATGTCTTACACATAGAACAATAGATTCTGTTTCCTCACAATAATGACACTACTTAACCTATATTTTTTTATGTCTTACACAACTAGACAAGACAATTCCATAGCTTACCTTCGCCTCTTCTTTTGGACTGCGAAAGGGTTCACTGGCCAAATCCATAAGTTAGCACATTGCAATATTAATCTCAGTGAACGTCGGCGTTCTAGAAATCTAGGTTACATCATCGTGGTGACACTGAATTTATGCCAAGAGGGGAACAGACTATTCTCGTTTTTCACTAAAGTTACTTCGGGGTTCGTGAATGCGTTTACATTCACATTAACTTTAGTAATGGCTGTTTAACACTAAACCTACGGACATTTTATATATAGCTATTTCTACCAATGGTGGTCAAATTACCGTTTTTTTAATTAGATATTATGTTCTTTTCCAGTTGATTATAAATAATACAGAATTTAACTCTTTTTTTAACTGGCAGAAAAACAGTAAATAATTATCATGTAATAATTTAAAAAAAAAGCACTAATTTTTTTAACAAATATGTACACGTTTTTAGAAAGAAATCTTGAAATTGATAAATATCGTTATTCAAATCCAAATAGAGTTTATTTGTCGTTGCACTTTTTACAGATGAAAGGTCTCTCCTATACACCCTTTCCACAAACAAATTTTTACATGTAGAACAAATGTTTATGTTTTATTTTTACATTTTGACATGTTTTCCGTCTTTCAGAAATTGTAGTGGAATCTGCTGAAGTTTTCTCCATCCTTTTGTTTTTTTTTTCCTGTAAATAAAATCTCGGTATTCAGTGGCAAGTTCCTCTGCGAACTGAAATAAAAATTCTTGTCGTGAATTTCTCTACTTCAAAGCGTTTATAGCAGCTAAATCTAAAATGTTGAAAAATACATGGACAGGATCTACGAGATTTAGATTTTGTACTGTACTTCCTAGCCATTTGATTCCATTTTATTTGCTCGAATAGTTATTACCATGGTAGTGCTTTTTGATAGAAGTTTTGTTGGTAACGATGTACTGGTAAAAAATTATCGATAGCTATATTTCCTCCGCACCTTGTAACTGGTTCAGTGAGTTTGAGAACCACATATTCACTAAGTGGTATTGCTGATGGTATCTTCTAATTTTTTCCCAGATACGAAAATCCATTCACATAATTTACTCTCAACATCTGATACCAACCAGAATTTTATTCCAAAATTATCGGGTTTGTTGGACATATATTTTGTAAATCTGCAGTAATATTTGCACCTGGTTTGTATCAGTTTTGGTTATTTTCTATAAATGTATTCAATACATTCGAGATGATAGTAAATTTATCAGTCTGCAAACGCTGGCGCCTCTCGCTTCTTTTGCCAAAACGAATAAATTGCATAATTTCTCTGAAACGATTTCTGCTCATAATTCGTGAAAAGAAAGCAGGACCCCATTTCTTACTTCATAAATATGAAACGTTCAAATTTCTTGTTTTCTTATGAAATTGCAATAAAAGCATATAAATCTGCTGAACTCTACATTCGGATCCTAAAACTCGACGTGCTTCTGATTCTATGGACATTTTTATATGATTCATCATAAAGCACTGGTGAAGTATCATAGAAAATGCATTCCTTACCTTACCCTTCACAATATTATGTATCTGCATATCACGTTGGCCTTGATATTTCTTTGAAAACAGTAGGAAGCGGTGATCTTCCAGGTCCAGAACCTTGTTGAAATTTTTGTCAAACAGTACCATCAATTGAAGTTTCAATATTTTGATCTTTCTCTTTACATTCGTTTTCGGAACTAGATGACAATCTCATTATTTTTCGCGTGTTTGTAATGTTCTGTTTCTCATTATCCGTGTTGAATAGCTAAGAGTCAATTTTTAATAGATCATATATAGAATTCTCATACCCAGAATTTTACCCTTTATCTATTTCAGAGCATAGTTCACTTATATTCTTTATTTTTTCCAACAATTTCCTTTGCCTTGACATTTTAAAGCAAAATTTTTGAATTTCTGTTTTTTATTTAGTTATTATCCAATGTTTGTAGCTTATTTTATTATTACAAGTAGACCTGATCAAAATGAACATGGCAAATATTTGTAATGCCGAGTACAGAGATCGAATTTGAATGAATTTGTTATGTCGGCGCTCTGTACCCAGCATAAAACAACAGTACATAATCACAGCATGCTCCTAAAACACAATTGAATGACAATTTCTGGCAAAACTTATAATTTGTTTAAGATTTCAATGAAGAACTTTATAAAATTTCGTATATTTTCCAGCAGTCAAAAGACCACTCACGGTAGATAACGGCATGGTACATGTGATTACCAGGCAGAATGAAAGATGAAGGGAAATAGATATTGAAAAATTATGTAGTTCAAGAATAATGAAAACCTGGAATTTAACAATTTTGATTGCGGTAATTTGACCGCTCTGGTAAGTTAAGTGTTAAAGGCGATCTGAAACTTTTGTTTAATGACAAAATTCCCATGATCTCTGTTCCAGTTAGGGCTGGAACAGCAGAGTCACTAACAGGAAATCTCTTTAAAAGTTTCTAAACAGCTTGAGACACGACATCAGAGTGTTTGGACCAGCGCTATGTGTTACCCCTCACTTATGAATCATAGGCCTGACGTGCTCAACACCGCCGTTCTCTCAAACGTAAACTCGAATCACGACATCTGACGTCTTGTCCTCTATCATTCTGAATCTTGCGTCGTCACTAAGAGAATATTTAGAGAGGTTAAGTCCACCAACTGACAAAAATACAAGAGAAAGGTTGAGCTTCAGATTAACAAATCTAAGGTCGACCCTAAAGCAGCCGTCGACCAGCTCTTGACACTAATGATTTATACGGAATTCAATAGACTCTCGTTTAAAATCAGTAATAATTTGCGAAAATTTAAAATTAATCGCTGGGAACGTCGGTTTGAATGAACAACCAAACTCTGTCTGGAAGTTCGTTCAGACACTCAAGCGACAACACCACAAACACCAAGTAAAGCTATTCGCACTTAGTATGTGAATAGCCTCGTTTACAACAAAACCGGCAAAGTTAAGGCATTTGCTGACTTTTTAGAATTACCCTCAACCAAAGCGACAACTTCGAACTCAGCACTGAAATCAGATTCAACGTCGAGTTATACCTCAAAAATAGTAACAACCATAGGTGGAGCTCTTAACCACCTACACCTGAAGAACCTAACGAGCTCATTAAGCAGCTTAAAATTCGATAATTTCTAGGTATCGACGATATTTTCACCGCTATGGTAAAAAACCTCGCCCGCAAGGCTAAAATTTCGCAATTTCTGAAATTCGGGTGAGAAATTTTCCTTTAGCTTAGAATCTAGTCGCAGTAATTTGCATCCTTAGTGCAGTCAAATCGTCTCTTCTTCCATCTAGCTACTGTACGATCTGCTTGCTCAGCATCTTAGGTAAACTGATCGAAAAGCTCTACTGAGTCGTCGTCTTTTCTGAAGACCAAAGAAAAATCATTCGGGTCGGTTTTCAGGTACGCCTGTCTTCTATTTCTGGGATAACTAGATAAATTTTGGAGACCTTTACGATAAAACGTGATACTAATGCAGTTTTTTATATCCAAAGCGATCGACAGGGTATGGTACAATGGATTTATAAAATAATCCATCTCACGACCTAAAAAAATGACAGATTACTTCACCCCTTCCTTCGGTTAACGACTGAATCAAATATCTTGGCAAAACCTTCGATCAGCACCTTGTCTGGTCAAAAACTTACTGAAAACAAAAAGGCCAGAGTTTTGCTGATTAACTTTTGATTCATCAGCAACGTAAGATTCACTTTATCTGTGAAAATTAGAGTGAAGGTGTTTACCATGATGATCTGTGGCCTGTCCTTACTGTACAGTTTTAAATGGTGATGGTAAAATGCCTCGCCCACAAGGGTAGATGCGCTCTTTTGAACATCATATTTTCCGATATTCGGCTCATTTAGCTAAAAGATAGTCACAGTGATTAGGAAACTCAAGGCACTTGAATATCTTCTTCTACCAATCTACTATGCCAGCTGGTCTTTTCTGTAGACCAAAAATCATACTTGATCCCCAGATTGGCTTGTGGGATCGCCTGTCCCGTATCTAGCAATTTTCTAGAGCAATTGAATTAATTTAGAGAGCTTTAAGATAAAACATACATTTATAAAATGAGCCGTCTCAACATCCCCGTCGACCTAGCCAGAATCTTTTGGGTAGCTTTTCGTAACGTGATGTTTTGTTGCAAAATCAACAATATGCTATTTAGCGAGCATAAGATCTGTGCAGGTGTTCTATAAGCATCTTCTCTCTCTCTCTCCAATTCTGTACAATATCTGCACATGCAACATCTGATTTCTGTAATGATTGCACAATACGCCGACGATATAGCTCTATTTTGTAGATGAGTTATTACATTTTTAGTAATCTCTTAAAATTGCGACGATAACTATAAGAAGTGGGCAAACCAATGGAGACTAGAGGGTAATGCTAAAATAAGTATTTCCATACATTACTTTAAAAAGCGAAAGATGAATTCCTTCAATATTCCTTCAGTAGGGGATTAATTCCTATTAAATATCCCGGCATAATCTTTGATAAGCACCTACGCTGATCAAAAACAATCGCTTACTAGATAAAAAAGACAAGAACTTCACTGGTGAAGTTATTGCCCTTCATCACTTTGAGAAAATCATTGTAAAGCTTATTATCATGATTATCTGTGGCCTGATCTGATTTATGATCCATCCATATGGGATTACTCTGGACCCTCTAAAATGGCGAAACTTCAGCAGATGCAACATGTTGCTCTAAGACGTAACTTTTACAGTAAACTAGATAAGGAATAATTTTCTCGAAATACAATGTTGATTGAGTTAGGTGAAGATCAAATTAATTTGTCTTAGACGAGTAAAGCACTAATAACCTCTCTTCACACATTTACTTGAATTAACAATTACAAAATAAACATTTTAAACTATCTATAAACCAGCTGATTATAAAACAGGTCTGGATGAATTTCAGGTTAGACGAAGAAATGAGGGTGGCGGTTCAAACCAGGTAAAGAGGATTAGGAGAAAAAACAGAATTATGGTGTTTCAATTAAAACTAACAGTTTATTATGAAGTAGACTTAAATTAGAACTCAATTATTAATTTTCGTGTGTTATTTTTCAGTGGCTTCTAGCATGTTAAACCTATAATTTGATTATTGTTTTAATAATTTCATATTCTTTATTGTTATTTTATGACAGGTTTCTAGTAAAGATGTGCTGTTTTCTTTGAATATCGTATTAAGATTCCGCTGTGTTTAACCAATATAAACTTTATCAGAATTACAACAATTGATTGAATAAACACCAGATTGGTCCAGTTCGTCTGATTTGTTGAATGGGTTCCCTAGAAGTTGCCGTAGTTTAGAAGTTAGGTTATACTTTTGTATAATTTGTTTAAATTATTGATGCGTGTAAGAGATGTATTATGAAGATTAATTTTGAAATTATGGTTTTTAATTAATTTGTAAATAGTTTTGGGGTTATATTTGAGATTTATTGCAATAGTATGGATGCTGTTGAGTTCCTTATCCCAAATTTTTGTGGATAATGATATACTGAGGGCTCTGGGTATGAGGTAATTGAAGGATGCTAGTTTATATTTCATTGGGGCGCATTGATCGGCATGCAGGTAATTAAAGGTGTGTGTGTGTTTTTTCTAAATATTTGAAATTCTAATTTATTATTGTTTCTAGTAATAAGAAGATCTAAAAAGGGTAAGGATTTATTTTGTTCAATTTCATGTGTAAAATTAATGCTAGTGTGAACATTATTGAGGGATTTAATGAAGGAATCAATGCTGAAATCAGTTCTAATAATGGTAAAAACATCATCAACCGAAACCAGATGTTTGGAAACTGCGCTGCTACTGCTGATAGCAATCATCGTAAGCCTTGAACGTGTTACGTTAATTTTTCGCGACCATTTAACTATTGGTCACTTTCTGTAATTTAATATAGGCAACTGTATTTATATCTAATTTTGATTATATTTATTCTATTATCCTTTTTTTTGTTCGGTGCATTCCATTACTAATTGTCCGGCGCATGAGTTATTTCCGCTGCCTCGATCTTTTCCTGTTTCGATTCTCGCAGCGAACGCGTGCCGAAATAAGAGAACGATACATATTTGTGATATAAAGTTATTAAACCCATTGTTGGTTTCCTCATTATTGGAGGGTGATTGGTTTATATCACATAATTATAGTGAGATTCGTTGTGATTTTGGGAGATTTCACTATCGCTTTACAGCGGAGAAAAAGTATCGAACTCGAAAGCCTCCATTACATCTTGAGGTAAGCAATACTCTTTAATTGACTTATTAGTAATTTCATGGGGTGGATTATAGGCTTCTTTCTGACGTCTGGTCCATCAGAGAAATTTTGAATCGAGTCCATTGAGCAGTCCATGTATTGGCCCGGTCCATTTTTTTTGGCGGAGGCTGCGGTTTGGATTTCCGCGTGGGAATTATTTTAATCTACATTGCTGTCAAAACTCCGTACCTGCGGACTAAATGGAATTCAGGAATTAGGGAATTGTCTTGCTGTTTTCAACCCTGGCCGAGCGGTAAGTTGAGAAGTAGCAAAAATATTGCGTCACAAGTTTTGGCGCCCAACGTGGGGCCCTTATTTTAAATTGCCCTTATTTTAAAATGCCCTTATTTTATATTGCCTTTATTTCAGTTTGCCCTTATTTTTGGTTGCTTTCAATTTTGCCTTTTTTGTTGTTGTCATTGGCTTGGTTTAACCTTTTTTAGTTTGGGAAAATTAATTTGAAATCGGTTAATTAGGCTGAGACTGATATTTCTTATATGTAAATAGAATAGTTTCAGTTAGTTCCTTTGGGTTTGGAGGACGTAGTATATTTTGTTTTGTTTTAATTGCGTATCGTACATCGTTTGTCGTTTGTTAGGTATTAGTTGGTTCGTGATATATAAAATTTGGACAGAATGGATTTTAAATTAGAAATAAATAGATTATCACAAGATGAACTTACTTATGAATTAGCGATTAGAGGTGTCACTGATCAACTGTCTGTTCATTCGCAACGGAAAACTTTACGTTCATTATTAAAATTAGAGAAAGGCATTAATTTTGTGAAACCTCAATATCCCTTTAAATTTAACGATGAGGAAATTCAAATTAGTTAAGTAAGTAAATTATGTTGGAATTGCCAAGTCAGGACATATTGCAAAATATTGTCCTAGTGCAAAGAGAAAATATTGCTATAAATGTGGGAGACCCGGTTTTACAAAAATTAGCTGTCCAAAGTGCTCTAGTAATCAAAGTTCGGAAAACGAGTAAAGGAGATATCTGACCGAGTGATAGTCTCTAACGAACAAATCTCGGGAAAGTCATTTTTAGGTTTAGATGATAGAATGAAATTCTGTCTTGATTTTATTTTGGCTAATGTTCGTCATGATGAACGTCCATTCTTACGTGTTCGTATATTTGGGAAATCTTTGTTAGGTTTGTTAGATTCTGGTGCGAATCGAACAAGATTAGGGGGCGAGGGATGGAAAAATTTGAAATCTCTTAATTTAAATATTCGTACTTCTTCTGTATCACATTGTACCGTTGCTAATGGTGAATCCTGTAGTATTTTGGGAACAGTTACTTTACTAATTTGTGTTGAAAATTGTACGGTAGCTCTAGAAGTTTTAATTATTCCTTCGGTATCACAGAGTTTAATTTTGGGTATAGATTTTTGGAAGAGAGTGGGTATCGTCCCTAACTTACGAGATAATTGTTGGAAATTTAGCACCAGTAATAAAATTTCGATTGATGCGATTAATTCTCTGTCGGACTTTTCTCCAGAACAATCTCGACAACTTAACTTATTGCTTGAGAAAGAGTTTGAACAAATGGGAAATTTATTAGGTTGTACAACATTGGTAGAACATGTAATAAAGACAAAAGCTGATCCTATTAAACAACGATATTATCCGCTGTCACCCGCATTAAAAAAGCATGTTGATGCAGAACTAGAGACAATGCTGAAAAACGATGTTATTGAGCCATCGAAGTCCCCATGGTCATCGCCCATTGTTATGGTTAAAAAGAAGGATGATAGTTGTAGGTTTTGTGTTGACTACCGTCGAGTCAATAGTGTTACGGAGAAAGATGTGTATCCCCTTCCATATATTCATCAAATTCTTGACAGGCTTCGTGATGCAAAAGTTTTGAGTAATTCAGATATTCGTTCAGCATACTGGCAGATACCAGTAGAGGAGAAATCTCGCCCTATTACTGCTTTCACCGCACCAAATCGGCTTACACAACTCGCCAGCTACTTTTCAAAGATTAATTGATCAGTTAATTGGTCCAGATTTAGAACCCTTTTGTTTTGCATACTTGGATGATATTATTATAGTTACTCCTTCTGTGAGAAACATTTAGAAGTGCTTAGTATCGTTTTATCTCGTCTTAATGAGGCAGGTTTAACCCTCAAGAGAGAAAAATGCAATTTTGGTAGAAAAGAATTAAAATATTTAGGTTATGTCGTGAACGAAAATGGATTACTAGTTGATCAGGAGAAAGTATCCGCTATACTTGATCTCCCTGTCCCTTCAAGTGTAACTGAGGTACGACGTATTGTTGGAATGGCTAGTTGGTATAGACGTTTCATCCCAAATTTTTCCACGATAATTGCTCCAATTACTGCCCTAACACAGAAAAACGTTAAATTTTGTTGGGCTGATGAGTGTAATAAAGCATTTTTATGTATTAAGGATTGTTTAGTGAAGGCACCCATACTATCGTGTCCTGATTTTAATTTGCCATTTTCTATTCAGACTGACGCCAGTGATTATGGTCTCGGTGCGGTATTATCCCAAAAATATGCAGACGGTGAGAGAAATTATTCGACCACTGAAAAGGAGTGTCTAGCTGTTCTTTGGGCCATCGAAAAGTTTTGGCCTTATGTGGAAGGTTTTCGTTTTACGGTGATCACTGATCACTACTCGCTATTATGGTTGAATAAATTACAAAGTCCCTCAGGTAGACTGGCTCGCTGGAGCATTCGTTTACAACAATATAACTTCGAAATTATTCACCGGAAAGGCAAAGATAACGTAGTACCCGATTTCTTGTCGCATAGCGTGCCTAAGGTAGATTCTATTATTGACAGCTCATTAGTTAATGATGTCTGGTATAATAATTTTAGGACTCGAATTTTTGCCAATCCGAAGAAATATTCAAACTATCGCGTTATGAATGATAATTTTTAAATATGTCAAAGTAAAGTATCCATTATTATCCTGTGATAATGACTTTTGGAAGCTAGTAGTTCCGAAAAACCAAAGAAATGCTCTTATTAGTAAACATCATGATATTGCCACATCAGGTCATACTGGAGTTTACAAAACTTTTCATAGATTATCTAATTCGTACTATTGGCCGAAGATGAGGTCAGACATATCTCATTATATTTCTAGATGTAAGGTATGTATTAGTTACAAACCGGAACAGAAAGCTCCTGTAGGTCATATGGTTAGTCGGGTCGATGTAGTACGTCCCTGGCAAGTTATTAGTATGGATTTGATGGGTCTACTACCACGTTCTTCAAGTGGGTATATGTACGTACTTGTTGTTTGTGATGTATTCAGTAAATTTTGTCTAACATTCCCTTTGAGATCCGCAACTGCTTCCGCGGTAAAGAAGTGTGTCGAGGACCATGTTTTATTGATGTTTAGTGCACCTAATAAAGTTATTGTAGATAATGGTGTACAATTTAGAAGTCATGAATTTAAAAATCTAGCGAAAACGTATGGTATTACGATTTTATATACCGCAAATTATCACCCCCAAGCAAATACAAGAGAACGCGTCAATCGTGTCATTAAACCATGTTGGCTTCCTATATAAAAGATAATCAACGGTGTTGGGATAAATTTCTACAGAAAATAACGTGTTGCATACGTACTTCAAGTATATTTTGTAAATTTTGGAAGAGAAATTACTTTGTGTGGCGAATCTCAACAACAACCTATTTCAGACGGCAAGGTACCTGATCTTTTAATCAGATCCGAGCAATTTAAGACTTTATATATGGGTATAAAAATAAAGTTGAGGAAAGCCATAGATAAAGGTAAACGTCATTATGATTTTAGGCGTCGTCCTATGAAATTCTCTGTTAATCAACTTGTCTGGAGAAGGAATTTCATCCTATCTAATGCAACAAAATATTTTAACGCTAAGTTAGCTTCAAAGTATATAGGTCCGTTCTTTATACATAAGAAACTTTCACCGTGGACTTACGAACTAAAGCATCCCGACGATGGTCGTTTATTAGGTTGTTGGCATGCTAAGGATTTGAAATCCGCACCCGATGATGAATTAGAACAATAATTTCGTAAGGATTTTTAGGTTGTGATGTAGGTGTTATTTACAAAAAAAAAAAATTATTTGCAATTGTTCTTTTCCGGCTATAAAAGTTAATTCAGATAAGTAAATTTTCAGGAAAATTTACTTTATCAGGAAAGGGGGAAATTATGTTACGTTGAAAAAAGCAAAAATATTGCGTCACAAACGATTTTAATTAGTACACAGTTAGCTCCCTGAAATCCTTAAGCCTTTGTGATGCTGCTCCTTTCGGGGAGAATACTATACCTAGTACTTATCAAAATAAAAACGATGCGACCCGAAAAGCATTAAACCACCCAAGAATTTAGAAATCAGACAAGACAATTTCAGCCAAGAAAATCACGTGTAGCATTTTTTGGGACAGGCATGGTTTGTTGTATGTTGGCGTTTTGTCTTGTGAAGAAACAATAAATTCATTTTCAGAATTGTTTTTCTTTATGGCAATACCCGTCTCATTGCATCATTTGGCTGGGAACAACTTGATCATTAGCCATAAAGACCATATTTAGCGTCCAGTGACTACCACCTTTTTCTAAATTTGAAGAAACATCTCGGAGGTAATCGCCATAATGACGACGATAGCCTAAAATGATCGTGAATCAGTAGCTGTCAAATCAGGCGGCAGGTTTTTGTGATAACGGGATATAACAGCTTATTTTTCAATATGACAAATACCAATAATGGCGGCAGTTATGTAAAGAAGTAGGTTTTCGTGTAAAAATAAGTTTTTTACAAAAAAAAATGAAATTTTGAAACGGTACTTTAAAATTATGCCTCTTAGAATCAATAGTAGTCCTTGGTGACCACTTCCTAGCTTTAGGCTAAAAACTCTACCCCTTGTGTGAGATGCAAGAAATTGAAGTTACAACTGAGAAGACAAACCCATTTAAACCATTCATTAGCTTAATGTAAAATTCGGTCTTTTTTAAATCTGCCTTCTTGTAAATGCTCATAGCAGTCCGTTTCAACCAAAAAGAAATTTTTTTTTTAATGAATCAGAAATAATTCGTCTTGGTTGAAGGCTACGATATTCTAAAATATTCTATGGCTTCAAGTATTTGGTTGAATATATAGAATCTTAGAGATCTTAGAATACGCATAACGTGTTGATCAAATAGCCCTTCAACAAAACTGGTATCGGTTATGATGGCTCGCAAGCATAGAACAGAAAAATTATTTAAAATGTACGTACCTCTTCTTGTTGGTTTGCTTACAAAAGCAGATCACCTGAAATTAGTAAAAGATACAGTCATTAAATTATTTCTAACAGCATTTAAAAGATTTAATTCAAGTTATGGTGTAGATACAAGTTTATATAGCTACATTTAAACATTGTATACTTATTTACTTGTCCAACATGTTTGCCGTATTTTTATGTCTTATAGGAAAAAAGAAGGGATATTTGTACAAAATAGTAACTAATGCAAGCTTTACGTACAAACAGTTATAGTCAGTGTTGTTTCAAATTAAGCAATACTAAATTTCGGCTCCTGTGTTCTTTAACTAATTACCTAAATGATTTATCCTTCATCCTCTTTGATCATTTCCTAATTAGAGGTAATCTACACAACCGCATCTAGAAGAAGTCAAATTTGGTTTCCAGTTGGCAAGTAATCAGTATTAATTACAATTAAAAGTGGGATATATTTTTGCAATTTGGACATAAAATCTGAAACTAATTAAATGAAATTTACCTTTTTTCATATATTCTAAATTTATTAAGATACCTTATCACATCAACAAGTCTTATCTGCATTAACAAATCTAGGTCAACTTAAAAAGAACCTGAATTATTATTTTCTAAAAATCATTTTGATGATAAAGAAATGTACAACCACATCATAATAGAATTAAAATTCATAATTCATAAAATATACGTATAAAAATTGATCTATATATTGAATAGAAATAAAGAAAATAGTATTATAACAGAAACTGAATTGAATATATCAAGATATTAACCTGTCACGTCCGAACGATTTAAAATAAATGGATCGTATAACATACTGCCGTTCGGAACACTAAATTTTCTAATTTGCATAGTGCGGAATGGACGTCCATTGGCTGTTCTCTGGTGATAAAGCTGTTTCGGCTGAACGGTTGGCAATAATTTATTTCGCAGTCTGGCTGAAATGGTCCCGTGAAGAGTAATTTCTGCACACTGATTGCCGCCCTTGGAGATTTACAAGGTGGGCAAATGTCGTTACGTTAATGCTGGCAAAGAAAGCTCATCCGCGACAATGATTTGTATTTTTAAGGAAAAAAATATCACCTCAATCATTCCCGCAAGGACCTAGTCTCGAAAAGAATTTGCATCGGGTATTGTGGCTGGAATATAACGAGAAAATTTTCGCAGGAGGCTGACAAATATTTGGTATGCTGAATGCGTCGTATATGTTTTGGAGTTTACTCAGAAGGGATATAATATATTATGTACACAATACACGACTACTGAATTTATTTTTTAAGGAAATCTACTTACGTGTACCTTAATGCATTAATTCTTATACGCAAAAGAGAATAACATTTTTGGATACAACACCAGTTTATTTATGTTTATATAAATATACCCTTACTTAAATCAAGGTATTAATTTGAGAAATATTTGGCTGAAATATGATAAATGTATTTATAGGTTGTGTTTTGAAATTAAACACGATAATTATCATAGCGTAATTCAATATGTTTATTGCTTTAATAAGTAGTTTGTTCTGAAGTCTTGTTGAAACTCGAGTTTACAATTAACAAAATATTATTATATTAACTTAGTATTAGATAAGAAGTAAAAGGTATGTGTACGTTTAAATAGTATATTAAAGAACGAAAACTGCTCAAAAACTTCACGACAATCGTTCCAAGAGAAAATGAAGTAACCCCAAAAAAGGGATGCGATCTTATCATTCAATTCTAATAAACTTATAATTTTTCATACAATGCTACACATACTAATTAATAACCTTTGTTTAGAAACAAATTATTGGATATATTTTAGTTTTTCGTTTTCCGTTAAAAATAAAAAATATTTTTAACATTATCATCTACTGCGTTATGTTAAAATTAATGTTACAAATTTAAAAACAAAATATGTTTACCCTAGAGTACTTCTATTTATTAATGCCAGTATATTTTTACAACACCGAGTTTAATCAAAACGTTCCCTCTGTAAATTACCTGAAAACCCATTTCCGAATTTATCATCAAGCCCGATTGTAATTTAAATGAAGCAGGGCCTATAATCCGAAAATTCCATTTATGGTAACACCGCCAGCAATAATCAGATTACAGTTGCGATACAAACCACTAACTATTAATTTGATAACAACGTAGCCACAGATCTCGGAGTTATGATCGATATCTAACACGCGTTAAGCCTTCACGTCTCTCCAGTAACCGCATTTTAGTAAGACTCTATTAACGTGAATGTAACATAATATTATTGAATTAATAATGGACCTACAAATGTTTTCATTTCAGAGTATGTTGATCGACGTTGGTAAAATGAAAGTATTAAATTAAGTGAAAATTAGGGTGGCGGTTTTTTAAAAAGTAAAATAAAAGTAATTTCGACGTTTTTATTCCACTAAATAGAGATGGCGAACCGCGAACGGTCGTTATGCGAAAGCGAACTCAACAACACATTAGTGGAAATAATTGAAAACGTTGAATGTTTCGGGTGCCACTTACCTGTTTCATCGAAAATCGATTTATTAACATGCGTTATTTGTGGACCGTAATATCATGCTGTAGGTTTCAAATTGGAGCATAAATTTGGTGTTCTCGTATGCCACGCTGTAAAAGCATTGGATCCAGAAAATAAGCCTTCAACTAGTACAGTCCATGTGAATGAAACTTACAGAACTTAAACAGGAGGTCAATAAACTCAAGAGGCAGGTTAAAAATTTAAATTTAATTGTAATCGAGAGAGATAATGAAATTAAAAACCTAACCTGAGGTACCTACGATTGTATATAGTAAAGAAAACGGCAGATACATTTACATCGTGCACGTCAGAAAGATCTTTATCATCACCAGCCCCGCGTTTGCTGCCATGGATAATCCTGAAGATTAGTGGAAAGAAGACGCAGACGTAAACCATTCATTATTGGAAAGTTTGTTGAAGAAATGGGAATTCAGAGCAAGGAATTACTGTTTCACTTTTATATTAGCTGAACTGGACTGGACTGGACTTAACAATGTGCATGGTGCATAATGGTCAAAAATAGTCTCAAAAAGGTCACACTTTCGTTAAGATTAAAAAGCGAATATTATTAAAACCCACATGAGGCCTGAGGGTGTTTATATAAATACTTTTTTCACATACTGAATAGAATAGAAATACCTTACATTTCTGCATCCAAAATCGTTGAGAAAAGTAACACTTTTCCGCATAGCTACCCTTTTCTGCATAGCAACACTTTTTCGCATGGATACACTTTTTCGTACTACTTTTATTCACTATTAATCAATGTCAGTTTCAGTTACATACATGGAGTAATATTTACAACACACGTACTATCGGTAATTATAACCTAATTTTTATATGTCAGTATCAAAAATGAAATCGCACACCTTTATAATTGATGTTATATGCAGTATGTGAAAAAATAGTGTGTACAACTCGTGGGAAATACGCTTTTCCGCACTCGAGTAGGAACTTCCTACTCTCGTACGGAAAAGCGTAACATTTCCACACTTGTTGTACAAATAACTATTTTTATTTCGCCTGCAGAACAAAATATACTACTCAAATCCAGTCATTAAAAAAATTCAGAAATTTTAGTAAAATTGGTCTTTCTGAATATACAATCCGTGCGTAATAAAATTTATCAATTAGAAATATTATTAAATACAAGAGAGCTCTTCATTATTACTTTCCCTATATATTATATATAGGTGAAGTATTGTTTTCGTGCATGAAAATGTCTGAGGGCGCTGTATCTCAAAAACGAATGATCCGATTGAGATGAAACTTTAAACTTAGGATTTTGTCGTTAAAATCTGGAACTGAGAGAGGATGAAAAAGTGAAGAAGTTTTATTAAGATATTTATTTCATAAAGTCCTTAACATTTTTTGACCATTGCTAATAAACTATTAGAGTTACATGAAAATTGTATTACAAATAATTGTAGAGAATTCAAAACTGAACAAATGGTGATGTGTATGTCAGTAATAGGAAGTGATGGTGTATTCAGGCGCTTCTTGGGATTATTTGTGGAGAAGGGACTAGAAGTTGAAGGTTTGCGAAGTTTTGGAGTACTGAGGGTAGAACAACCTAAGAAGGCCAATCCTTCCACAATTGACATAGTAATGGGCAACTCGTTCATGTGAAATTCATTCTTTCATTCTTTTGCCAGATGTATATTCTAGCCATGAATTACAAAAGCAGTATGAAATAGTAAAACATAACTTAATAAAATACTGACACAGTATATGGTTTTAAAAACATTTTTATTATTTTACAATAGAATAATAAAAACATTTTTGAAACCATATACTGTGTCCGTATTTTATTAAGAGATATGGAGTTTCAACAAGTAACAGACTCATCAATCCAGTAGTTAAACATAACTGTGATCTTCCATTTGCGAAATTTTATAACGGTATAGAGCTATAAGAAAATCACTCTTGTTCACATCACCCATTGAAGTATTATAAATACGAATAATTGATGGTCGCTTGACATTCAAATAGTTTCTTCTTTGCTTATCCCGACGTTCTACGTCATCCTCAGCTTCAATACCAATAAAGTTTTAAGACATATTCATGACTTTATTATCATACCATAGAACGGCTTCTATGTGACTGTGACTAGTAATCAATGCATCGCTACTGCCACAGGCAAGTTTTTAAAGCTGTTCTTCTGTTTTTAGCCGGAAATTGTGAGGCCACTTAATCCGAATACATAGTTCCTACAGAAAAAATAAAACATTTCACAATAATAATAGTAATTATAAGGATGTTAAATAGTTACCATAATAGAGTCTGTGTCCATTATGATAAGGCATTCTACTTAAAAGATAAATTTAAAATCTATTAGTGGTTGAATATCTCTCCTGTATATTTTCACGCAATATAGAAGAATCTTGGTAGATAACGGAGCGATGTATACTACCAAAGGCGCCACACAGCATAAATACTTTCACTCCAGAGGGATAGGGCTTTATAGAACCTGTCATTTCAATGGTACTATCCATTTGCTTTCCTCAAGATCCAATTATTCGCATCCATTTTTAAATGCCCTAATAAATGGGCGCACCTTCCAAATTTTGTCAACTGTATTATGCGTGGATATCAGTGATGTGTAGATAAATTCAAAGCTGTTCAAATCTATTATGAGATATTTGCATATGTTCGATAAATTTTATTCTTGTGGCGGGTGTTCAGTATATACACTATCTAGGAAAGCGAATTATACCTATGAAATTTTATGTTAATTCGTATTTATAATTATAACATAGTTATGAATCGCCTACATATGTTTTTTTTTCTGCCACAAACCAAAAGATTTCATCTGGGAAGTCTTCAGTGAAATATAGTTTTATGTCACATTCATCATTCTCCTTATAGTTTGCAGCTGAATAATCCGTATTAGGGGGTGAGAATGATTTTCTGATACATGAAACACATTCCTCAATCGACGTCCCTCTTTTATCCTGTGAATTCGATAGGCTAGGCTTGATCATTGAAAGAGGAATATCATCGTCTGGGACATAATCCTCATCGTCTAAAGTTAGCTCAAATGGCGGATCCTCGGTATTCTTTTCGACATCCGAAACAGGGATTGAACTAATCTGCCAGGGTTCGCTATGTTTTTTATGTTTTGGAATGCCATCCTCTGCTAAAAACATTTTATTCCAGGAACACTCCAAGATGGCAATTGCGTATAGCAATTTGAAAGATAATCCAAGTACGCAGAGTGGCAAAGGAATACCAATTATTACTCATGCAACACTGTACTTCATGGTTCACTTTGAATTTATTGAATATTTTAGAAATAATTGGTAATAACCTAGCACGTTGCTGACCAGGCGCAATCCATCCTTGCCGGCGTCCAAAAACAACGCTCAGTGAAGACCCACCCTACGGTTAATGTGTAAAAACGGGTGGGATAAGACTCGCTAAACCGACCTCTAGTGGTGAGTAGTTGAAATACGGTCTGTTGTCAGTAAAATAGATCTCTGAATATGATTGTGCAATTGCCATTGAACCATAGGGTTAAACATCAATTTACATTAAATTTGGAATATTATATTATTTGAAGGAATATGAACTTATTATTATTTAAGAAAACAGTAACAATTTTTATTATAATTGCATCAATTATCCAAATCACCTTGATATGATCAAAAGGACTTGTTTTCAAAGCCAATGAAAATCAATGCGATTCAATCTCTTTAAAGTTCTCTGTTGGGGTGCTTTTAATTAAGACTATAGTAACAATCGTCATTTTAATTACATCCTCCTTAGATTCACCTATTAAAAATAATTCAGAAATACCACACTTTTGTATTATCGAGACAATTAAATAAATATTTAAATGCCGAATTAATTAATTCCCAAACGAAAAGAACAATGGGACAAATTGTGTGCAAAATTAGAAATACAGTCGTGTTCAAGAATTCGCGAAACATACCGAACGAGCCTCTTTCATCGCGAAGATTGTGTAATTAAATTTTAAGAGATGAATGAACAGAAGCCGTGTGATGATGAATAGTAAATTTAATTAAGGGAGAATATAATTATATAATTCGATGCCGCCGGGAGTGTGACGAGGCGTCATTCCGGCAAAATAATGAATTTCTAATTTAACCAAACGTTAAGCACACTCCAAGACTTATAGATTATACAAGCATACAAATATATTACTTTTAATATCTATTATTAAGGTAATTATTACCTAATTATATAAATATTCCTGGACTAACAGATTTTAAACAAATGTTTTCAATGTATTTTCATGTGCCTATATTGGAGGTGATTTACGTTTTTTTCCGCATATTTTTCCACAAATGGAAAACTATTATTTTTATATAATCTAATATTAAATAAAATTAATGCATTCGTATTTTAAATAGTAGTATTAAAAATTGTCGTAGGTAAAATACATTTATTATTCAAGGGTGTGATTGAAAACTTATTAAATTAATAGTGAATGAAAATGACGCCTAATTAAATCCAATAATACTAGAGCCAAAACATTACTACATTAAAAGAGATTAATTTTCTTTGATTAAGGTTCAATTCATTGGGTGTAACATAAAGATTTTTTTTCTGGGCGCTGTTTAGAAAGAACGTAACGACATTACTTCGACGTCGTAAATTTCTCACGACGAGGAAACTTTACACATTAGCCGCAGACTACCGGAGAAAGTATATTATTGGTACTTGGATTTGCAATGGATACAGACAAACCGTGCGAAATAATACTTTTGATGTACTATAAAATTTATTTTCAGCAAACTTTTTTCATTTATTAATATACTAACGGCACATTTTGATTAAGTTACCGAACAAAAATAATAGTTAAATTATTGTTTTCCTGTCAACAACATCTACGGACCGGTTTCAAATTATTCAAGTCTCATTAGTGCAGTGCGGTTCAAGGCGGGGAAATCAGTGCAACATTTAGACAATACATGTCGCATTACAAGTGTCTTTATCTTTAAAAGTTTGAAATTATAAGAATGATTTCAGTGTATTATATTAGGGAATTTTTGTAACAAGGAAAAATGTTTTTGGTGTAAAGAAATTAATAAATTCACTATTGTATAAAAACTACTTTATTATGCACTACTCGACAGTCATGCTATTATTATTATTTATTTAATGTAGGGGTACATTTTACAAACTTAAAAACGCGTACATTTTTAGCCAACTTATCTCATAAAATTTATAATAAGAATAGAATAACAATAATATAGAATAAAATTTCTCGTGAAAAAATAAACGTTAATTATGTTTTCTTTTCGAGGAACTTTTACTCCTTTACATTAAGTATTTAAGCCAGTTGGGACACTGACTCTCTCAAAGGGAGTATACATTACATCGTTCATGTTATAGTTAGGGCCTAAATTATCTACTTTATGAGGTTTCATACCTTGTAAAGCTGTATCATTTTCGAACTATATTATGCTGATCAATAATGACTTAGGAGTTGACGTAATGCCCTAATAAACTTTCGGGACGTTATGGAAGAAAGTGCGTAATCGTTCATTAAATATCGCTTTCGAGTTTGTAAGTTGATATCTTTATGTACAAGAATCCATCATAATAAATTTGAATATTATTAAAATTAAAATGTTAGAATGATTTCGTGCACTAAACGGTTATAGCTTACATACTGATATATTAATATTAATAATATTTAACTATTAAAAATTGTTATTATGAATATTTGAATTTTTATTTATTTCTACCACTAATAAAAAGTATACGTAATATAACTTTTTTACTTTATTTTCTGATATTTCTAGTTTGAAACTGCCTATTACTTATTTACTGAAAAATTATCTCAGTAATCAATAAATAGAAAAAACCTATTAAAATTACATCAATCTATTCGACTGTCAAAAATTCAGATAACCGATCGACCAGAGAAAGAAAATGTTGTGTTGTAAATATTATTAAAGTGATCACATATGATGACAGTACGTTTGGTCTCTAATAATCTAAATTACTAGAATTGTCTTTCTTAATTGACTTACACGGTCTATTATAAAAATAATGCTCATTTTCTGAGAAATATCTATTTATTGATTGTACCAATACAAATGTTTAAAATTGCTTAAATACTCTCCTTCAGCATTAATACACTTGCAGAAACGTGTCTGGCATACCTGGAAGGTACCCTGAAATTCCAAATGGGAGAGTCTCTTAGAAACGTTTTGACATGCTTTTGAGTTAGGGATTTCGAAGAGTCCGAAGTGGTTCAGTTAAAAACACCTTTACTTAGAGAGCGGATTGATAGATACGAATTGGAGCCGGAGTCTCGTCATTGCATAGCGTCGGTGTATCTCATGCTTTTGAGTGGTTTCCACGGGCTTTCAATGCTTTCCTTTCAGCTATTCTTCAGTCCGGGAAACACAAAAAAAAAACTATCAGCGAAAGACTTACTCATTCGCGCTTTCTTGAGGTGGGGTGATGATTTTGTGTACCACTCGCTGTTCTGTCTTTTCGATTCTGGTTCGTATCCGAATATCCAAGATTCCTGTCCGATTATGAGAGAGTTAAGATGACTTTCCTTTCTTTTTTTTAAATCAAATCCAACAATTCTTGAAGCGTGAAACTCGAAGTTCTTTGTGGTTATCCGTCAATACGTGCAGACCCTTGCGCATTTGCAAACCCTTGTTTACTATCCCATGTACCACAAATGTGAACATGCTTAGGGTGACAGCGATTTGATGGATACTCAATCGACGATCGGAACGGAAAATCGGCGATTTCTTTGCGGCTCTTCTTGGGCCCCTGGTATTACCCCCCGTTCTAAAACCTTAAAATGGAGTCATCCTTGAGAGCCTCTTGAAGTATCTGGAATGTTTTAATTGCATTATTTCCAAGCCGCATGTTTAACGTCATAATCAAATTGCAGCCAAACATCATGATGAAGATATATTTTATTGTAGATCTGCTAGAGCATTCTTTAATCTGATTATTGGGCATTTATCTTAATGTTACGTTTCTCTACAAACTAGCTTTTGCTTAATGGAAATTATTCCATTTATTTCAATTCATCTCGAAATTCTAAATAAAATTCATGTAGCACATCATAAAGCTAAATATTGCCATTTTAGAGATATTATAAGTTATTAAATATATTTTTTATAAATTATACAAAAATAGTTAGCCATCAAGTTACCTTTCAAAGTTTACATATCCATAACAACTCTATTTTATAAGGTGCTTAAAGTGTAGGCCATTTACATCCTGACAGTAATAAACTCGCTGATCAAAATTGTGTAGAGAATCTAAAAAGGTTTTGGGAGGTATTCTAAAAATTTCATGCGTTATACTTTCTTGCAACTCTTCGATATTTTGCCTATTTTTTATATGACCCCGACAGAAATAAATGAGGCGGAGTCATATCAGGAGACTTAGCTGGCCATTCAATTGCCTCCATGTGTCCAATCCATTTATCATTTATAGTTTCATCTAGATATGCCCGTACCAAAAGACAAAAATGTAGAAGAGCCCCATCTTGTTAACACCATACTTGTTATGGCGGTATATTGGGATTGTTATTTCCGTAAATAATCGTATAAGCTCTAGAATAATATGCTCTTCCAAAAGTAATAAATATTATTAGGTCAAATTTCCATTTGCGTCAAACATTTACTTTTTGTTCCTGCAATTTTTTATCAGATTTATCAAAACGATTTTTGAATTACAAATTATTTGTTTGTTTGATCACAACTGACTTCTTGATCCTTGATTAGGTGATTATAATCCATTTTAATTTGGGATATTTTCTGCAAAATATTATTAGTAGCTCAACGTGGTAAACTTTCCTTCAGCATATCATCTTATTTCTGATGCACCAGCGTCAAGTTGCATACGTAAATTGTTCCACAATATTTGACTTTAGGCAAAAGTTTTTTTCTTTGATCGAATAGAAATAGAATTTATTTTTAATAATTTAATTCTTCATACCTTTCTTTAAATAATTGTTCAATTGTACTATAACTTGAAGCCTTATTTCTAGGAAATTTTTTTCTTAAATGCAAGAGTCTATTAAACGAAAATACAATTTTTTGGAAATTTATCTTATTTCTTAAAACCTCTACTTCTGCGAATCAACGGTATTCGTTGATCAAATTGCAGATTTTGCTTTGAGCAAATAAGGGCGATAAAAACCGACATAATATTCAATGATATTTACTTCTTTTTTAAAAGCATATTCTTTATAGCATACAACAGTTTCTGCTGAGTTCTTGCCAAATAAAAAACAAAATTTCACAACTTGACGTTATTCGTAAGAAGTAGCCGCTAGAGGGCCCATGATAGCCTTCTATCGGTGAAATCTAGTACGACATCTACGCGATACGCAGTATTATATTGCATTCTGATTATTTTTACGCCCTTCCGCTTAATACATTAATTACTTGTGAATAATTTAATGTGTATTGTTGCTATACCTGGGAAATTGACATTTTCGAAATTATTTTATTCTCTAAGCATTAATAAGATTTTTGTTTTTTGCCATGTTCTAAAACGATTTATTAATGTTCAATTTTTAGAAAACGACTTCTATTAATCACAAACACCCTGTACATATCTAGAACGAACTAATGGAATATATTGCATTGAAATAAATATGCAAACCATCAACTACTGTAGTTAGGAAAAAAACAGCAGCAAATATTCTTTAAAAAATGTATATTCAATAGACCTGCTGTGGGAATTTCAAGCGTGTGGTTTTATTATAATTTGTTAATGTATCATACAGCATCCGAGCCATCTACATAACGTCGCGTACACGTAGTGGGACCAGAATAGTGGCTTTTATAGTCAATATTTTATGGAACTTGCTGGATGAAAAATAACGCCCGCGTCTCGCGCCATTGCAGCTTGAAACGATCCATTTCAGAACCGCATTCGGCATTTGTACACTCCAATGTTCCACACGTTTCGCCGACAAATTGCACCGAGAACGTGAAATCAACAATCTTAATGGATTTCAATTTAAGAGTATAATCTTGTTGCTTTAAATACCGCCTAATAACCACCGCTTAAGATATGCAAAGTAGAAAGGAATTACTTTCCTTCATAGGCAATGGAAATTTTAGAAATAGATGTATTATTAGAACATCAACTTTTTATTATGGAAAAATTAAGAAATTTTTAGTGAATTACATACTATCATGGCAATATTTTAGTGTAAATATGTTAGAAAAAAGGTATACCTTTGCTGAGGTAGAAATATATGATAAACAGTTTTTTATTTTAATTTGAACGGATATGCTCATTAGAAATTGAAATATTAGACTAATCATGTAGGATAGGATTGTTTTGTCTATTGTTCATAGCCTCCCTGAAAGGCATGGCACGCAAAGCTGTTAACAAGATCCCGAAGATGTCTAAATTATATTTTTATGATTTCATTCCGGAAAGTTGTCGTTCAGTGCGTTCTTTTTAAAAATATGTCATCTGATTTCTGTCATATATCGTGCGGTGTTCCACAAGGTTTATTTTAGAGCCGCTGCTATTCTTAATTCATGTGTATGATCTAGCTGCCTATAACAATAAAGGTGCAATAATTTTGTATGCAGATGATATAACGTCTGTCACTACATCCAATAATCATGAACCCACGCTACACCAAAGAGAAGCCATAAAACCCTTAATCTCATCTTTACTATTTAAATACCTTCATTACCTTTAAATAATGCCAATGAAGAAATATGGTCACGAATGTTTATGGGTCTTATCTGGAAAGAGTACGAAAGGGTACTTAGTTTGAAACTTACCTATTTACTAAGAAATTTGAGTAATTATTTGTCCTCACTTGTATTAGTTGTTGCGTAATTTTTTTTTTCCATTCGCACCTAAAGTATTGCATACTGCTTTGGGGTCACTCGAGTATAGTAATAAGAATTAATTAAATATTTGCAGAAATTTGATGCAGATATAGGTTATACAGGTATAGGTTATAAGTATAGCTTGCATATACCAATAGTAAAGTGAGATTTTCTTAGAGAGAAAAGCTGTGTTAAGAAGCCTAGAAGCTAAAGCTGAGTTCGGGAAAATGAAGATAGAATTAAGTTAAAAATGATATAGGATATGAGGGACATATTGGTAGACAAGAAAAAAAAATAGATAGTTGGAAAAAAATTCATTAAATGCAACCAAAAGTATAAAATAGGGGTCGAGTATAGGCTTAAGTATAGCAATGTGTACGTTAATTGAATATTCTGTATTTTTCACGGAAATGCGCATTACTTTTCCAATGGAACCTGTATAAATTACATTTACATGTACAACAATACTTTAAAAGTCATTCAAACTATAAAAACTCTGCGGTTTTATTTGTTGAAACTAGTATAGAAGAAGTAATTAAATTTTAATAATATATGTAGGGTGGGTGGCCTCTATCCTACACTCAAATTTATGGTCCATACCTGACAATTAACTGAATAATCTTCGATTCATAAAAAAGTCTTTGGTTAATTAATTAACTAATTATTCTTTCCTGAATAATTTTCTATTGAGAAAACATTGCATCCATTCTAGTAATTAATTGATGGGAGAGTGGCCACCCTTAACATATACATTTAAATTAAAAGTATAAAACTGCATAATAGTTTTTTTTTTAAACATTAACACAAACTGTTTTTTTCTTGGATACCAACGGAGAGCCTATATCACACCCTCTAAATTTTATAAAATGCCCAACATTTTACTGAAAAATCATTCAATGTTAAGGTATTCTGTGCCCAATTAATTACCTGATTATTCTTTTTTTAAACAATTTCGTATTGAGAACATGTATTTAAGTAATTCAAAAGTGAGAAAGTGGATACCCATCTACTCTATATATGTATTGAATCCACTGATACAACAGTATTTTAAAAGAAAAAGAAGAAAAAGAATTTCATACCTACTAAACTTTTGCCTCAAGCATATTTGTTTTTACAGCTACTCAGACTTTAGTTTCTCACTCAAAATATTAAGGAAAAGCTGCGATTCTACTTTCTTCTGAACATTACGCAGACACAATAAGTGAAAACAACGAAATAAAACCTGAATAAAAGGATTAATTAAGCACTTGGTTATGTTTCACTATTTTAGTGAATAAATAGTGAAACATAACCAAGTTCTTAATTAATCCTTTTATTAACATAAATGTGTTTCACCACGGGTTAAGTGAGAAGTTAATTAATCGTGTGAAAACCTGAAAATATACTTCATTATAACAATACAAAAGGAGCCGTAGACACTAGTTAATAATTCACTTGATAATAAAAACGAAGTGAAAAAATTCACTGTTATAGTTGATACATATTGAGCTACCCTCTTTTTGGAACCATATATGCGAAGATTGGTGGAAAAAAAACACTTCTTATGCAGTATAACAAGTATTTTCCTTCGCCAAAATTAAATTGACTGTTGTTATTCCAAAGCCATCTGATAAATGATTTACCATATCTAACACAACTCTTTTCTCTTTTACCTTATTTTGATTTCCTAGGTAGACTTGAAGATTATGGCTCTAAGCTTTTACGCAATTCGCAAGAGCCCAAATTTTCATGCCATGTTTATCTGGCTTACTTTTCATATACACTCGAAATGGAGTAGTACCTCTAAATCCAATAAGCTCTTCCTCCACGGCTTAGTGGATTCCTGCGTGCATTATTCTCTTGCAGTTACCTACACATATACCAAGTATATTCTAAAGAGCAGCTAGGTTGTCAGATAATTTACGCTCCTCTCTAGTATCTATGACATCAAATCGTAAAAATACGGTTGATATTTTTGATCGTGATTTTAGACATCACAGAAAATAATGGTATTTAGAGATAAGAATCAGTTGACCATAGTATTTCCACAGGTTCTTTATATTAGAGCCTTCAATGATCCTAAAAATTTATTACATTCCAAACTTCGTTAATGTTATTTTTAGATGAGTTAATTTTTATATCAATATTGAATTAGAAAGGAGAGCAAATATGTATTAAAATAAAAATAAAATAAAAATAAATAACTTACGTATCTCATTTTCAACTACTTGATTGTATCTCTGTCTCGTGTGATCTACAAGTATTTTATTTTGAGTTTTTTTTTGTTGATACTTTTCATATGCCCAACATTGGGATTGTATATAATTGGTTGATGATGCTTCATTTTGTGTCTTCTTATAGGAAATGCAGTCAATATTACGGAATGCAACGTATTTAATAACACAACCTCTGACAATAAAGTTCGGTGAATAGTCCTGCAAGGAAAGGGATCTGACGAGGCTTTTGAACTCCATCCCAAAATAAGCGCTATTAAAGAGTTTCCAGCCATGTTTGGCAGATATCAGCAGTACATAGTTATAAGAGGTGACTATTTCATCTACGTTAATGTTACAGTACTACTGTCAGAGGTTGCAAAAATAATTTTTTTATCTAATAAATAAATATTATTTTCTATAAATGACCAATCCGCGTTCATTAGACTGTTAAGAAAGCTTCTAATTTATTACTAGAATTATTAAAAAATTATCACAAACTCGATGTTTGGCCGATATTATAGCATTTTTGTATTGAAATCTATATTACTTTAAAAGTTGTTGAGAGTTAATCGAGGGGTTTATGGATTGACTTTCTTTAATGAGATGCAAAGTTTCGCACATGTTTCTAGTATTCCAATTTGCATGATCTATACTATTATAAAATACAATCTTACCCTCCAAAGTAAACGGTCTGCAAGTGAGCTCTGTATTATTAATACTGAGGTTAATACGTAGTAATAACACTATACCTATATGTTCGGATATACTTGTGATATATGATTCAATTTTTATTATTGAGTCATGACAGTTTCTGAAAATATTATCTAGATAATTTTCCTTACGTGTGCTAAAGTTATTTTCAGTGCATACGTATTAAGCAAATCAGTAAGTTGCGCTTCCCGTGGGTCGTTGGCATTAAACTTAATATTAAAATCTCCTCCTAGTACCACATCACAGTTTACATGAGTTGCTTTATCTAAAAACGACTAAATAACATTAATAAACACGCTAAAATCGCCACTAGGCGAACGGTAGACACATTATATTATATATATTAATATCTCCCCGAACAATTATATTTTTATGTAATATATCTACTGAACTTAGTGTATTGTGAATTCCGCTTAAGAACGTTTCTATACTTATATTTGGAGGTCGATAGACATTAATTAAGTTTATATAATAATTTTAAAATAGGTGCATAAAAATTCTACAACTTTTTCTACGGACAAATTATTTGAAATGAGTTTGGTAATATCCTTATTAGATGTTAATAAGTGAGCCTCCATAAGACGACAATTTACAATATATTGAATCTACTAGATGGTTTCAAAGACTAAGATATCTGATTCCGTTTCAGTTAAACAAAATGCATAAATGGTGATGTGGCCATCATAATACATTCCCTTTATATTATTTAATTTATTGCCCAATGCATTAAAATCCCTTCCCACTGTGAAATTTAAATTCATTCTAAGAAAATACTTAGTTTTTTTTAAATATTATTATTATTATACATACTCCTAATTAATTATATAATAATAATAATAATAATAATAAACTTTATTCTTCTTTCCAAAATTAAGTACAGGAGTAAATAAAATAAATTTCTGAATACATGAAATGAAGAATCCGAAGGCGGGATTCAGAATTGAAAGAAATTTCGTCCATCTGGTCTACCATCCTAACCTTCATGTATGAGACAAGAATATATTGTGTAGTTACTCCTTTTAGCACTCTCGTATGCTGACAATTGTAAATTATTGTCACGAATGTAAGCCCTGTTTAGTAACATGAATAAAATTATTATTATTATTATATATTTTTCTCAAAAACTATGAGGTTTGCGCAAAAAGGCTATTCTTAATAATTTTTACTTTCCCAATATACGTAGTATATAAGGCAAGTATTGTTTTCGTGATTTTTATATTTGCGGAAATATCTGTTTTGCGGTCAATCTTAAGATTTTATCGTCGAAAACTGGAACTGAAAAGCTTTTGCTGAATATTCATAAACCGGAAATGGTTGTTTACTCGAGGACTTTTTGTTTTTTCTCTATATTTCTCTTAATATGAAAACTATTACAAAAATTTTTTAACAATTGTTAAAGGTAATGAAAAACTGAATAAGTTTTAGTAAAACATTTTTTAACTTTCGACAAAAAAAATTAAAAATTTTGACATTTTTTGTGAATTGCTAAAAAACTATTGGAGTTTCATAAAATTTATATAACAAATAATTGTAGAGAATTGAAAACTGAACAAATTATCAAGGATAACCTTTTGGCGTAAACCTCATAGTTTTTGTGTAGAATATAGAGAAACTACTATGATAGCCACATCACCATTTTATAGATTAAGATGATTCTAGCTATGAAGGCTAAAAACAAAGTGTCGCACACTGCAAACTTGAATTTAAGGCAACTAAGATGCATTTACAATTTTCATATACAACAATTCCCTTATTAATTTCTTAGCAAAAATGTAAATTTTATAGAAAAAGATATGTAACATTTGTTTTATTCATTGTATCGATAATAATTCGTGGTTAAAACAATTTCCAAAATATACACGTTGACATATATCCATGTCAGGATAATGAGAGTATTCTATGGGGATCAAATTTTATGTGCGCGTGTGTTTGTGCTCGCCTTAACATTGCATATTTGACTTCAATTTAATTCAATGTCCTAGCGCACTTCTGACCTATGCTAGTAATTATTCGTTACCCTATTTAAATACATTACAAATTGCCTTAGCGTTCTTTTGACCTAGGCTATTACATTGATCATTGTTATAGGATATCTTTGAGCTATGCCAATGCATAATTCATTGCCTCAACGTACTTTTGACTTATCCCAATGAACAAGTCATTTTCCTAGGGTACTCTTTATTTTTTCTTAATTATCATATATCTATGGTCGAATCTAATGTTAAACTGTCGATTGTTAAATTTCAACTGGAATCAGTCAATCGTTAAATATTACATCTCGTCTACTAAATCTTAACTGTCCTATATCAATTGACAGCAGTTGACATTCCACACAAATTAAAAATACTGTTTGAAGAGTATATCTTATATATAATTTGTCACTGCGCAAGCAGTATTTTGTATATATTCAATATAGAAACATACACCACTGCGCAAGCAGTATTTTGTAGATAATTTAAGTTGATATATATTTTTATCCACAAACATCCATAATTGTGCAAGTAGTATTTTCTAGATTAATATGATTCTAGCTATCACAACTAAAAGCAAAGTGGCACACACTGCAAACTAGAATTTAAGAAAACTAAAATGCATTTACAATTTTCATATAAAACAATTCCCTAAGTAATTTCTTAGGCAAAAAGTAAAATGTATAGAAAAAGATATATTATACTTGTTCTATCGATACATTTTCAATTTCCAAAAAATTCAAGCCCTGAAAGTTCATAAACGTTGATAAATATACACGTTAGGATGATTAAAGTATTTTATGGGGATCAAACTTTGTGTGCGCGTGTGTGTATGTGCTCGCTTTAACATTGCATATTTGACATCAATTCAATATCCTAGCGCACTCCTGACTTATGCTAATAATTACTCATAGCATATTCTTGACCTATTTCAATACATTACAAATTGCTCTGGCGTACTTTTGGCCTAGGCTAATAAATTGATCATTGTTCTAGCGTATGTTTGACCTATACCAATACATTATTCATTGCCTCAACGTACTATTGACTTATCCCAAGTCATTTTCCTAGCGTACTCCTTATTTTTTCCCAATTATCATAAATCCATAGTCTAATCTAATGTTAAACGGTCAATTCTAACTTTCAACTGAATTAGTCAATCGTCAAATATCAAATGTCGTCTACTGCATCTTAATCTATAAAATACTGCTTGCGCAGTTATTAATGTGTGTGGATGAGAATATATATCAAATTATCTACAAAATACTGCTTGCGCAGTGGTGTATATTTGTGTATTGAATATATGCAAAATACTGCTTGCGCAGTAACTAATGTTTGTATGTATCATTTGACAGCAGTTGACATTCCACATAAGTATAAAATATTGCTTGGGTATATCTTACCTACAAACATTCGTCATTGCGCAAGCAGTATTTTGCATATTTTCAATACACAAACATACATCACTGCGCAAGCAGTATTTTGTAGATCATTTAATTTGATATATATATATATATATATATATATATATATATATATATATTCTTACCTACAAACATTCATAACTAAGCGACACACACTGCAAACTTGAATTTAAGGAAACTAAAATGCAGTTACAATTTTCATATAAAAGAAGGTGTGCCCACTTATAAGGGCATTTAAAAAGGAATGCGAAAAATTGGATCTTGAGGAAAGCAAATGGATAGTACCATTGAAATGACAGGTTCTATAAAGCAATATATAAGAGGAAAGCCCTATCCCTCTGGAGTGAAAGTATTTATGCTGTGTGACACCTTTGGTAGTATACATCGCTCCGTTATCTACCAAGATTCTTCTATATTGCGTGAAAATTTACAGGACAGATATTCAACCACTAATAGATTTTAAATTTATCTTTTAAGTAGAATGCCTTATCATAATAGACACAGACTCTATTATGGTAACTATTTAACATACTTATATTTACTATTATTATTGCGAAATGTTTTTTTTTTCTGTAGGAACTATGTATTCGGATTAAGTGGCCTCACAATTTCCGGCTAAAAACAGAAGAACAGCTTTAAAAACTTGCCTGTGGCAGTAGCGATGCATTGATTACTAGTCACAGTCGCATAGTAGCAGTTCTATGGTATGATAATAAAGTCATGAATATGTCTTAAAACTTTATTGGTATTGAAGCTGAGGATGACGTAAAACGTCGGGATAAGCAAAGAAGAAACTATGTGAATGTCAAGCGACCGTCAATTATTCGTATTTATAATACTTCAATGGGTGATGTGAACAAGAGTAATTTTCTTATAGCTCTATACCGTTATAAAATTTTGCAAATAGAAGATCACAATTATGTTTAACTACTGGATTGATGAGTCTGTTACTTGTTGAAACCCCATATCTCTTAATTAAATACGGACGCAGTATATGGTCTCAAAAACGTTTTTATTATTCTATTGTAAAATAATAAAAATGTTTTTAAAACCATATACTGTGTCAGTATTTTATTAAGTTATGTTGTACTATTTCATACTGCTTTTGTAATTCATGGTTAGAATATACATCTGACAAAAGAATGAACGAATGCATTTCACATGGACGTGTTGCCCATTACTATGTCAATTGTGGAAGGATTGGCGTTCTTAGGTTGTTCTACCCTCAGTACTCCAAAACTTGGCAGACCTTCAACTTCTAGTCCCTTCTCCACAAATACTCCCAAGAAGCGCCTGCATACACCATCACTTCCT
Source organism: Ontholestes murinus (assembly GCA_963969525.1). Classification (NCBI taxonomy): domain Eukaryota; kingdom Metazoa; phylum Arthropoda; class Insecta; order Coleoptera; family Staphylinidae; genus Ontholestes; species Ontholestes murinus. The sequence continues at coordinate 68,816,913 of OZ018388.1, forward strand.
ATGACTGACATGAGATTCGATGCGACGTGTGGAGATCATACCCCCATCAAGTAAAAGATATCACTCTGCATCAACAAACATAGAAACTGTTTCAAAAGTACTGATATGAATTCACAATAGCTGGTAATAACTAAAAATTACTTGCGAAACATTAGTGTCTCTAACAACTAGGCTGAAAAGAATCGTATTGAAAAAAAAATTTTTAGGTTAAATTTAATTTTATTATAAAACATAGTTGTTTTCGAGAGCCACGACACACCAATTGTAGTGATATTCCAACTTTTTGATACAATTTTTATTTATGAAATATCTGTAGCCTCAAAATAGGCCTCTGTTTCGGCGATTATTTCCTCATTGGTGCTAAATTTCTTTTCAACGAGCATTATCCTGCAAGAGGAAATAGTCTCTGGGGGCCAAATCTGATCGATTTATTACCCAGCGCGTGTGCACATTTTTGCCTTCAAATGGGGCCGTTTAAATTATAAAAACATTTCGTAAATCTACAAAAATGAGTCTTATTAAGACTACGACATAAATCACTTATTGAAACAACTACTTTTCTAGCTAATACTTCGACAAATACTGAATTATACAAAAGTAATACTCTTAAAAACGACCGCAAAAACATGGAGGGCATGTTGACTACTATTTAACATTTTATTGTGTTTTAAGAAGATAACAAGCCAATTTATCATAATACATTCAAATATTTGATTTATTTTTCATAAGAAAAATAAACGAGGTGTTATTTGCAGCGAGCGACCATAATATAGATACAATATCCCAGATACCTTTATTCAACTCATACACTCCTATGGACTGATAGAATTGTTCAATGAACCAACCAGAGAAACAAACACTACAAAATCTTGCATTAATAACATTCTCACGAATCAAAAATTAACTTGCACAGTTAATATAATAAATTTAAATATATCAGACCACTAGAAAAGTCAAACGAAGCGTAAATTGTGTTATTTCTATATAACTAAAATTTTAAAGGAATCTTCTATGTATCCGTTAGATGATTTGTAAGTTGTTACAATTATTATGTTATTTATTTTATTTTCAATCCTTATTGCTGCACATCCAAGTATAAATGGTCTACTAAGTTTACTTATTTTGTGAATTATCGTACTTTAAATCTAACATAATCTCTTACATAGATCGCTACACCTCGGTATTGGTTATGATCTCTGCAGAACGAATCAACCAAGATGAAGTTGTTTATCTTAATATTTTATAGTTGTTCTTTGGTTTTCCAATGTTCAAATATGCACAAAATATTATACTATCACATTCCATTTCGACGTTTAGTTGGTTTACTGCATTTCGAATGGATTGTACGTTTTAGTGTATTATTATTTTCTTCAGTGTAAAAAACAATCAATACACACATATTTGTGTCATAAGTTTGGATTTTTCAATTTCTTACTTTCATCAATTGGTACAAGCACTTTTTAAATGACGAATATTCTCGTGAATACTTTGATTTCATCTGTTAGCATTTAATGACTACAAAGCATCTACATTTTAAATATGTTACCAACTCTTTGGGTGTTTTGTTCTAATATATACGTATGATAGTTTTCCATTTTCGTTGCTCCTTTTAGATGCTTGAGTTATCCACTCACCATTATGAGTCTTCTCGTTCATTAAATGTATTTTTTCATCGATTTTGGTTGGTACACTATTTCTGCATTTTGTACATGAATTACTGGCATTGCTTCCTGTTTGATAATCTATTTCCATTAAGGAGTATTTTTTCGATTCTGGGATGTTGTTGTGGTATACTTGTTCATTAATTTTTCTGTTGGAGCTTGGTATCTAGAAGTTTAGGCCAAAAATTACCACAGCTGCACTTATTTATGGATAATATCTAACTTTTTAACTGAGCTATTGCCTTCATTAAATGTTCTGTGTGTTTTTTAACTATGTTGTCAATTATGTTTGTGAATTCTGATAATTTAAGAAAGAAAGTAACAGATTACTCACTTTTTTGGACCATTTTTAATGGCAGTTTCGAAGCAGAATATCCGCTTAGACACGTCCGAAACGAAGTCTCCAAATCAAGGGTAACCAGTGGCTGTTCACAGCCATTCGTACAAAATTTCTCTGAACAAGAGTTACATATTCATTGTTAATCAATTTTGCAAGATGAATTAAATTTTATATTGAATTATTATTAAATATATTTAAAATAATATACTATGTGCAAAATTTCTGTACTAATAACATAGGCCGGCATGATTTTTGGTGTTTTGAATTTGATAAATGCCCTTAGCTAATACGGGTACGTTGATTCTGAATGTAAATTTGGTTTGAACTCACCACGTCAAGATTTTTTACAAAATTTAAAAAAAACCTTGAGAGATATTTTCGATAGAAAATATTTTAGTATAATATTATGTTTATTTCATTTCAATGACAACACTGTTTCATTGTCGCATCTGTCAAGGTCAACTTGATGGCATCGGCAGTTGTTTACGAAATAGTTAGTTAACGTCAGTTGTTTGTAGCATCGAGTTGTGTTTTGTATTGTTAGTACTAAAGTGCGTCATAATATCATGAAGAATGTGCAAAAACAGAATGTGCAAAAACAGTTTAATGATAGCAAAGCATCAACGAAACATAACAGAATTTATCAAGAAAGCTTATCACACTTACTTCGGTGTAAAGCTTGGTGATCAGGACAAACTTTGGGATCCACACAAAGTGTGCTTTCAGTATGCCGAGCTACTGAGGAAATGGACAAAAGGTACACGTAGCTCTTAACCCTTTTGGATTCCTATGGTATGGAGGGAACAAAGAAACCATAGAGACGACTGTTACTCTTGCTCCTGCGATGCCAAGGGTTTCAATTAGAAAAATAAACATACTATTCAGTATCCTAATTTACCGTCTGTTAAACGACCAGTTACCAAGGAAGATGGGATATTAGAATGATGGCTGATTACTGCTGGCCTTAAAGAGGGACTCGCTAACAAAAATCCACAAAAAAAAATTACAAAACGCAGTTTTGAGGAAAAAGAGAACAATTTAATTTAAAAAAAAAACAACTATTCTAACGTAGATTATACTGCATTGTTTTTTTAATGAACAACTCAATTTTACAGTGTAATTTTCTATTAAATATAGTTTCAATAAATATTTTTCTCAATATTTTTTGGCAGTTTCTATGAAAAATTTCAAACACACTTTTCCTGAAAACCTGACGTGCTGGAAAATAACTAAGCACAGATTCGTGATCAGCACACCCCATTTACTAGGACACCTATTGAACTTGACACAGTTTCTTATCAAATAAAAAATGTGCCTGTGTAATTCATCTGCCAGCAAATATTAAAACTTTTTTAATTTATTAATAATTTTAAAAAAATATTTATAACGCTTCTCTAAATAAGGACTAAAGACAAAATAGGTGTTGTGAAGCAGAAGATAAAATATGTAATTAATCCAATAATCCGGATTCATACTTATATATAAAAATAACGAAATATAAAATTTAGTTCATTACTTATATAATATATTATGTAATATAATACAAGTAGGCGTGTTATTTAATATTAGGAAGATAATTAATTAAGTTTGTGACATTTAATACTGAACAAATAATGTTACGATGAAGATTTATTAAATATTAATTATATGTATTACATGTGAAAAGAAAAATTACAAATTGTATGAGAATCCATCATTTCTTTCATATTCCAATAATCGTTATGGAGGAAACCAATACATCAAAAAAACCGATCAAATATTTACAAAAAAAAATAGTTATCTGAAAATCGATTTCCAAAAACTAATAATGTAGACATCATCCTCCAAAAATGATAGATAAGGTCAACAATTATGAAGCGCTTATCGATGGACTGTTAATAGGCGATTAAACGCCACTTTTATATATGAATTGCCACATATAATCAATTGCTGTCTGGCTGCGTTAGAGACTTTGATCTAAATTACCTAGGTGAGATCCAATTAGTTTGCAACATGTGCTGCTCAGTAGAGTGTACTTGAGGGGCGATCAATGATTCCACGTGTACACTGTCTACCAAAGAGTAGCGCCGTTAAGGAATCTTAATTGTGATTAATGATGTCTGTTTATTATATTGTTCAGAACTTAATTGGCATATCTCAGATCGCAGTAGAGGTTACAATATATTGGCTGAAATAAAGTGATGAAGATGACTAACTGTTGATTCAGGATTCGGTTTTATGGGGTGGTGGAAAAAATATTAATTTACTTAATTAAATATAAATCACCAATTGTTTAAAGAGTGTAATTTTTTGCCTTTTTATATTTAAACAATTAAGAGATTTTTTGATCTGATCATTTCGATATTATAATACTTATACTAATTTCTGTACCTAGTACACACCTGGTAATGGAAATTTTGCGCTTATGAAGTAATTGGACAAGGCACTTAGTTGAAAATCCATATTATATTTAATTAATTAGAAAATTGTATGATTTTATCACTTATAATTTGATATTGTAGAGAGTTTAGGGCGCCAGTTACACACCTACCTTATGTGATGTATCTCAGAAATCTAAAACAAATAATAAATAATTAAAATATGTATTTTTTTGTGAAATAAATTGTTATTATTATTAGTATTATTATTATTATTTAAAATGCCAAACTTAAAATTGGGAAAATAGCGAACCAAGCTATCTATAAGCTTAATTACAAAGGAAAATACAAAAATCAATAAATCAATCAAACAGTGAGATATTTTCTAGATTAATAATACAGAAAATTCATAAATTAAGCATAATGTTACAACCTAATAAAAATTAGCAAGAGAAATTTATTATTTATAATAATAAATTGTAATTATGTTTATTTATTTGCAACATGTAAGAATCGACCTACGTTTTTTATTCCAACGCCACCCGGGACTGCAATAATTGTTGGACACCCGTTATAATCAACTAATATTAAGCAAAATAGTAATCCTTATTGTTTTGATCAATGAAATTTAAAAGTTGATCTTTTACTACCCATTCTAAAATTTTTGAGAGAACCAGTAAGATACTAATCGGTCTCATATTTTTTATTTCTTCCGGATTTTCGTTTTTAGATGCAAGGGTTATAGTAGCAAGTTTCTAAGCATTCGCAAAAATAGACAGCTCCACACAACAATTTATGATATGCTTGATAAAGAGGATAATATACGGACATACATTTTAATCATTATTGCACTAATACCATCAGATCCGGTCAACTTTTAATATCCGGAAAAATATTGCTACTATAAAACTTTATAAGATCATCATCACAGGTGCTAGTAACCGAATTTAAAAGGTACACATTAGCTGCATTAGTGTCTTTTAAGTCATCTGGTATTACAACATTATTTTTCAAACACTTTTTAGAATTATCATTGATCCCGTAATTTATAAAGGCTCTTTCTTCTTGTTTAATTGCAGATTTTACTAAGTTTATAATAAATGTATTTATTTGATGTAATCAATATTACATGAAACATCATGGATGAATATAAAATAGCACTAACATATTATATAGGACACAAAATATAGTTTACATTTAAAGACAAACTTATTTTAAAAGAAAATGTCATATATTCGTGTATGAAGTAAAATACGTTGTCTAGCAAAAATATTTTAACAGCTTTTCCAAAAGATTTTATGATAAGGATCTTCAGTTCCGTTGGCAGCTTGTTATAAATGGTTGGCTTCCAATAGTCCAATCCTTGTGAAGCTCGCATTCGGTGGTATGGAATTTGTAGTTGTTCTTGTCCACGGATATTGTACGAGTGGCGATGGTTATTTTTTAAAAACTTGTTCTTGTTACCGTGAGCATGTTTAACGATGGTAAATATATACAAATTGGTTAAGGTAAGTATTTTATGTTTTTTAAATAGAGATCTGCAACTTTTTCTTCCAGGCACTCCTGATAGGGCACGAATAGCCCTTTTTTTGGCGAATAAAAACTTTCTCCACATCTACGGAATTTCCCCAAAATATAATGCCATACTGGAGCAACGAATGGAATTTTGCGAAATAATAAGTTCGGGTTGCCAGGTAATTTTTTTATACAATAAATTCGATTGGGTAGTTTTTTGCAAGTATATTGTATGTGTGTAGACCAGTTCAATTTGGTTTCTATCATAATTCCCAGGAAATTCATGTAGTTGTTGTGTCTTCTGTCATTGAAAGATAGTTCTTGAGTTTTCCCTTGATTTAGAGCTAGAATACTGCACCCTGTCCAGTCATTGATTGCTCCAATAGTGTTGTTATTTCGTGTAATTTGATCCTCCTTTGATGAGCCTTGAACCAGGAAAGATGTATCGTCTGCGTAGAGATAGAGTTGTACTTCTGGTAGATTAGCTCGTAAGTCGTTAATGTAGATGAGGAAAAGCAATTGTCCCAAAAATTGATTCTCGTGGGACACCATGTTTTACCTCAAATTCTGTTGACCGAGTATTTTTCCAATCTACAAATTGTACTCGCTTGGTGAGGTATGATTTAATAAGCGTAAGAGGTGTCCCTCTGATTCCATAGAAATTTAATTTATGTAGCAAAACATCGTGGCTAATAGTATCGAAGGCTTTGGACAGATCGCAGCACGTCAAACCTATCTGACCTTTGTTATCTAATACTTCTGCGACTTTATCAAGCAGAGCGGCAATTGCTAAAGTTGTAGAGTTTCCGGTTCTGAAGCCATATTAACAGTTGCTGAGTAATTTTTGTTTTTCTAGGAAACTAAGTAGTCGTGATTTTACTACGCAGACAGGAAGAATCGCCATAAGTCTTAGGTGGTCAGGTTGCTCAACATTAGCTTTTTTGCAATAGGTATTATTTTTCCAATTTTAAGTTGGTCTGGAAAGTGGCCCTCTAACAACCATTTATTTATTATTATGAAAATAGGTACAGCGATTTCTTTTGCAACATGTTAATTAATTTGAGTGTCACATCATAGATGTCGCGTGTTTCTTTATCTTTGAGAGTTATTATTATTTTTATTATTTCCTCCGGTGTCGTATTGTGGAAAAAACAGGAGTGGTGGTTATATACTCCTGACTTTCGTAGGTAGTTATCAAAAGTGATTTCACTATTTGGTATAATATTTTTGATAGTTTCTCCAGCAACGGTTTTATAGTCAATTTTTCTGACGTTAAATTACTTTCTATTTGTTTTTTCTCCTTCCCTCCAAATTCTTTGTTTATTATGTTCCATACATCTTATTTCAGACTCTGTGAATGCAAAATTTTTGACTCGTACTCATTTTTTTTAGATTTATCAACTTCTTCAAAAAAGTCCTTTTTTAGACTGGAGTATGCCAGTTAAGCTTCTTCGGTTTTGGTGACGTATGCTATAAGAGCCAAGGCATCCAGTTTTTTTTATGATGTATAGATGCTCAGGCAGGTGTCGCTTTGTTTTGGGGCATATATGACTAAAGATACTGAGAAAGGTGTCAAAGAAATAAGAATTACGTCACTCTTTGTAATTTTTAAAATCAATCTGTGGCTTAGTGGCACTGGATTTTATGTATGCTTCATCACGAGCTTTCATCATATGTTTAATTGTATTTGTAGGCCATGGTGCAATTTTTTTTAGTTAAACGTGAAGTTGTTAAAGATGCATGGTGGTTAAACAGTTTTAATAAACAAATATTCAAAAATAAAACTTTATCACGTATATTATTTAAATAAAGTAAATTTACAATTTCTAGGAATTCAAGATCATTTTGAAAATGTGTAATATCAATAAGAATTTGTTATATTTATCGCTATTAAATATTAATTTACAGTATGAATCCAAAAAATTCAATATTTAACATATTTATATTAAAATCTCCCAGAAGATTCAATAATCGTACAGAAAGTAGACGCTTTTTGCATCATTTTTCATTGTAAAAGTGGCTTTTTAAAGCACTGGTGCTTTTTTACGTTTTTATTGCACGGTAATGTCAAACTGTTTTTATTGCACAGAAATGTCAAATTTGACACATGAATATATTATAGTACAAAATTTCGACGAAAAACTCAATTTTTTATTAATTGATACAAATAACTAATAAACTATAAATAAAATATATAATACAAACCAAATGGCAGATTTAAGAACTCTGAAGATTTCATTTTATGCAAGTCGAAGCGATTACAATAAAGCGAAAAATGTTTACATAAATAATAATTGCGGCCGACATTTGTGCAACTTGTTTACTGGTTGCTAGTAACGCTTTCATTAGTGCACTGCAGGTAAATTATGTTTTCATTAATTGAATTATTGAAATGACATTAAAATATTACGCATAAGAATATATTCTTTGAAATCCTTTACGATCGAAGATAAAATTTTGTAAGACACACGTGTAAAAAGTTTCTTTATTGCACTCCTGGCTTTAAAAAAACTCGCTGGTTCCTCGCTCTTGGTTTTAAACGCCAGTTCGTGCAATAAAGCATCACTTTTTACACTTGTACCTTAAATTAGTAAGCATACACCTATACAGTAGATATGATAGCTTGCTATCACAGTAATGGAAGTGAAAATCTTGGTAAGAACAGTGATCTATTGTATCTTAAACATCACAGTCTGTCAGATTAAAGGCTAAACCACTGCCTTTTTAAGACTTGACAGAGAACTACGGATACTCTACGAGATTATGCTTGATTTAAAGATGGTGGTATTATTTTGACATGAAAATTAAAGAAAACTTACTTTTTGAAGAAATATTATTGTAAAATCCAAACTCAGTGAAATAAGTAAGTGAAACTTTGAAACTAACATAAGTTTATAAGCCACCAATCAAAACTTTGATAACGTTATTGAAAGATTGAAAACTACTTATTGAAACAATATTATTTTAAAATCCACATTCAGTGGAATATTTAAATAAAACTATTTGAAATTAATCCTAACAAATGTAGAATTATGAAACATTAAACAAAACTTGATAAGATTACTATGAACAAAATGGCGTGTGTCCAAAATAAGAATTGAAGATTGAAAACTGAATTTTTAAAGAAATATTATTGTAAAATCCAAACTCAGTATAATAATTGATTGAAACTATGAGGGGATAATTTCAACTAACATAATTTTACAAACTACTAATTAAACCTTTTATAAAGTTAGTTAGTTAGCGTTTCCAAAATGAAAATATTATTGTAAAATTTACATCCAATGGAATATTGAAATAAAACAATGAGAGATTAATCCTAATAAATCTGAAATTATAAAACAACAAACAAAACTTAGCTAACATAATTAGGAACAAAATTCCGTGTGTCCAAAATGAAAATTAAAGATTGAAAACAGACTTTTTGAAAAAATATTGTAAAATTCACATTCAGTGGAATAATTCAATAAAACAAAGAAAAACTAATCCTAATAAACGTAAGATAAAATAAAATACCAAGCAAACCTTTGATAACATTAGAAACAAAATGGCGCGTGTCCAAAATCAAAATTAAAGATTAAAAAATGTCTTTTTGAAGATATATTATAGAAAAATCTACATTCAGTGGAATATTTATATAAAATGGTGATGTGGCCATCATAATACTTTCCCTATATTTTTCTCGAAAACTATGAGGTTATTCTTAATTATTTGCTCAATTTTATATTCTTTATATTTACTTGTTTAATAAATAATATAAATTTCTTTTAGCTCCTATAGTTTATTAGCAATGAGCAAATAAATTCTAAATTTTTAAATTAAAAACAAAAAAAAATGTTTCAATAAAACTTTTTCAGTTTTTTATTCTCTTTAACGTTTGTTTGAAAATTTACGTCTTATTTTTAAAAAAAAATTTAAATTTAAAAATTTGTTTGAATAAATCTATTAAATTTTGCAATAATATTATGTTTATTTTTACTAGCCTATGTTTTACTGATTGGAGAGTGGATTAGAGACCACCCACCCACCCTACATATACATATTAACTTTAATTAATAACTTTAATTACAAAATTTAAACAAAATAAAGTTGACAAAGACAAAGTAAAATTTTTGATAAAGAAAATGGTTGCGACCATTACTACGTGATAATCCATACTTACAATAATTTGTCGTTAAAACATATTTAATTTTTCAATTCAGTGAAAGAAGGAATTATTAGAAAATTTTTAAATTTTTGAAAAAAGTCTATATTTCTAAATGAGTGTTTTTTGAAAATTTTAGAGCTTCCAATAAAATCTTCACAATTTAGAAAGCGGGCTGAATTAAAAAAAGTTGAAACCTAGAGATGAAATTTGTGGAAATTCCTAAAAATCTAGAGCCTCAAAAAAGGGAAATTACTGAAATTTTCCCGAACTCTCAAAAAAAAATCTAGATTTCTACAAAGAAATTTTCTAAAAAGTTCTAGAGCTTCAAAGAAAATTTTTGTAATTTAGAAATTACTGAAATTTTCTCGAACCCTCAAAAAGATCTAAATACAAACATATTTTCTAAAAAGTTCTAGAGCCTCCAATTTTTTTTTTTTGTAATTTAGTAGATAAGAAGATAACCTTGAAAGCGGAGAGTTCACAGAAATTTTAAGCGGTCAGGTTCTAGGAATGACTACGTAATTTTTTCTAATTTACGAGCTGTCTGTAAGGATACTATAGTTAAGGACCACTTAAATTATATCGAGGACGTTGAGAGGAGTATACCTTATGACATCAACATATTTTGGAAATATTGTAAATCTAAAAATGGCAGTGGCAGAGGTCTTCCATCCAGTATGACGTACGGAACCCTTGTCGCAAACTCGGATTCAGGTATAGCGGATCTATTTGCTGATTATTTTCAAAATTCATATTCTCATCATACTACAATTGGTCCTGAAGTTAACTATTCTAGTGATATAATATTCAATACTTTGCAATTTAGTGAGACAGATGTTTTAGAATGCCTATCTGAAATTAGAAACGGTGCTATACCCGGTCTTGATGGAATACCGCCTGCTTTAATAAAAGCCTGTGCATCTGCTTTGTCTTTACCTCTTACTAAATTATTTAACCGTTCACTCTGAGATGGATTTTTCCCATCTCTTTGGAAGCGTTGCTACACTGTTCCGGTTTTTAAATCAGGATTAAAGAAATTTGTAAACAATTACAGAGCAATAGTTATTCAATCATGTTTTCCTAAATTGTTAGATAAGTTGGTTGCGAAGTTTATGTTAAAAATGTTTAAGCCACTGATATGTGAGCAACAACATGGTTTTTTTCCATCACGATCTACAGCTTCCAACTTGTTTATATATTCAAATTTTATTACCGATGCAATGGAGGAAGGGACAGTGGTAGACTCAATCTATACCGATTTTAGTAAAGCGTTCGACAAAGTTAGTCAGTGCAGACTTTTATACAAAATCCGTATGTATGGTGTAGCTGGGTACATGATTGAATGGCTTCAATCTTTCATGACTTGTAGACAACATGTGGTGAAAATAAACGATGCAGTTTCCAAATCTGTAATAAACGCAACTTCCGGTGTGCCTCAGGGGTCTCACCTTGGGCCATTGTTATTTCTCATCTTTATTAATGACATTGGTAAAGAAATTCAATCAAATTTCTTACTCTATGCAGATGATATGAAGTTGTATCGCAAAATCGCCACCAGTGAGGATTGTCGCATCCTGCAAAATAATCTGGATCAACTGATGTTATGGTGCTACAATAATGACTTGCATTTAAACATTACTAAATGCAAATACATACGGTTTTCTAAAAAACAAGGACTATTTGTACCGGCTATCTATTTTCTAGATAGCAATCCTTTAGAGAGGGTTTATATCATTAATGATTTAGGCGTTATATTCGACAGCAAACTTCAATTTAATGAACACTTAAATTTAATAACAGCAAAAGCTTTACAAACAATAGGGTTTTTACGGCGTATTAGTATACATTTTAAATCTATCCGAACTTTGATAACATTATACTCCGCATTAGTCAGACCAATTTTAGACTATTGTTGCATTATTTGGTCGCCATACTACCAGTGTCACATTGATAGATTGGAACGTGTACAACGTAAAATGGTAAAACTAATCTGCTACCGATCTAACCTTTTGTTTGATAATAACTATAACATGCTCCTTAATTATCTTGGATTGCTGCCTCTTGAAAAACGAAGAATGTATTTTTTGTTATGTTTTGCATATCGCATACTGAATGGACTGATATTTTGCCCATGTATACAGTCATCGATTGCTCTCAACGTCCCATTTCGTTCAACTAGGCAGCAAAAACTACTTGCCGAAGAACATCATATGACTCAGTATGGCTATAATGGCCCTAAAAATACACTAATAAGAAATGTTAATTCAGTTTGCGAGTTTATAGAATTTTTTGGTGTCTCAATAAATAGTTTTAAAAGAATTTGTTTAAGATCTATTGATTTCTGCTAAGGTTTTTTTTATTTCATATACTTTTTGGTTTATGTATAGTTTATTGTATAGTATTGGTATTTGATTGTTTATATATTTTGTAATATGTATATTATATATGTATTATTTAATGGTCTACCGTAATAAAGAATTATTATTATTAAATGTGGAAGAGAAATTTCTGAAAATTTCCTGAACCCTTCGCAAAAACGTCTAGATTTCTAAATGAAAATTTTCTAAAAATTCTAGAGCCTCCTAGAAATTTAGAAGACCAGCTGAAAAAATATCTTGAAATCTGGAAGAGAAGTTACTGAAAATTCCTTAAACTTTCTCGAAAATAAGAAAAGATTTCTGGGGGAAAATTAAAGAAAAAATCTAGACCCCCGAGAAAAATTCCGCAATTTAGAACTTTCTAAATAAGATTATGGCCTCTAGTTGAAACAAAATGTTGAATTCAAGAGAAGCAAATACTGAAATTTACCTGAATTCTTGAAAAGAAGACGAATTAAAAAAATATTTAGAGCCTGAAAAAATCTTCGCAAATAAGAAAAGTTGAAAAAAAAAATTTGGGAAGAAGTTATTAGCCATTTTCTAAACTGTAAACTTTTAGAAAAAAAAATCTAGAAAATCCTAATGCCTCAAAGAAAATCTTTGCAATTTAAAAGACGACTTCAAAAAAACTTTTGATCTCTAGAGAATAAATTGGTAGAAATTTCCTGAACCCTCGAGAAAATAATCTAGATTTCTAGAAGAAAATATTTTAATAATTCTAGAGCCTCAATGATAATCTTTGCGATTTAGAAGACAAGTTGAAAAAAATCTTGAAATGTGGAGAAGAAATTGCTAGAAATTTCCTGAACTCTCGAAAAAAAGTCTAGATCTTTAAAAACAAAGTTTCTAATAAAATTTAAATCTTCGCAATTAACTGGAAATTTCCTAAATTCTACAAAAAATCTACATTTCTAGAAATTTTTTTTTAATTCTAAAAACTTCGCAATTTAAAAGTCAGCTTAAAAAACAATCTTGATATCTGGAGGAGAAATGATTGAAAAGAGTCTAGATTTCTAGGAACAGGTTTTCTAGAAAAATCTAGAGCCTCCAAATCTGAATAAAAGATAGTGGAAATTTCTGAACTCTCGAAAAAAAGTCTAAAGTTCTGGAAAAGATTTTTTTTAATTTTTGAGCCCTGAAGGAAAGCTTTACAATTTATAAGACAATATTAAAATATGAAAGAGAAATTATTGGAAATAGCCACAAACAAAATTTTATAAATATTGAAACGAACTTTCTATAAAACTACCGAATAAGACCTTTGCTAAAAATTCTGGAAATATGAAGAAGAAATTACTTTAAACTTTTAGCATCCTCCAAAAAAGTCCTAGAAATCTACAAGGAAATCTTACAAAAAATTCTAGAATCCAGGATCAAATTCTTTGGAAAAGAAGATACAAAAACTGAAAATATGGAGGAGAAATTACTGAATTTTCCAGAAGCCTGTAAGTAAGTTCTGGAAATTTAGAAAAAAAATCCTAATAAATTGTAAAGTTAAACAAAATCTTAAAGAATTTTCTGAAAAATCTAGAACTCTCGAATAAAATCTTAGCTAAGAATTTTGTATCTATTTATTTATTTATTAGATAAGAAAGAGAAATTACTGTACTCTTCTAGAATCTTCAAAATAAGCTTTATAAATCTAAAATGAAATCTTGTGAAAAATTCATCTGAGAAAATTATAGAAACTTAGAAAAAACTTTTCCAATAGAAAAAGTTAAACAAACTATTGTATTAAAACCTCGAAGAAATTTCTATAAATAAATATAAATAATGAGTTTCTGAAATATTTTGTAACTCTTGAATAAAATCTTTGCTAAACTTCTCTTTTTAGATGAAAATTCTTTGGAAAGGAAGTTGCAATAAAAACTAAAAGTGTGGAGGAGAAAGTACTAAAATTTCAAGAATCCTTAAAGAAAAATTTAGAAATTTCTGAAAAAAGTTAATTTTCTTCTCATGAATTAAGAATTTTACGAAAAACATGTCTTAGTAAAACTTCTTCAGTTTCTCATTCCCTTTAACCTTTGTTTGAAAAGTTATGTAATATTTTTCAAATTTGGAAAAATATCGAGAAAAATCAATAAAACGCTTCGAGTAAACATCCACTTCCGGTTTATGAATGTTTGCCAAAAGCTTTTCAGTTCCAGTTTTTAACGATAAAACCTTAAGTTTAAAATTTCATCTGAATGGGATGATTCGTTTTGAAGATACAGCGCCCACAGACATTTTTACGCACGAAAACAATACTTCCCCTATATATACTATATAGGGAAAGTAAAAACTATAAGGAATTAGTTCTAATAAATGAAGGATTATAAAACACCGAACAAAACTTTGATAACATTATTAGGAACAAAAAGCAAATGTTCAAGGTGAAAATTAAAGAATGAAAACTGACTTTTTGAAGAAATATTATTGTAAAATCTACATTCTGTGGAATATTTAAATAAAACAACGAGAGATTAATTCTAATAAATGTGAAATTGAAAAACATTAAACAAAACTTGGATAACGTAATTATTAACAAAATGGTGCGTGTTTAAAATGAAAATTAAAGATTGAAAACTGACTTTTTGAAAAAATATTATTCTAAAATCCACAGTCAGTGGAATAATTCAATAAAACTGAGACGAACTAATCCTAATAAACGTGAGATAAAATAAAATACCAAACAAACCTTCGATAATATACTTAGACACAAAATGGCGCGTGTCCAAAATCGAAATTAAAGATTAAAAAATGACTTTTTGAAGATATATTATTGTAAAATCTACATTTAGTGGAATATTTATATAAAACTATAGAAAATTAATTCTTATAAACGCAGAATTATAAAACACCAAACAAAACTTTGATAACGTTATTAGGAACAAAATGGCGCGTGTTCAAAATAAAAATTTAAGATTGAAAACTCACTTATTGGAGAAATATTAACTAATATTATAAGTCTCCGTTAGTACTATAATATCAAAATTAATACACATGCGTGCGATCGTTTGTGTTTTATTTTGTGCTTAATAGTGTTATAGTATTTCCGTGGCCCCAGTGTAACGTTTAAACAAGTAAGATAGACCATAAGTAACTATTTTTTTTGTTGAGGGGGTGGTGTATGCTAATAGTTATTGATCATTAATACTTAGATAACCTACAATTAATGTATTGGTTATTATTCATAGTATAATTAATTTGGTTGCCTATACTTAACATCTGGAATAACTAGTAAATTTCTCCTATCACCTCATCAAATTTCCTTTTCCGTGGTCTTCCTGTTCGTTTTTAGAGCCACTGCGAAAGACCGCGCAGTGTGAAGATTTGTGCCCCTGTGCCGATACCTTATTTGTTAACTGTTCAACGACTTTATTGTCTTGATAACCTTATTTTTTTAAAAAAAATTCACTAAATTGTATATTAGGCTGCCTATAACTACAAGTGATTATTTTACTGTTTTATATTTTTATTGTCTTTTACCATTCATAACAGAATATCTTTTATAATATGTACAATATGTCAGATACTATCTGTGCTATTTGCTCTCTGGCTGTTGACGCTGATATTTTACGCTGCTCGTGCTGTTCTCGCGTTTTCCATGGGAATAAATGTGTTGGATTCAATAAAACTATTATTAGGGCTATAGCAGAAAATAATACGATTACTTGGTCCTGTGAAAATTGCTTCCAGCGTGCTAACGAAAAAAATAGCGGAGCACTCGACAAAATTCTAGAGATCTTAAATGAACACTCAACACTGATTAATAACCTTATAAGAACCGTAACGAGTACAAATTGCAACAGTAAAATGAGTACGTCAAAGTTAAAATCAAACCTTAAAGTAAACATTCCCTCAAGTTCCAACATTTCGAGTGCTTCCGGTGATATTCCTTGTGCTAGTACAACACCATTAATTGATTTCACTGATTCACATTCGCCACGTAATATTCCTCATAAGCCGATGTTTTCGAAAAACTCTAACATCGTTGGAATCGATGAAAGTAACAAACATAAATCAACTACTTCTGGATCCGAAGCTGTGGCTAAAAAACGCGTACCTATCGGAACGTCGGATAATCAGAATACTGTCGTCTCTCAAGTCGCAAAGTTACAAACTCAACGGAAGCCTATTATTATTGGCAACTCTACAGCTAATCACTCTCCTCTCCTTTGCTCGGCGGAAAGAAGACAATGGTTGTATGTTGGAAGAGTGAAACCGGGTATTACTGATGCTGATATTATTCAGTATTTGACTAATGTGCTCAATATCGACAATGCGAAATGTTTTCCACTCACAAGTAATGAGGATACCTGTTCCTTTAAAGTTGGTGTTAGGGAATCTCTAATTCAAGGCCTACTTGATCCTAACGTATGGCCTATTGGAATTGCAGTAAAGGAGTTTTTTCCTCGAGGCCCAAACTACAAGAGACGTTTAACTCCTCCTCCAAATTAGTTAAGCCATGCACACCAAGACAAATGAGGGATTTCTCGTTATACTACCAGAACGTGAGAGGCCTGCGGACTAAACTAATAGATTTCTACAGTTCTTGTTTATCTGAGGACTATTGTATTTTGGCTCTAACTGAAACGTGGCTACATTCTTCTATCATGGATAACGAGATTATCGATTGCCGTTATGTTGTATACCGCACCGACCGTTCAGTTGCGACAAGTGCAAAAACTAGAGGTGGCGGCGTGCTCCTTGCAATCAGGAAGGACCTAAATTCTACCAGAATACCAACTGATGATACCTTAGAAATAATATGTGTAAAAATTGTCAGTGGATCTTGTAAAATTCTTTTATGTTGTTGTTACATTGCGCCTAATTCTTCTTTAAGTATTTACACTAACCATTGCAATATGTTTGAAAAACTTGTATTAGATTACTCCGATTATAAAATTATTATTATTGGAGATTTTAATTTGCCAAATATTAATTGGGTCGAGGATTCTGATAACGGTGGCTTAACTCCAACAAATTTATGCTCTCCGGTAGAAGTATTATTTTGTGATAGTCTTGGATCTATCGGTTTAAATCAATTTAATTCAAATCAGAATGAATACGGAGTTTCACTAGATTTATGTTTCTCCAATTATGAATCTTTACCAGTGGCTACTTGTCCACCAATAATTTCACCTGATAGGTATCATCCCCCTTTGAATGTATGTATAAGTTCAGATATATGCGATCCTATAGTAGATAGTATTCATTATAAGCCTGATTTTAACCGTGCCAATTACGATCAAATTAATAATTTCTTGGCATGTGTTGACTGGTCACATTTCAATAATTGTTCTGATGTTAATACTGCCAGTCGAATATTATATGATATTCTTTATTTTGCTATAGATTTGAGTGTACCGAAAAAACGTGTTAATTATAATTCCTACCCGATTTGGTTTTCCAAAAAACTTATTCACCTGATAAAATCTAAAAAGGAAGCTCATAAAAAGTGGAAGCTAAGCTCTGATGATTCCGATTATAAGTTATTTGCACATATCAGAACACAATGTAAGTTGGAAACTACGTTATGCTATAGAAAATATTTAGATAATATTGAACAGTCAATTCCAAATAATATTAAGTCATTTTGGTCTTTTGTTCATCAGAAAAATAAGTCATCTGGGGTACCAATGTTTATGACATACAATGATACAAGTGCTGAGTCCGGTGATGAAATCTCAAATTTATTTGCTGAGTATTTTTCATCAGTTTACATACCGGCTAATGAACATAGATCAACTTTTACGCCTAATATATCAGTTAATTTAAACAATATTGACATAACCCCGGAGCAAGTATTACATGAACTGTCTCAGTTAAAAATCACTCGTAGCTCTGGCCCTGACAATATTCCCCCAATATTTCTACGTAACTGTAGTTACACGCTCTACTATCCGTTGTATAGGCTTTTTTCATTATCGCTTAGTTCCGGAGTCTTTCCTGATGCATGGAAGTCGGCATTTGTATCACCAATTCATAAATCAGGTTCTAAAACTAACGTCAGGAATTATAGACCAATTTCCATACTCTCGATCATTCCAAAACTTTTTGAAAAAATATTGTACAAACGGTTATTTGGAGTGTTTCGTAACTTAATTTCTGAAAATCAGCATGGGTTTTACGCGAGTCGCTCCACGCAAACAAACTTATTGATCTTCACGGATTACATAGTTCGCGCTCTTGAAAGCGGATCAGAAGTTCATTCAATTTATACCGATTTTAGCAAGGCTTTCGATCGTGTAAACCATTCGATACTATTACAGAAATTGAGAGCCTACGGTATACGCGATCCTTTGCTAAGGTGGCTCGAGTCTTATTTAACTGGTAGAGTTCAATCTGTTAAGATCAATGGTTATGTCTCCAGCTCATTTCACGTAACTTCCGGGGTTCCTCAGGGGTCTCACTTGGGTCCCCTGTTATTTTCGATATTTATAAACGATATATCTGATCAACTCTCCTGTCCACACTTATTATTTGCAGACGACCTAAAAATATTTTTAGAAGTGAAAGATGTTATTGATTGTATCGAGATTCAACGTAATTTGACCTTAATTAATGAGTGGTGTTTATCCAATGATATGGTACTGAACATAGAAAAGTGCAAATTCATGTCATTTTCGCGATGTCAAGACCCAATTAATTTCATTTATAGTCTGAATAATATCTCACTATGCAAGGTACATATGATTCGAGATTTGGGTGTGTTATTAGATTCTAAGCTATCATATAAATTGCATATCGATCACATAATTAACAAGGCGAATAAAATGCTAGGGTTCATAAAGCGGTGCACAACTGAGTTCAGGGACACACGCGCGCTTGTAATTCTATACAATACCTTAGTCAGATCCCATCTTGAATATTGCTGCCTTATTTGGTCACCTCTATATAGGACTCATATAGTCAGATTAGAGTCTGTGCAAAATAAATTTGCTAAAGTATTGTCCTATAAATTACATTGCTTAGGAATCTGTTTGACGCCCGAGCAATCATGTATTTATGCAGGTCTGAAGTCACTTGATATTCGTAGGAAAGAAATGGATTTGTCCTTTTTGTTTAAGTTGTTAAACGGAATCATCAATTCAGAGCAATTACTAAACCTTATTAGCATTAACGTACCTTCTAGAGCTTTACGATCAGTAGAATTTTTATACGTGTATCATCATAGAACTACGTATGGCATGCACAGTCCCATTTCACGTATTATAAAAAATGTAAACAATTTTGCAGTATCTATCGATTTTGTAGGAGTTTCTTACTCTCAATTCAAATCGCAATGTAGAAACACACTGTAAAGCTTACGCAGGTTCATCCTTGCAAAATTTTATTTTATATTTTAAATTGTATATACGTGAGTATTTATGTATATATTTTGTAACGTATTGTAGTATTTTTAGGTTACCGTGTAAATGCTGTAGCGTTAAAGAAATAAATAAATAAATTATTATTTATGGTATTATTATACATTTAAGAACGGATTTAGTTTTTCACTGAATAAAATACTGACACAGTACATAGTTTCAGCTGCACAGTGGCTTCGTCAGTTAATAATCATTTCTCATTTACCTCATAAAACCACTATGTGGTAAAATAATGTCGTAGAAATAAGAAAATTTTTGAAACCGTATACTGTGTCAGTTTCATTAAGTGATATGGAGTTTCAAAAAATAACAGACCCATCAATCCAGTATTTAATGGATGTATTCGATTAATATACTTATCTGTTAAATTCTCGCCCTAATTATTACGACAAACCAGATATTCGCGTAAATGATTTAAATGTTGTTTTGGTAAGTTGTTAGATAATTCCTAATAACAATATTACCAGTTTTCAATTATTTCCTATGTTTTAATATGTTTTTAACAGTTTTGTTCTTAGGAAAAATCGCTTTAATATTCTTGCTTGTTTTTGGAGCTCAAGCATGAGGATCTCGGTTATTTGAAGAGATACAAGGTTAATTAAATTAGAGCAAAGTTGCCCTCTCTGGAGTAGCTGTTCATTTTCAAGGCACTCTTTGCAAAAGTAGGATTCTTGGGATTTCGATCATCGTAATCAGAAAAAAACTGAAAATGTAAAAATTCACGATAAGAAAAAACAAAGTTGATGATGTTTACCGAAAATTGAAACGTCGAATTTTTATTATGATATCGCCACGTTGTAGAGCGTACAAAGTGGTAATGATAACGTGTTAATTGTTTATGAAGTTAATCTAAAATTTCGAATTTTTTTCGGATATCTTCGAAAGTAGCAATTGAATCTTCATCAGATTCGTGTGCATTAAAAATCGTAAGGTTGTAAAATCGATTACGCTGCTTCTTAACTTCATATTTAATATTTGATATTATTTTTATAGGATCGATTACCTTAGATTCTTTTATATGTCGTAATTATTCTTCTAATTTAAGATTATCATTCTCCACATTTTAATACGTTCATTAAGTTTCAAAATTTCATTATTAAAAATTTCAAAGAAATTCCTCCTTTAAATCCTTTTCTTAAATAGTCGCTACTAAGGATTTCCACGATTTATCATCCAAAGGAAAATTAGAACCATTATCAGCGAACATATAGGTGTAATAAAACCATTTTTGTCCGTTCTTCATCATAAATTCATCCATTAAAAGTTTAAATTAAAACGCGTCCAAATCAGTACAAGATTCATGAAACCATTTGTGAAAATCACTACATTTAATCATTGCAGATCGTGGGCTGATATTATTACCGCAAGAAGAACATATTTGTTGAACTATTTCACATGAGGTATTCATTATATAAGGATAGTAACGAGAACACTAGACCCAGGGGTTTATGAGAGTGATTGAATCAGATACGTGGGCCTCGGAGAATAATTACAAAGGAAGTAGAGTAAACAAAAATATTTTAATTAAATTAAATCGTTGTATAGGCAACATTTGTAGGTTAATATAAAATTCAAGTGGATAAATATTTATTTATTTCGGAAATTTCCGACATAAATTATATATTATATTACATTTATAAGAATTATTAGGCAAAAACATCTAAAGGGAAATTGATTCTCTTATACGACTTTATTAAACTGCTTCACTTAGATGATGCAGCTTTATATAACGATGCAAGATAATCTGATCATGCGATTTTTTTACAAAGTCCTCTCTAGTAATAGGATAACAGTAAAAGAAGTAGTATAATAAAACTGTCCAATATAGCAACCGTAAAAGTGTCGAGCAAATCCAAGCTCTCAGCGTCAAATAGCTCTCTTAATAAAATCTTAAGCAAGGCTACTATTTATACATTCAGTTAATACAAAAGCGAATCGGACAATTTACGGGTAAAAGTTTAAAACATCGAAGTGATAAAAAAAACATTATCTGCAGCTCGAAGTTTTCTTATGTAATCATAAATGTCGCATCTGGTAAAATCTGTGCGTGATTTATGGAAAGCAAATCAAACCAGAATCAATACGTATACAAAAGGTGGCGCAGATGTTTTAAAATGAAAGTAATTCGGAATGAAATAATTTATGTCCTCTATAGTAATATCCCATGGTCACTTCTGTGAATGCTAAATGATTTAATGTTTCGTTTTAATTAGTAT
The DNA here is from genome assembly GCA_963969525.1 of Ontholestes murinus. Lineage (NCBI taxonomy): Eukaryota > Metazoa > Arthropoda > Insecta > Coleoptera > Staphylinidae > Ontholestes > Ontholestes murinus. Next base: position 68,838,879 of record OZ018388.1, read on the forward strand.
ATAATATTTAATAATGGAAGTTAACTTAAGCTTAATATAATTTTACATAACAGTTCTTGTATTGATTGCATTACCCTGATATCTGAAATCATTTAACTATGACCTAGAATATTATTTATTTCAAATGATTATATTTTGTAAGTAAAAATATATTCTAATGAATAACTTTATCAGGCGATAAATAAAACTGTACTTTTTTAATATCAAGATGTATCACAAAGTAAATAAGTAATTGTGAAGGCTTTCACTTTGTTTATTTATTTTGAAGTATCACAAAGTTTTGGCTTCAAGCATCCAACATATTCTATTGTAATGTATGACATGTATATAAAAATATGCTTAAATTAAGGACGATGTTATTTAAGACTCAACTCAATTAAAGTGCGAGAATGTATTCAAAATTACCAGTCATCGCTTTAGAAGTAAAAATTTCGAAATATACTTATTATATGAATATATAATAAAAATAATATTTTAACTTATTGTAATATTTACATTATTAAATAACCCGTTGATAATTAATTTAATTTTATTATAGAATAAAACATGTTTATATAATTTTAATTAATCGCACCGTGTAGAAAAATAGTTGGTTTGATTTTAACATTATATGATTAAATATTTTATTAACAATAAAAATTCTATATACATACATTTATAATGATTTCATTACTCTGTTATTTCTAATTTAGGAATTCTAATCTTTGAATCTAATTTGTTGGATTAATTCGATTACATTTCTTGCTCGCATTTAAATGAAATCCATATTTATAAAATTTGGATAATTTAATTTAATTGCCTTGTGGAGCTTTTATGTCCACTCTTTTATGTAGTAAATACATACATCATTAAATTGTACGCCCTGCCGAATTCGATTCAAAGGTTCAAATATTGACCCGGCATCGAGTTATCAAGTGAAATACTACCCCTTTGAGTGATCGGTTGAATCACTCTCTTTACAGATTTGATACATTTATAAGTTTAATCTTACTTAAAATCACTTAATTGAAAACACAGTTATATTCCTTTCTTCACATTTTATTTTTTCACTGCTAAATGTATATTTTGGGGCACAGTGAAAAATAAAAAGTGAAGAAACGAATATAACTGTATTTTCAATTGAGTGATATTAACCTTCACGTACCCAAGTAACTACATTACTTATAATGACTTAATAACCTAATATTTAATAATAAAAATGAATGTATTAAAGTCTTTTACGTTGTAGAAAATTAACTAATAATTAGAATTAAATTCCTATTATATGGATTACTACGTAACGGTCGCAACCATCATCATCATTAATATTTAGTAATTAGTAAAACATAAAATGTGATATAAAATTTATTTTAACATTTACTTTATATTAATGTAAGTTTGATTTAAACTTTATGTTTAACCTATTCGAACCTTAACCATTAAGCAGTTTTTTATCACTTCAATTTGAGTTATATTAAAATTATACCCCTGTGACGTCACTGTTATTAAATGTATTTCTTCGTAAATATATAAAACGAAACGATAAATAACGATAAAGCTGTCCTAATATTTTTATAAGCTGACCATATAACAAAACTTTACTGCAATTTGAAACATAAACATGATGGTGTAAATTCCGCAGGCCCAAAATATCGTGATGAAAAACTTTCACAGGGCACGCATTTTTATTACTATCGCTTAAAATAGAAGTATATTACGTATTCAGTATTCATAAATTATGCTGGATAACAGACACATACAATCTGCAATTGGTCAGAAAAACTTTCTTAAATTTATATGATAACCTATAGAGATTATACGAGGGATTTCCGGAAAATCCTACACGTTTGCGCCGTGCGGAGCGCTGGCAAATAGTATAGCTGCCGGATGTGTTGTAATTCAGCGGCCTGTGTTCAAAGTTACATCTTTTTGATTTTGACTGTGGTGTTAATATAAGTGTTAATTATATTATTATTAGTCCTAAAAAAATTTAAGGCGTAGCCATTTTATTATCTGCCGGCGTAATCGCAAAAGTCAATAAAATAGATAATAATAATAATAATCGTTATTTTAAAGTGTCATCTTAGCTGGGAAAAAATATGTTACACTGCTGTTTAACCATTGAACTATTTACTTTTAGGCCAAAAATTTTAATGCACCTAATTAGAATCCTTCAATCGCATCTCCTTAACCGATAATCTACTATAATGGTAGAAATTATATAGTGATCGACAAAATGGTGCAATTAGCCCAATCATTTTCAACGTATTCATCAATAAAATCTCAATAAGTAAAGACCTTTGAATAACCTCTAGGCTCCTTTCAGACCATATCACCATCCTAGCCACCTCCAAATTCCCAAACTATAGACATACTCTTTCGGAATACATTTGACATAACAAATATTACCACAGTCACCTCTTCTTTTGGAATGTGGCGAACTCTTAGTACGTTATAATATTGTATGTACGAGAGTAAAACTCTACTCGGATACAATAGACAATCTAAAATTTTGGAATATATCTCCCATTTCTAACATCAAAATAGTAAATTGGTAAATTGGTTGAAATTTCCACCATAATTTGCTCCCGAAATTAAAAGAAACATTTAGGCTAAGGCATACTTTATATGAAAGTGGCAATGCAATGGAATGTATTAATGTATTAAAATCATTAAAATGCAGTGGTAAAAAACATAGAAAATCATGTTTTATTTCATTCTAGATTCAAAAATGAAATACTACATACTTCTAACGATATAGTTGATGATTTTACCTTATTATTTTCTAAAAATTATAGACCTCTCCGAGATCCATATTAACTGTCCATCGGTTGCCCTAAATCCAATTCCCGAAAGCGATATAATAAGTGTTATCGCCATATTGCCTAATTAAACATGTATTGGGGATGAGTCTGTCCCTCCTTAATCAAAGATTGTACATTTGTAAATGAAACTTGCTGACCTAGGGTCTGCCCCAAGTTTTTTACAAATAATGAAATCTTTATCTGTATTCGTTTAGCTTATGTTGCCTATAATGATTACTACTCCTACAAATTTTCAATGAATTTTTGTGTCCCGCAAGGTTCAAATCTGGGACCGCTACTTTTTGTTATTTTTATAAATTCCCTACTAAATTCCTTAATCTGTCATTTATTGGGCAGCGCAGATGACATTAAACTCTTCAGTGAAATTTCCTCGTCTCTACAGAATAATATTAACATATTAGTATCCTGATGTGAAACACATCAACTTATTCTCAATGCACACAAGTGCTGCTCCATGTTATTTTCTCGGAAATATTAGTCACCCATGACTTAAATTTTACTAGTCATATTAGCAACATCGCAATATTTCCTTCTAGAATATTATGTATTGTGCGCTCTTCAGTGGTCAATACTCGTTAAATATTTGTATTTTGCGTATGTCGTCAGCAAAATCGAATATTGGTGTCTTGTTTGATATCCATTTTATATGAATCAGAGCATGGTCATAGATCATACTCATTGTCGTTTTTTTAAAGTATTTATCATATTGACGACATCTATCCGGAACGTGGTGTTGATCAGAGTTTGTTACTGGAAAGACATGGTTCGACATCACTTCCAGCTACAATAGAAGATCTCAGCGCGAAGTTTCTTTAGAAGATCATTCACAACAGAGTGAAAACTCCGTTCCTATTATCGAAACTAGATTTTCACGTCACCAGATCTAGCTCAAGGCACACCAACACATTTTACATTCCAGGAGCCCGTACCAATTGTCTGCGGGGAGCACCGTAGGTTATGTGATGGAAAGCGATAACTCACTATAAGGACATTCTTTGATTACTTATAGCGAGGTTGCCTATTAGTTTTAATGTTTAACTTGGTTAGTATAGACTTAAATTAAATATTAGTGTATTCTGATGATGATTTATGTATATAAATCAGGAAATACCATCTACTAGACAATAACAAGTCTAGTAGATGGTATTTCCTGTTGGGAAATAAAATGCTTTGTTGTTATTATTATTAAACCTAATATGTTTAAGAATTTATTGGATTGACAATCCTGTTCTTATCATCAAAATAATAACACCATAAATAACCAATCTACTATTAAATGAAGCGGGAAATTGATCACTCTCAGCTTTCTTTAGAGATTGAAATCAGTCTGTCAATAATTGTGTTGCTTACCAATCCCCAATAAGCTGAAATTTAAGAACATTCTTCTATACACACGATTACAGTTATTGATTTGAAATCTAAAAGCTTTAGCTAGATTGGCAAGGTAACTAATAGTACAGTTAAATATCTCTTGAGTTCCTTAACTGTTGGAGCATAGCATCTTAGCTGTTGCACCTAACAGTCATATGTTACATTCTTCGTACTCTAGTCACCGTCCCACGATCTTGCAATCTCAACTTAATTTATGGCATTTTTTTGGATGATAACCCAGTTATTCCGGATATTGCGATTAGAACAAAGATAAACACAAGATAAATGTTTGGACTACTCAACGTTCTTGAATTTCTCTTTTCTGCAACGAATCTAACCCAGTTATTCTAGTTATTGCGATTGAAACAAAGGGACTATCGAGAGAAGTTATGTGTGCTAAATACGAAATTAAATTAGAAAATCTAATGTTCTTGATATGTAACCAGCGTTCAGTTTACCTAAACGTCGTAACAAATTTACATAAATTCCGCATTATTGAAATATTCCAAACGAGATAATTTTCTAAGATGTGCAGCTGCCAGTACGAAGAGGATTATTACCCGCTCCGTGAATTTCGGAACTTACGTGACCAGAACAATGCCGCGGTCCTGAAAAGGATGGTATAAAGTCAGGCTGTCGACTGCCGTCAGCAACGATGGTCAGCCTGGTCGGCCTCTTGTCCTTCTGTAAAACCTGTATATATTGTATATAACTTTGTCTTTCTTTTGTAATATATCTTGTTCTTCTGGCCCCATGTTTAATTTACATATTTTTCTATTATTCTTTTTTTTCTATAGCTAGCTGGTGCCCATACGTTAATGTGGCGTGGAAGCTCAAGCTTCTTGTGGGAAAGCCTTGCCAGGGACTCCTGTGCCACAGACAGCTCGTGTTAGTTCCAATTCCCTCCTCTACAATCTCAACTTAATTTATGGCATCTGATTCACTAATTAGTTATTTTTCGATTATAATCTAGTTATTCCCGATATTACAATTAGAACTAAGAAACTGACGAGAGATATTAGGTCTGCTAACTAGCATAAATCCAAAATAAAGGTAGAGTGTTTAATGTTGTTAACAATTCCCTCTTCTGCAAAATCAGCCCAGTTTATGGCAACTGATGCACTAATTAGATATTTTTTTTATAACTTAGTTATTCTGGACATTGTGATTGGGACAAGGAGAGCGTCGAGAGAAGCATAAACACATAATACAGAATTAGGTATCTCATCTATACCGATAACTAAAAGGATATTAGTCCTATCGATAGACTTTCTCCTGTCATGCTTGAAGCTCCGAATAACTATACTTTTAAGCCAATAATCTATGAATTCCTTACATAATTTAGTTTTTGATTAAAGAAAAAATGGTACTTTTAGATAATACAGCACTAAAAATCAGTTATACAATATGGAATTTCATAAATTAGCTAGAAAGTTAGAGACAAATTGCATACGTTTTCAGAAGATTGTTCGAGCGTCCAAATAAAAACAGCCTGTAAACTAAGTGATTTAAGGCGCTAATAGCCTTATTTAGTCTACAATCGAGAACAGCAAGAAAACTAATTTAAGGCGCCAAGATCTATGAAGATGATGTTTACTGAATTCTTGTGCTAGTTTACTGTCAACCTAATGAAAATATCAAGTATAATTCTAATCAGTGCTTCCATCGAGATCTAATATTAACCTGTCATCAGATTTTTGGATATATTTTTGGGGCTAATTAAATCCAATTAAAGACGAGATATCATGGAATAATTTCTGACCGGTATTATAACAGTTTCAAACTATAACATATTAAATTTACAAGGCCTAAACTTAAGAAATAAGTTGGTGTTAAAGACAAGTATAAGTTTAATACATAAATTAAGACTAGATTATAATTATTTATATTTGCAATCAAATTATACATTACAAAACGTGTCTTTATATAAATGATGGCTGAAGACTTTACATCTTGAAATCAGGAAAACTTACTTTGTTGATATCACAAACAGGAATTATTAAGTTAATTATACATTTGATAATAGCTTTGTAAATCTTGAAACTCTAGTCCTGTGAGTGATATCAACAAAGTGCAGTTTCTTATTCAAAGTGTTTTATTTCTAAAACAATTGGGTTTGAGTGGAAGAACATATTTAGTTGTGAACTCAGCCCTTACTTCTGTCGGTCAAAATTTTATGTACGCTTTTTAAATCATTTATTTTTATGTGTATTATTTAAGATAGAATGACAAAGATAAATAAATAAATAAATTGTTTAGCTAATGTATTGGTTCGTCAAGTAAATGTAAGTTTGGAACCAATTGTAAAATAATACTGTTTTGTATACTTAAGCAGCTTCAATTTGGAGTTGCGTATGTACTCTTCTAAAGCCTCTTAGTTGTTTCGGTTTCTCTGCGGAATTTGCAAATTCATTGAAATTCAGAGTTTGAGTCGGTGTTAGCTCTTTTTATAGTTAAAAAGAGAATCGTAAAGTTTTCGATAGTACTTAGTCTCTATTACTTATTGATCCACCGCAATCTCATTTTCTCCTGTTTTGAGGATGGTATCATTTCGACAACACAATTACTAATTTTAAACTTAACTAAATCTTGGCCATAATGTTTCTAAAGTTTAGACACGAAAAGTCTGTAGTTTCTGACGAATTGTAAAAGATGTTTCCAAGGTTGTAGTAATAATAATAATAGGTACTAATCCTACACCAAGTTACAAAAAAAGAATTTTCTCATATTTGATCAAAAAAGCTTCCTGTCAATGAGATATAAATAGACTTAAATTAATTAGTGGCTCGGAATATCATTCAGGTCAATATTTAAGAATTCAAAGTCAGAGACTAATTGCGTGAATTACGTCAATAACTAAATTAATGTAAACTATGATTGGAATGTGATGGTCTTGTCTATTCCGATGTGAATATGCCTAATACATTTGCAGATTCTTTAGAGGGTCAGTTTATTCTTGATCCAGTCGAGATGTACAATACCAATAAAAGGTTGACTAGTTTCAAAGAACTAAAGAAACTCATTAAGAAATTCAAATACGTGAATATTAAGGTATGATCGGTATTTTTGAGGAATAATTGAAAATCACCCTGCATTAGATCCATTTGAATCTATTCTGTCTCCGACTATGTATAGTACCTACACCAGCTACATTAGATATCTGGCTCTTTACTAATTTTGCTAAAGATACTGTTCTTCTCTATAGAAAAGCACTACTATTTTTGCCTAAAAAATATTATCCAGGCTGCTCTTGATTCATATCAGAAGTTGGCGAATTAAAAGTAGCTTTAGTAGAATTCATATCAAAAAAAATGAATGACCAAATCGTCAGGGGACACTGACGCTGCCCATAGCAGTGGGGGGTCTTGAACGATTTGGGAGAACCCTCCTCCTTATTAGGCTTCTTGGGTCGGTTGTTAATAATGTAACATTTAATGCGCCGCCAAAAAATGAAAACATTAGAGCATGGATCTGCATGACGTCCTATCTAACTATAGTAGTTGTCCAGTCGACCCTGGGTGAGTGGAACTTTACAAGGATATTTCAGGTTGAGTTGTTGGTAAGGGATCGCCATCTAGTAACAACCGGAGAAATAAAGCGTACTCCTTAACTGCCTCGTTGAGTATGCCACTCGGTTCAGGAGCCTTTTATAAGGAGAAGGCCTGAGTGAACGCGGCCATTTGGTCTTCACTTAAGAGCTCGTCCTCATTAAAGATTCCAGATTAGCATCGACGTGTATTTTCATCTCCTGAAACCAAACTGTCATCGTGAAAGTGCTCACCTTCTACCCATCAAACATAAGGTATCTGCTTGAGCAGCTTTTTGAAGACCTTTCCCTCGGCATCCAGTAGTGATCTGTATCCCCTAGAGTGCAGAGCCACTCGCTTTTCTTTAGGAGAATCGCCAGTCTCGTCTTCGAGTAACGGCTAGGGAAAGAAAGTAGCGACCAATCGTTATTTTCCACGTACTCATTAATGGCCTCGTTGGGTATGCCACCCGATCCAGGAGCGTTTTGACAGGAGAGGGCTCGGCCAACCGCGACCACATCCTCTTTACTTAAGAGCTTATCCACAATCAAGACTGCAGGAGGACCCCTCGGGTAGTTGTGGCCAGCGTTTGTCATGAAGAGGGAGCGAATGTATGCGGTAGTTCATCTAATAATTACTCTGTACGAGTACATGTCCTTGACTTTATTGATTTTTAATATTATATTATTTTAAATTTTATAAATCGTTAATTTCACTACACAATTAAATATAAAAAACTATTGTTTTATAATATAAATAATAACCACTGACATTCTAAATAAAATCTTAGTTATATATTAATCAATTAATTAAGCTAGTAATTACTACAAATACTTGACAACATTTAATTATAACGGTCATGAATTATACTGCATAACATATATCCATAATCTATTAAACTGAATGTTTTTGTGAGCAGAGAATAGCATTATTCCTCAAGACAATTAATAATGCGAGTGGCGCGGTTCACTTATTTATTACATCTCGGAACTTGACAGTTTAAATGTAATACCCACCGGTTGTACTACATGTGCAAGCATGCAAACACTCGCTTCTATATATAAATGGATGCTGTTATGATGTGGTTATGAATTGCTTAATCAAAAGGATATATAGTGAGCATGACGCCGCGGGCACTTATCATGAACTAGTGCAAAAATAAAACCGTTTACGTGACTTGCATATTTCAGTGAGATGTGTAAAGCAATTCACTCAAGAATTAGTTATATTATTGTTTTATTCCATTCTTCTTTTAGAAATTTAAATTCAGTAAGTATTTGCAATTTAATTGTTTTAGTATTAATGCTATATGGTATGTGTTAAGATATGATATCCATTTAATGCTCGCAAAGTGTTTGATAAACTTATTGGTGACTGGTAGAGGCTATTGAAAATATATTCGTAAAGGTTAGATTGTAGAATTGTAAGAGAGAGATTCTGGTAGCGTCTGCAGGAAGATCTGTGGAAGCGTTGTGTCTAGGCCATGGATCATCTTCATATGACAGCGAAAGTGTAGAAACCTGCTGGAGCGTTGTTTCGTTAGAGGGCTTTGGAAGCGATTCTTTGCCAAGGACGGGTTGGATTCCAGCCGTATAAATGAGTAATTTATAAAGAATATTTTTCGGGAAGGCCAAAGGAAATAAGTGCCGTAAGCATGTCACTAAACTCTAAGTTTCCAATTCATCGAGGATATTTAACATAAGTTAACTTTAATTAAAAAAAGGATTGTTGATCCTAATACTTCTAAGTATTATTATGGACACTCATTCAAAATAAGGAAATAGATATGATTAGTTTAATATTACTATTAATTCTTATTATTTTCTTGTTATGCTTGACAGATTAATTCTTAAAGTTTAAGTGAGAAATTATATATAAAAAATTCAATGAAATATATTATTGAATAAAGGAATATCCGACTACATCACGTGCAGTTTTTTCCCCCCAAAAGAACGCAATTTCCTTTATTTACAGACGCTCACGTTTCCTTGCAATTTAACACGAATTTAATTTCCTCGATATTTTATCAATTTAAAGTGTATTACGCACTTCCGACAGCATTCCAGTTTACACTGGCTATTAGGCACGATTTTCTTCTGTATAATTTATATGGTAGATCCGTTTCCGCGGGGGCTCTGATAAATCTTACAGCATTAGACATTACACAGTGTTCTCTGATGACTCTTTAATTCTATCGCTTCTTTGACAACGCCCGTCGGATAATTACATTCAAATTGCAGGAAATTCTAGCCCCCCTTTTGAGAAACCGCCGTCAGTCGGTCCATTGTTGGCGGATGATTAAATGTTGTTATGTGGAGTTGCTTTCATGGCTGAAGTCGTGATTATGTACGTGCAGAATCAAAGGAGTGAAATTTTCTGGAAACGTCTTATGTTTGCGTTGCGTTTGCATCGCAAATGCAGTTATGTGTGTAAATTATAGTTTCTGTGTACGCTTATAAGAAGTTATTTGCAGAAGTATACCGGGTGACCCATTTTTATAAATCCAGTGCAATTATCACGAGCCGCCGCATTTTTTGTGCGAACTGTCCGGAAAACTAATTGCAACTAAACAACATTTTTGGCAAATTGCTTGTTTTGATTTTCGTTAGAATGTTTGTTATGATTTTCCAGGAAGTAAACGGGGCGCGGTTTAGCATCTTTTTTTCAACAATTTTGCTAGAATAACCAGCCATTCACAATTTCGAAAAAAAAGTTCAAATGAAATCTTCATATTTTTTTATCTAGAATCCGAACCTGCAATAAAAAATAAGGGTTCCTATTTAAGATATAAAAGTTGACCCCCTGCCCCGCCCCCTGGAGGGTGGGGGTAAAAAAAATTGTATAGGATTAGATAGCCCTTTCGAAACCATCAAACTTTTATTTGGAACATTTTTTTGTAGGACGCATATGTGTCGAGATATTCCAGTGGATTTATTAAAATGGGTCACCCGGTACATTCATTTTATTATTTCTTGAATAGTGTCATTTTACAAAATAATTTTCAATAAAATATATAAATCTTAATTAAGCATATAAAGTAGTAAGTTTTTTATTTTTATTAAATTATTGTTTCTCTATCAACAAGAGTTACGGACATATTTTGGCCTGTTCGGGTCTCATCATCGCAACGCAGATGAATACAGAGAGACCATATGCTCCTACGGTGTTTATAATCAAAGGAACACCAACACTGCATCGCTGACTGCGTCAAAGGAAACATCTGACATCATGGATCTAGAGCATATAAGAGTTGGATTGTCCAAGTGTTATACAGAACGTAGAAAGGCGATACGATGACGCTACAAATGCTGAAAATACCATCTCCAATCAAAAAACTGCGAATGGCCAAATAGGACTAAAGCCTGCTATAATTGTGGCCAAATGTGACACATACGAAAGCAGTGTAGCTGGAAGGCTTCTTGTCCCATTTGTGATAAAAAAGGACACACTACTAGAACTTCAAAATGCGTGGAATTTAGAAGACCACTGTCGGAAATGAGACGCTAGAACTCAAAAAAGGAACAATGGCTTACAAGAATAAGTAATTATTAATACTCCAGATCAACATGCGGCGCTATAAAGGGGAGATGTAAATCTTAGAACTCGGGAAAAGGGGTATATCGCCAGACGACGTTTAAGCAGTGCCAGAGCTTCCAGAAGAATAAGACAGCACAAACTATAACTCCTAGAGGGGGCTATAGACTGAAAAACAGAGACGAAAAAAGGAGCATCTTGAAAGCTAAAAAATAGGTTGGAATAATAAAATAAAAGGGGCCCGTGGTATCAGAGATAACCTGTAATAAGTTCCGACTTCGAAAGACTGTTGAAATAGAGGAGGAATAAAAACTTAAAATTTCTGCTGATCTGTTTCCAACCGTACGGACCATACAGACCAAAGAAATTTAACAACCCGACCAATTTCACTGTTGATGAACTATGGAACCATACTGATTGAGAAGTCAAGCAAAGACACCGATGAAGAGAAAATATATAGGCCATTAGGCTTAACGGACAGCGCATGAACAAAGCATACAGAAAGTGAAGACTATGCTTTCTTTTTACGATAGATATTAAAAATGCTTTTAGCATGGCAAGATGAGATAATATCATGTGTACCCTAGAAAAGAAGAATATCGAGTCATATCTATAAAAAAATTATAAACAACTTCCTATAAGACAGAGGGCTCAGTCCTGGGTCCCGTTTTATGTAATAAACTCTATGATGTAGTCTTGAACATGAGAACACCAAAAGGTATTGCACTAGTCGGATATGCGGATGATACGGCAATCATCTAAAGACAAAATCACATTAGTGGCGAGTGCTTTTAAGGGTAAGACAAGCGTGTCGCACAACCTTAAATGAGGCACAACAAGTCATTTGATTTTCACCCATGAGAGTGCACGTGCCGTGTCATCTGTGTTCAACTTTATTTATATTTATATTTATTTATATTTAATAATTTTTGTTCTGCTGTTCACGGAAAATCCATTTTAGTCATAATCATTGCTGTCGTGAGTATTATACATTTTCGTTACAAGTTATAAGTAAATTCTTCCGTTTTGGCAGTACATAACCTTAAATATTTTAACATTATTCGTGCATTTTATACCTTTGGGTCAAATTGAAAAGCGTACACTACATTCCTACAACTATACCGTTGAGTAGGCTGTTGGCGTACGCGTTAGGTCAACGTTTCCAACGTAAATAGCACAGGTTCGATACCCGTGAACCGCGTTACTCTTTTATATACTTGAAACTACTTTTTTAATCATTCATATTTACTACTTTTAAACAAGAATTAATTTAATCAATTAAAATTTTTTAATTCATTCATCCATTTGTATTTCTTAATTCTTATCTTATTCCCAGTTTATGATTAATAGAAAACTAACTATACAACCGTCATATTTAGTGCAAATGTAATTGTAATTATAATTAGTTAAAATACTTAATAGCATTTATCCCGTCCTCTGTATAACACTGTGTTTTCCCACCCGTAGCCCATTTTTGTTTGTCAATTTTAAAGTCCACATGATAGGGCCCTTATGGTGAATCGTGTCTTCTGTTTAGTTATTTTTCTTTGTTTTTAACAACTATTTAACCTTAACTATTTTATACATATTTCTGTTATCACAATGTCTAAATGTAAGGTCTGCGATTTGTCAGTCACCCCTAATGATACTGAGACTGTTCACTGCCGCACATGTAAACATTTTTTTCATGGTACTAAATGCATAAATCTCAACAAAACGGTTTGCAAAGCTCTAATTGAAAACAAAAGTTTATCTTGGACATGTAAAATATGCACAGACGCTGAAAACAGTGCAAATAATCAAATACAAAATGTTCTTATTAAAGTAGAAGAACACTCACTGCTGCTTAATTCCATCCTAAACATTCTCAATGCCAACAGAGATAATTCAAATTCAACGTTTGATTTATCGAAGCTCAGTCCGCCTCCAATGGAATGCAATCCAGTCGAGCCTTCAAAAAGTAAGCAGCCAACTACAACAGCTAATAAAATAGATATCAAAAAGAATTAAAAGAGGTAGTGATAAATCTAACTCTGTAATCAGTAACAGAACTAGGTCTAAATCTTCGTCAGACAACACCGTAGTTGAACACAATATTACCCAAACTCAAACTCAAAATAAAATAATTATTGGTAGTAGACATATTGCTAGTGCCGGCATGGATACAATCACATTTATATCTGCGGAGAGGCGCCAATGGATTTATATCGGAAGGTGTAGTCCAGTTTCAACTGTAGACTCGGTCCTGGACTATGTTCATAATGTTCTGGATATAAAAGACGTGAAATGCTTCGAACTTATGAGAAATGAAGACATCTGTTCCTACAAATTAGGTGTTAAAGAATCACTTGTTAGGACATTCTTAGACTCTACTTTATGGCCTGCTGGTCTTGCTGTCAAAGAATTTTTTCCAAGGCGGGTTAATAAACCACCTATGACAGGAAATTTCTTTAAGGCGATACCACCAAAACCAAATGTCTGAACAATTTTACTATCTATTATCAAAACGTGAGAGGGCTTAGAACTAAATTAAGTGATTTTTATTGTTCGGTAGCCTCTGAAGATTATCCTATCATACTATTTACAGGGACTTGGTTGAAGCCGGGGATTTCTAACTCTGAGATTTTTGATAGTAGATATAGTGTATATCGTACAGATCGTTCTTCGATAAATAGTTCTAAACTTCGTGGTGGCGGTGTTCTCATCGCTGTAATGAACACATTTAAATCATTTCCTGTTATTACAAATCCCAACGCGGAGGAAGTTTGGGTAAAGGTATTTGTCAATAATGACCAATATGTTTTGGGATGTGTATACATACCACCAAGCTCAGGAGTTGAGGTTTATCAATCACATTTGCATTCTCTATCAGAAATCTGTGACATGGCAATAGTGAATCAAATATCATAGTGATGGGTGATTTCAATATGCCTCATCTTCAATGGAAGGAAGTTGATGACTTCGAGGGACTGTTTCCAGTTAACGCTAGAAGTAGCTCGAGTGCTAAAAGTGCAAGTGAAAGTGTTGTGTGTGATGGTTATGCGCTGTATGGTCTTTCTCAATATAACAATATTATAAACGATAAGGGCGGTATATTGGATTTGTGTTTCTCAACAAACTCGGTTGAAAACATTTCAAAATGTGATCCCTTAATTAATTGCGATACATATTATTCCTCTCTTAATATTGTTTATTCAACTATTACCACCGACTACGTAACATCAGATTTTACTGGTGTATATGATTTTAAACATGCTCCTTATTCTTTTATTAATACCTACTTTTTATCTATTAATTGGAATCAGGTATTTTTAGATATAACGGATGTTGATACTGCTACACATTTATTTTACAATATTCTGTTTGATTGTTTTGAACAATTTGTTCCATCAAAAGTTATATATGAACCTAAATTTCCTCATTGGTTTAGTTCTGAACTTCGACATCTTGTACGTCAAAAACGTGAAGCTTATAAAAGATTTAAAGTATCAAATCTACAAACTGATTATAAAGAATTTTCAGATCTTAGGAAAGCATGTCGAGCTCTTACTAAACTCTGTTATCACAACTACATTACAGAAGCAGAGGAATCTATACTTGGAAATCCAAGTTATTTCTGGAAATTTGTCAAATCTAAATCGGCAGCAGGTAAACTACCTTTGTCTATGTTTCATGATGAAAAGAATGTGAACGACGGCAAAAGCATTGCTAATGAATTTGCAATATATTTCTCATCAGTATATAATAAAAAAACGTCCAACTTCATGTCAAAATAATATTGAATCAAACTTAAATATTTCTGAAATAAGTGTTTCTCCATCAGAAATCCAGACGGCTTTGCAAAATGTTGATATTAGGGTAGTGCTGGGACTGATGGTATACCTCCGCTCTTACTTAATATGTGTAATTCCTCGTTATTTATGCCATTGTATATTTTATTTTCTATGTCATTATCTTAAGGGGTATTTCCTTCACTATGGAAGTCTTCATTTGTTCAACCTATTTTTAAAGCAGGAGACAAAAACAACATTAAACATTACAGGGCGGTCTGCATTCTTTCAGTGATACCCCTTAAATGGCTCGGATCCTATTTAAAGAATCGCACTCAGAAAGTTCGCATTAATGGTTTTTTATCAGATCCATTTTACACAACATCTGGTGTCCCTCAAGGGTCTCACTTAGGTCCCTTTTTGTTTAATATTTTTATAAAAGATATATCTGTTGGAATAAGATCGCCTCTATTACTATTTGCAGATGACGTTAAAATATTCAAGAAAATTTCCTCTAATATTGACTCTGCAATACTTCAAAAAGATTTGGATACTATAAATACTTGGTGTGTCATTAATGATATGACATTAAATATAGACAAATGCTATGTAATGTTGTTGTCTCGGAAAGTAAATAGTTCCCCTGTCATTTACAATTTAGATAATAATAACCTAGATCATATAGACACGATTAAAGATCTAGCCGTATATTTGGATAAAAAGCTGTCGTTCTCTTATCATATAGAAACCGTAATAACTAAAGCCAATAAAATGCTTGGCTTTCTTAAACGCATAACAAAGGATTTTACAAATGTACGTAGCTTAACTATTTTATTTGTCACATTAGTGCGCTCAGTTTTAGAATATTGCAGTATTATTTGGTCACCACATTTTAGACGTTTTGTCGACAGGCTGGAAATGGTACAAATTAACTTTTTTTAATATCTAAGACATAAATTGTATACTCAAGGTATAATTTTAAATTTAGATCATGTAGGGGATTTTGTCAACTTATTTAGCCTTGCAAAACGGCGACAATTTTATGACCTATGTTTTACTTTTAAGGTTATTAACAATCTAATTACTTCTGGAGATTGCCTCGAATGTTTTTCTTTTAATGTGCCTAGTCATAACACTAGATATTGTCCACTATTATATATTCCATATAGTCGCACATCATATATGTTATTCAGTCCACTTGTGAGGATGTCGAATACTGTCAATAAATACTGTGATACTCTCGATTTTAATTGTCCGTCTTTAGCACAGTTCAAACTAAACGCGCGTCGTGCTATATGTTAAACTTAATTTAGTTTTAATTTTAGTTTTAATGTGTTATTGTATTATTTATTTGTAAAATGTTTGTATGACGTCAATATACGTAAATAAATAAATAAATTACTGGGGCAATAGAACTGTAGGCCCAACAAAGGCATATGAAAAAAATGGCATATGGAAAAAGATAACCGAAATGAGGAAGAGGAGCAACAACTGTTATCAAGAAATGGGCAAATAAATTGGCAATAAATAGAGGCAAACTGGACAAAACAACTTGTAAACAATCTCGAAAACATAGAGAATCTGACCATCTCGGTCAAATTTTAGTTGAAGGGGCTCTAGGTACATACCTGAGACAAACATATACAGCGGAGAGGAGGACACCGCAAAACATGCAATGGGGTGAGATAATTCCATATGGTGGTTCCGCCCGAAAAAAGAGAGGATAATAGACTCGGAGTGACAGGTGCGCAAATGTATTAACCTTTTAAACACTTTAAAAAAAAGGTCTTATATTTCCGAGAAGTTTTTGTTGAGTTAAAAAGTTTTCACTTATAGATCAAAAGCGCAAATAAGATTGGAAATTTGCACACGAGATGTGGACGACAAAATTCAATTTGCAGCAGAAAAATGCGTTTGTTGGTATATATTCAGTAATGCGATATAATTTCTAAAGGGTAGTTACTTAAGTATTATGCCTGTAGCATTTATAAGCAACGAATTCCAGAATAAATTGTTAAAAATCAAAAAATCATTGCAAAAGCGGCCGTATTAACTTCTCTATTACACCCGATTGAATTTTGATCCTATAAGTATACTATTGGGGCAATAGCTTACAAATTGTGCGCTCAACTTTATGCAGTTTATAGAAATTACGCCAGATGTCGTTCATCGCTTTTCTTGTCCATCATTTTAGTTTGCTGCAATGGCGGACAAAGGACGGTTGACCGTCGCACAAAAGACTAAGTGTGTGCAGAATGGTGATGGCTTGCATAAATAGACTGGATGCACTGGCGTCTACAAGAAAAACACAACTAGTATGGATACCTAAGAACCAAAGAATTATTGGACACCTGGGGGGCCAACTTTCTAACCAAACAAGGGGCAACAGGTGAATTCGTAGGACCTGAACCCGCTTTAGATATACCCCATGAAACCGGAAAGGAAATCATCCGAAAGGCAAGGCATAACCAAATCGGAATGAGGCATACGAGATTCTTCCTAGATGGCCCGGAACTGACAGCATGCTAAAGCTGTCAAGATTGAGTAGACTGAAACTAAGAAAAATCACAGGACTAATCACTGGGTACTGTTACCTGAATAAGCACAAAGCCACATAGGATGGGAATTGAGAAAATCGCTCTATGCCGTGGGTATTTGGAAGAAGAGGAAACTCCTCAACATCTACTGTGTACTTGTGAGCGTACAAAGGAGAACGCATGGCGAAATTCGGGAAGCCTATGCTTCCTGCAGAACAGCTAAATAACATCCCCTAGCAGAAGCTCCTAGACTTCATACAAGACACAGGAATGCAAAGGGAGTAAAACATCCAGAGGCACACAAAAGGACCACGGAGACCGCAGTGCAGGGACACTAAGCGACACCACCTCATGAAAAGAAAAAAAAATAGTGTGTTACTCTTTGCGGCGACAAACAGCATTACATTGACACAGAGAAGGTTTCGTGCTCAATTCAGCACACGGTGGGCTCTCAACCCACAGATAATACGCAGATTACATCAAAAATTAAAAGGGACTGGATCTGGTTCGGAGCGTCAGCGGCCACATGCACGTACCGTACGTTCGACGCAAAATATTGAAGCACTTTGAATGGCTGTGACTCGTAGTCCGAGTAAATTAACAAGAAGAGTCAGTGCCGAGTTGAGAATTTCACGCTGATCTCTGCAACGAATTCTTAAATTCGACCTTCGCTTGTATCCATACAAGATGACTGTGGCAGCTTACTGCGAGAGATAAAGAGCGGAGATTGCTGTTTGCCGCAACTCATGGTTTTCTGAGGAAGCTTATTTTTACGTGAACGGTCCCAAATGCCGAAAAGGTGGTCATAATATGAAGACGTTGTTCAAACTGCGTCAAACTTCGTAGATAAGGCTTTTTTAGCTCGCTGATGAAGAATTTTTAATTTAAATTTAAAGAAACAAAATGGCGGATCCAATGTGGCGGACAATAATTAAAAAATATTCATATTTTCCTAAAATGTCATATACAGGGGATGTGTTTTCTAAAATCGTAAAATCTTAATAGTAACATCTTTATCTTTAGTAATAACAGCTTAATAATAACGTATATGTTTATATTCGTCGTCCGACGAATTCACAAAATCGTCGTCACTACTCCCACATTCATACCTCGGCGTGTCTAACAGCTGCAGAGCCTCAGCGTCTAACACCTTGAGTTGCTTCACAGGCAATTTTCTAAGACAGGAGATAACGGGATCAGAGGCTACTAAAAACTCCCGAAAAACGTCCTCCATATTCTTGAAGCCGGCCGCAAAATCTTGGCGGTACATTTTTATAAATTTATTGCAAGATTCTGGGGCTTCTTCCGAAATTTGCTCAATCGGTAGAATGGAAGCCTCAAGAATCTTGCTGCTGTGCAGTAGAATTTTGTGCGCTGTTGTCAGCATGCAATACCAGGGGTACAGTTGTACATAGAAATGTCTATACAATACTCTTCGAATTTGGGTATATTGATTTGAAAGCCACAATATAAGGCCTGCAAAATGACGTGAAATTTCTTGATCAAGATTACGTCACTTCCAGTGATTAGGGCTAAAAGTGTGGCATTAAACAAAATAAAAGGGGCGTAGTGTTTCCGTCGTTCGTACTGTTTTGGCATATAGACCAAAAGTCCCAACTTGTTGCGGAATCCCTTTTGAATCGATTGTTTGCGAAGTTCGACCTTCGACTTGTCTTCACCGCGATTGTGCCATTTCTTAATCTCCAGTTTGTACGATATGTGCAAAAGGCATTGAAAAAAACATATCCAGGCATGCAAAAATACTACAAAAATACAAGGGCTTTTTGTTTTAAAGTGCTTAATTCCTTTTTTATGAACGTTTTTATACGAGGATTTAAGCCCGAAAAATGAACCGTTTTTTCAAACGTGCGCCATTTTGTTTAGAATCAAAATTTTCAAAATCCGGTCCGTATTTTTTTAGAGTATCTATCAGAGATTCAGAAAACATTTACTTTTTTGTATCAGGTCCATTGCTGTTTCCAAGATCTTTTCTCCCGTTTTGCCCTACGCTTCGAGAGAGACCTCCATTTTCTTTATTTTGTGACTTCATTTTTGAAAATTTGCTTTTAAAAAAAAATGAAAGAAAAGCTCAATGTGCATACAATAAAGAAAGATATAAAAACAGTTTTTTAATAGGACTTTTAGATTTTGTTTAAGAAAATCTAGAAAATGAACTTTTTTCCCCAGTCTAGAGTGGCCTAACCCTGAAAAGTTTTACAAAAATTATAATTACAAAAAAAGAGCACATTTGAGCACCTGATGATTACGGGGCAATTATTAAGAATCAGTTAAGTAATAAGAAGACCCTAATTCGATAGTGGGATCTAGTGAAACTTTTTTTTATGAACATTTAAAAATTAACTTTCAAACCTGGGACTCATAAAAAAGCATATTTTACACGTTACGTTACTCCAAGAGTAACCAAATTAATTTATAGTACGACATATTCTTTAAAAATACTTACTTGTATTGGGAGAATTCATGTCGACTGCATTCACTCATGTTCATAGGAATAAACTGGCTCGGGATCGCGGTCGCTTTGCAGCGCGCGTCTACCCTTCTCGCTGGTGCTAATGAGGGCCCAGAGCCCCCTATTCATGTTAGACCGTTATAACTGGTTATTTTTAATAGGCCGGGTACCATCCTACGATACTAAAGTGTAAAAATCCCTAAATCAAACATGAATTTTTGGGTATTTTGGCCAGCTTTTCGGCATTTGGGACCACTGTACGGTGTTCTGAACAAACAGGACGTTCGATTCTGGGTACGTGAACCTCCGCGAACAATCCACACGAAAGCCATGGAATAATCGGTCCGTTCTTTTTCAATGCTACAGTAACCAGTGAACGCTATTTACTAATGCTGCGAAACCAGTCCTTTCCTCAACTCATTACCTCACGCCTTGCATAGCAGACACAATGATTCATGCAGGATGAAGCATGCCTCCATACTGCCAACATTGTGCTTGATTTCCTACACGAAGAAGAAGAACTTAGCCTTAGGGTGTGTCAAACACATTTCCAGAACATTATGCAGGAGGTGGAATGTAGCCGGACATTAACACGTGACTTTTTCCTTTTGGAGGTTCCTTAAATAGAAGGTGTGTCACAGAAATCCGAAAATGTAATGCAACTTAGAGCCATCATTGAGGAGTTATGCCGCGCCATTCCAGAAGATTTGTGTTGGAGAGTTATCACAAATGCACAGGTGCGACTTGAAGAAGTTGTACATATTGATTATTTGTAATTTATTAGATTGTATTTCCAAGCTATATTTATATATTTACTTTTACATCAATAAATTACAAATCGTGTCAACAACTAATTTATTATTCATGAAGAAAATCAGGTGACTTATCGCGCGCCACCCTGTATATGTTAAATGTCTTCTAATAAGGTAACTTTTTGAAAAATGTAAACTTAATGTAGGGTAATTGGATGGTTGACAAAAAATCTGCCTATAAAGCCTTGTATTCTAGATTATAACAGTAATCACCTCACAGCAAATGTTGCTTTGAATTAAAATAGTAATCCGCTATCTGATCTGAAAATTAAATAATTTTGTAACGAAGGTATATCCCCAATTGAATAGTGAGATAGCCGGTAAAGACGACGCACAGTGGTTCAGAACGCGAAAAACGCGATCGAAATTGTTTACTCTTTACTTTTAATAGATTTTACATTCAAAGTTGAGTAAGTTTATGTTTTTGGGTATGCTGAATCTGAAATTATGCATTAAAAACCCGTATTTGCAAAACTATCAAAAAAATACAACTCTTAAGTGCCAAAAATTGATATCACTGAATGCAAGTACGAAGAATATTTTTTATACAGGTTTTACAGTTTAGTTTGCGAATTCAAAGTATTTGTTTCTCAAAAACACCCCTTAATGCATTGATTTTGACATGTTTAGTAGTATGTACTAGGTTAATAAAAAAAACAACCTTCAAAATATCCTCAAATTATATTGTAGAAATGTTTGTCCAAAATTATGTCTTTTTGCTTGAAGAATAGCGTGGTAATTTGGATATAATTGACAACAATGTTTTAAAGCTGTTGCTCTAATAAGCATATATTGCTGCTTTGTAAAACCACCCGAGATAATAAATGACAAAGCCTCTTCAGGTGTCATGGCATTTTGTTCTTGTTCGGGACTCCTACATTTTTCCATTATTTGTTTGCCTCTACTTGGTATAGTTGAGGTACTTTCAATTATCGAATCGGCAGTACTCATATCTCCACTTTCTCATACTTTCATTGCAGTAGCACTTGTGCATGCACAGAAGTACTTTTTCTGAGCCCCTGTTTTTTTTTTTATATAACAGCAGAACTTTGAGCAAAACTTGTTTAAGGACGACCTCAAATACCCGAAGTTGATGGTGGATCGCAATATACGGATTAAGGTTAAATAATTTCTTCTTCTTGTCAAACATTTTGCTTTTTCATAAAAACACTAGATATTTTATTGAACGATTTCCAATATAAAAAAATATCTTGGAAAAAACATGTGTTCAAGCCAATACAAAATATTTTCACTTGATTTATCTTCTTCAGCAGGCCCGTATGTGTCAAGTATAAACGGATGCATTGCTCGTTTCTTACTTTTAGTCGACTTATCATCATTCATCATAGAGACTTCGTAATACCAATAGACTTATTTTCTTCGCGGCCATTATGTTACAAATTTTCAAAAAAACTACTGCAATAAAAACACAGTCTTCTACAATGTCACAAATCTCGAAAATATGTCCAGAATAATCTGCATACAGGTTCGACTCAAAGTTGCGTTTCAACTGATCGGGTACCAAGCGGGATTTTCTTTTATATGTTCTGAATAGGCAAATATTGGCTGCTATTTTTTTTTAATTTACAAAGAAAAATAGCTAATTTAAGCATAAATGAGGTAATTTCCGCGTAGGGTTTTGTAGAACTAAACTTAATCCTCCACTTAAGGCAAATTTTTATAATCCGATTACCTGTTACAAACAATTAATTTTCTTGTACCAGGTAAACATTATCCAATAGTAAGTTATGCTACTTAATAATACACTTAGCAATGTATAACAATATTATAATGTCATCAATAAATAACCGCATTTGCTTGTGGTACAGTCTTTTTAATTACACCCTAATTTCTATACGCAGCAACGTCTCAATTTTACTGAACTTTGAAAGCAAATATAGAAAAACTTATGTAAATAAGATGCATATTATTAACATCATCAAATAGAGCAACTATTCAAGATTAAATTAGTGCAATTTTAACCTTGTACGAAGAAGTTGAAAATGTGATTTTCGATCGCGGTTTTCGCGTTCAGAACCACTGTGCGACGGTCGCCATTTTTCTCGTAAAAAAATATGTTCTAGTGAGAACATAGCCAAATTTGGATTAACAAGTTTCTCATGTAAGACGATTTACCATGTAGGTTGTATAAAAATAGTTAAATCCGGTTGTGTAGTTTCGATCCAAAATAGTTAGGTTAGTCCAATAACTGAATTCAATTCAGAAGAACGTGCAGTTGGGTTAAAGTATACTAACTTAACAAATTTGAAAAGGAGGTTAGGCGACTGCAATGTCAATTAATTTCTTCGACGTCAGCCCCTGCTACTACACCCTACTTGCAAATTTAAAAAGTTCATTGTAACAAACGTGACGATACATCCAATTTAAAAACAGTGACAGTTGAAAAAGCAACATTACCTGATACAAATACTATCAACAACGTTGCGGGCCACCGAGCGGGAAAGATCCAGAACTTAACTGGCTCCTGGAGTAGGTACTCAGCAAACTATTATTAGTTCCGATGATATTAGTGCAAATAAACATCAACGCAAAACATAGTCCGCTAGAAATCAATCCCAAATAATAGTGAACCTACAATTATATATAATCTAGTGCATCACTCCAGAAACTAGAGAAGATGACGTGGCTGTATATTGATAATTAACTTTTCTGGATTAAACAGACTCATTGTTGAAGAACATGACAATGAAATAAAGGCTATCAATATATCATTTATTAATAATTAATGATTTAAAATCACTTGCCTACTCTACATGCAAATCCGGTAATCACGGAGGTTTGATAAAATATGTGGATCAAACAATTAAACTTATAAAGGGTGGGCCATTTCTTGGAATCTTTTTGAACTACCACTTTATTTTTACTGTCATGATATTTGGCATTTGATGTATGACAGTTCTTCAGTATACAACAGCTGGTTAACGAAATAGCACGCTATACGCTTGATGAACGTTGGGAAATGTTATAAATTTACTTTGAATGTAATTCGTGTATTGGAGAATCAGTGCGAAAATTGCGTACAAAATTCGGTCGCGAATATGCACCAAATGCAAGTGTTCTGAAGAAATTTGCGCACAAAGTTCGTGAAACTGGTATGCTAAGGGACTGTATTAAAGCTCCACACGCTCGTTCGGTTCTTGCATTCGAGAATATTGCTGCTGTAGCCCCTAGTGTGTAAGCCAACCCGAAAACATCGACTGATCATCGCTCTCAGCAATTGAACATTAGTCGCACTACTATGAGGCGTATTTTACATAAAGACATCGGTTTATTCGCCTATAAGGTACAAATAATACAGCAGTTGAAGAGAGTTGACCATCCACTTCGATATAACTTCGCTAATTGGGCCTTAGAACAGCTGGAAGTCGATGGTGAATTTTGGCGAAAAATTATCTTTCCAATGAAGCCTCGGGGGCTATCTAAACAAGCAAAACTGCAGGATTTGAGCATCGGAAAACCCACACGTAATCGTTGAGCAGCCAACTCATTCCGAACGGCATCATCGGCCCATTTTTCTTTGAATCCGGCGAAACCGTCAACGGAAACCGCTATAGGACCATGATAGCAAACATTTTTTGGGAGCAAATTGCTGGTTTGGATGTGAGCAACATCTGGTTCTAACAAGATGGAGCGACATGCTACACTAGCAACGAAACTATCGACTTATTTCGGTCAATGTTCGAAAATCGTGTAATCAGCCGTTGTGGAGATGTGAATTGGCCAGCAAGGAACTGCGATTTGACGCCCATGGACTTTTATATCTGAGGTGCCGTTAAAGAACGTTGTTTTGGCAACAACCCAGCAACGATTGACGATATTAAAGTCAATATTCAAAATGCCATGTCTGAGATAGAGCCGCAGGCGTTGGAAAATGGACTATTGTAAGGCCAGCCGTGGCAGCCATTTAACTGATGTCATATTCCATATATAACCGGATATTCTTGGCTACAAAACAAATGCAAGATCATAAAATTCCATCTACCCGTTTGTGTTTTATTAAGATTTTAAAAAGATTCCTTACGATGGCCTACCCTTTACAATGAAGTAAAAGGTACAATTAATAAAGATACTAATTGCGAGCTCTCCTGCATTTACGTACCTAGTTTTAACACATATGTCATTAATTTAGTACAACAGTAATCATGTATTCTTGAAGGTTAGTACCTAAGGTCTAAATAAATAAGTCACTTTCAATGCCAAAAGTAAAAACTAATTCGATAATGTTTTAAGTAATATTAATGGTGATATCATATAAGTATACGTAGCTTTGAGACTGCACTGTCTGATCATTCTGGAGTGTGTATAAATTATTTGCAAAATTTAGTATATGGTCCAAAAACTAAATACCATATGTTAGTACAGACAAGTCACACTGCTTGGCAAATTCTGTTTTTCAAGTATGTTTCAACTATTAATTGAAATTTTGTAGATGATAGTTCACTAAATACACATTCCAAATGGAAATTACTAATGTATGAACTTGCTATCATAAAAATAAGGCTTTTCCTCTCAACTCTATCAAAGATCAAACACCTAGAACCAACTGTAACGAATGATTTGCCCTTTATTTGAAAAATATGAGCAAAATTATGCGTCTCAGA
The DNA here is from genome assembly GCA_963969525.1 of Ontholestes murinus. Classification (NCBI taxonomy): domain Eukaryota; kingdom Metazoa; phylum Arthropoda; class Insecta; order Coleoptera; family Staphylinidae; genus Ontholestes; species Ontholestes murinus. The sequence goes on from OZ018388.1 coordinate 68,864,326, forward strand.
GAAGAGGATTACAATAAGTCTTCCTTGCCCGAAAAAAATATGCTAAGAGAGAACTTTAATAAGCAGTATAAACATGAAATCAAAGCCTCAAAAATAAATGCTAACAATCTCCAAATACAATAATAAACTAATAATAAAGAACGCACTAAAATAAACAAATAAACGAAATCTGTGGCATTGCTAGTGATGGCTTTACTTATCAGTTTACAAATATTGATAATAATTTATACGTTAATTTAGACTCATTAGTGTCATTAAATAATGACTGAGTTGAAATTAACAGTAATTTTGAATTTAAATTCTAGTTAACGACACCCATTAAAGTTAGAGATTCACAATTTAAAAAATAGTACTGTTTACGACATATATGTCTCCAATGCTGATAGTATTAAAATTTAATTTATTTAATAATAACTAATTAATTACATTATCACAACTACCCAGTTTTGAGACAGTATGAAAATTAGAAAATTAGTTCCCGTACATAAAAAGGATGAAAAAGAAGATATAGACACTTTTGAAACAACTACTTCTCTAGCTAATACTTCGACAGACATTGAATAATACAAAAGTAATTTGCGTGTTACAAAATAGCAAGGCTATCAAAGCAACACTAGTTTGAACGTATTAATAAATATTAATGAAATATAATGAAATATAAATAACTTACTCAGATATGTACGGCAACTTATATTTCATTATATTTATTTTAGTAAACGTTTTTATTTATATTTGAAATCAATTTTATAATAAAGCTGTACTGAAGAGATCGAGACATCGAAACACGTGTCTGCAGATGGTTATAAATTGAGTATTGAATTATTTAATTGCTTTTGCTAATTTATTTTTAATTACACCAACCTAAATTAATTTCTTGTTCCAAATTTATCATAATATAGTCAGTCACAAATTATTTAACGCACATTCAATCATTTTTAGTTCATTTTTCAGAAAGAAATACGTTCAAACTAGTGTTGCTTTGATAGCCTTGCTATTTTGTAACACGCAAATTACTTTTGTATTATTCAAGATATAGACAATTACCGTCCTATTGCCCTTTTACTAATTATTTCAAAGATAGTGTAATCAATATTAAAATGTCAAATAGTTGTATACATTGACAGTAACAATTAATTCTATAGCACCCAGTTTGGCTTCAGGCCAAATCACTCAACTACAACTGCATTAGTTGGACTCAGTGATTCATTAATTAGATAGTTCTTGATTATATCATCAATTAAACTAACCGATTTTTGTAGTGACGTTGGAAACTCGAATTTTGATTAGAGTTTAACTTAATTTTTTTCAGTTGTATTTACTGTAACATAAACAGGAGAGGACTTTTCAGACGGTTTTAGAGACTTTGTTAACTTTAGGTGTTGATTTAGGAACATCCTTATTATTGATACAGTTTATAAAATGGATTTTGACTTGTTTAGCGACTGAAAAAGAGAGAAAAATACAAAGAGAATATTCAAAGGTATTATTTTGGTTGTATCATACTATTCCCAAATCTGGAAAATAATAGCTATAGATAAAACATAAGTACAGTTAAGGCTTTTCTTCTCTAAATTTTATAGATGAAAATATTTGGTAACTAAATTTTAATTTAATTTTCATTTGCAAATGCAATTGAAATATAGACAAAAATTATTCTGCATCAATAATAATAATAAATAATAATAATAGTAATAACATACTTTATTCCCTTTTTAAATTAACAAATAATACATAATATAGGAAGTGCGTCACAGAAAAAAAACATAATTAAGAATATATATATACATAAATACTAAACAAAATAATCTTCTATACGGTATAATCCGTTTTTGCATAATAACTTAAATAAATTTAATTTGAACCGTTTAAAATTTTGTTCTGATTTTATGTAAACAGGTAATTTATTATAGAATAAAATACAATTATAACCTAAACATTTCTCCGAGGCTGTAAGCCTGTTCTGTGTTAGGTTGTAGTTGCTTTTATGCTGTGTTGAAAAACTATGATTTATTTCATGTATTTCAAATAATTACTTATGTTTATATAAGAAGGTTAAACATTCATAAATGTATAATGAATAAATGGTAAGTAGATTATATTTTTAAAATATTCCTCTACATGATATGTTATAATCTAATTGGTACATTATCCTTATAATTCTTTTTTGTATTACAAATACGTGGGAGGAGTATTTGCTTTGTCCCCAAAGTCGAATACTATACCTTACATTAGCCAGGAAAACATTATGGTACACTATGATTAATAACTGAAAATTTAAAATATTTTTCAGTTTTCTACTGGAGTAGCATATTCTACTTAGTTTTTTTGCATAAAATATCAATATGTTCATGCCATTTGAGAGACTCATCAATTTCAATTCTTAGCATTTTGACTGATTTATTAACAATAAACTGATCGTTATTAATTGTCAGGTATTCAGGAGTTTGAGTACTTTTATTCAATCTAAAAATAGTACATTGGGTTTTATCTGTATTTAATAACAAATTATTATTAATAAACCATTCTTGCAATTTGCTTAAATATATATTACATTGTAGATTTAATTGAACATAATTTTCTGCACTAATTAAAACTAATGTATCGTCTGCATAAGTAATAATTTCATGTTTACTATCAATTACATTATAAATTATATCATTTATATACACTATAAACAAAAATGGGCCTAAAATACTTCCCTGTGGTATGCCTTTACAAATTGTTTTAGCATTAGAATAAATAGGTGTACCATTTACATTTAATTTTACTATTTGCTGTCTGTTTTTTAAATAAGATTTAAACCATGAAAGGGAAGTTCCTCGGATGCCATACCGTTCAAGCTTAGCAATGAGTATCGTATGATCTACGCTATCGAACGCCTTCGATAAATCAAGAAACAAACCACAGGCAAATTCATTGTTCTCTATAATTGATAAAATGCTATTAATACATTCATAGAATGCCGTGTCAACACTTTCACCAGGTAAAAAACCATGCTGATGACAAAGGAAAGGTTCCTTGGATGAAAGAGTCATTTATTATTTTTAACAGTGGTATTTGAATGTGTTCAAGACAATTATATATTACGTAAATGGGGATGCCATCAGCTCCAGAGCAAAACTTATTTTTATTTTTCATATCATTGATGACATTAAATAACTCAGTATTCGTGACAGGATACAGAAAGAATGAAACAGAATTTACTGAAAATTGTAGATTGATATTATTTACATTAATACATTCTGGTTGTCTATTACAGATGTTGATAAAAAATTCATTAAAATTGTTGGCCAAATTAGTAATGTTTGTATGAGAAGGTAATTTTTGTATTTTTAATTTATTTCTCTCAGTATTTACAATTTTCCTCATGACTTTAGATGTATTGTTGGCATTTTGAATTTTGAGTATTATAGTGGCTCTTTCTTGCGGCTAGTAGTGCTATTTTATATGTTTTTTGATAGGCTATATATTGCTCTTTGTATGATGAATTAAATGTTCTTAACATTTGGAGCATTGACACTTTCTCTTTCAATTGTTTTATCTCAGGTGTTAGCCAGGTTTTCTTTGCTGTATTCTGAATTTGTTTTCCAATATTGGGGAAATTTGCATTGAAGTGAATATTAATAATATTTAAAAATGCATTACATGTGATATTAACATCAGTAGTCAAATGTAAGCTTTCCCAGTCTTCACTAGATAAAGACTCCTTAAAACTTGTCATATTTGTATCATTGTAACTTCTATATATAATATAATTTTTACTCGATCCTTCCACTAGAATATTTAATTGAAGTAATAGTGATGAATGATCGGAAAAACCTTGAAAACTTACTGTAGTTTGACATTCATATTCATTTTGTATTTTATCACTAATTATAAAGTTGTCAATGCATGTACTACTTGAGCTTGTTATCCTAGTTGGTTGGGTGATTAACAAATGCGACCCATAAGATTTAATTATATTAGTGAACTGCATTGTAATATTATTCAATAAAAATATATTAATATTAAAGTCACCGCATATAATGTAGGAATAATTTTGTTCGTTTAATTCATTTAGTAGTGCATCCAATTTATTTAAAAAATATAGTGTATCACTTGTAGGCATTCGATATATGCAGATAATGACACATTTTAAATTACCTAATTTAGTCCAAGCTGCATAATAATCAAATACTGTGCTTTCCGCTCTTAGATTTAAATTAATTTCACTTGAATTAAATATAGTATTATGCATATATATGGCTGAACCGCCATGTTGATTCGATTTTCTACAATAAGAACTTATCAACGAATCGGTCGTAATATTTATATTATTTAATTCTTGTTCACTCAGCCAATGTTCAGTGATACATATTATTTTGCTTTGTGTGAAATTGATTGCAGCGATAAATTCATTAATAAGCCATTCCTGCATCCGACTTTTTTTTGATGAAAATCTTGTTGGCTTGTCCAGCTGCACCGAATGATAGGGCACATTGTCAAAAATCATTGCACATTTGTTATCTAACATTATCAAAGCAATAATAAGCTGATTAATTATCCGATTTTGAAATAGGTTTCCATCCATTGTTTTATGATAAATCCTATCATTATTTTTTAAATTTAACAATATCTCATCGCTTCAAAAAACCTAAATGACATCCTGCCTTTCGTCAAGATGTACAAACGTAAAATTTAAACTAATAATTGTAATTATGAAGAAGATGCAATTTGTTCCTTAATACGTTTACACATCGCCCTGAATAGTGTGACGTCCTTTGCATGATATTAATCCTCCAGATCATCTCCAAGGAGACCTTAACGATACAGCGATTTACCAAGACATCATAAATTCTATGCAAATTCACTAAACTAAACCGGGAATAAAATTATACTAATCTTAGTAATCTAATACGTAGTACTTTCTGCATGTACGTGTCTCCGAGATGGTTAAGTTGGATTACGTTTCAAATATTCGCTCAAAGCATAAAATGCGAAGGCTGAGGCGGACGTCGAATTAAATTGTTTACGAAAACATCCTACATTCATAATTAATTTTATTGACGTAGGAATGAATTCAGTTCCGTGTTTGTTCTGTTTTTGATAGTTAAGTATTTTACGGACTTATATTCCCGGGGCGCAGAATTAATAAATCCAATGGAAATTGGGAAAAAAAAAATGAGTAAACAACTCTCCTCCATCATAAAGAATTAAATTGAGAATATCAACTGGCTATATATTTTGACACGAGAAAGCAGAGTCTAATTGTAATTGAGATTTTTAATATCAATTCTTTTTATTTATTTCATTCAAATTATAAGACCTAGTTAATAATTATAATTGGACTTTCAATGATGCGCTTTTGATATTTGATTATTTTATTCCCCAAAGAATATTATCTGATTAGAATTGTCTCAAGGATTACGTGTGTGCCTAAGAGAGAGAGAGTTAAAAAGAGAAAGAGAGAAAAGCGAAGACAAAGGGAAATAGAGAGAGGTAAGGGAAGCGAGATAAAGAAAAGGGAAGTGAGAGAAAGAGGGGGTAGAAGGGAGAGGCGCATGTGATGAAAAAATTATCCCCAGGATATATCTGATAGAATAGAATAAACAAACTTGTTGAATATCCGAGTATGCATTAGATACAGGAATGTATTACAAAGAGTGAATAAAATGAAATAGGTGATAGGTGCACATGCGTTAGCGAAAGTAGCTGTGTATCAGAGTAAGTAGAATCAATAAAGGTTTTAAAGACTAATTTGTTATGACATGTTTTGTAATCACCTAAAATATTATATTTTATGATATGTCTTCCTTAAATATATTGATGGTAGTGTGTCCATTTTTAAATTAACTAGTGAGTCTGTTGATTAGACTAAACAAAAATGGCATCGAAAAGTTGGAAGATCGCTTTAATCGGTGTATCGCTCTCGAATGTTGAATAATAAAATGGAATTTTGCCAAATTTTGTCTTCAAAACGATAGAACTTTTCAGCCTATTTGTTATTGTTGGCTACCAGCCCAAAATCCATACAAAACAGCGACTTTTTCGAGATGCATTGAATGCTCTTGGATATCGCGTCGATTGGTATAATCCTAATTTCGACGATTTTGTTTGTTGACGTACCCATTCATCAAAAAATAGGCCTCATCGCTGAAGATGATGACATACGTTAAAAGTACTAATAAAAAATAAATTTATATAAATTAATCATAAATTAATTGGCTTTAGTTGGCAATAATTTTAGATACATACCCAAAAGCTTCACACCTTTTTCTGTACATAAATAATATTTCTTATTAATGTATTACATAAAACACTGATAAATTTCAAACTAAATGCAAGCCTACTGCAATCTAATGTTATATGGATAGGAAAGCAATAATTAACTATCCACATATTTTCATTAAATCAGAGATAATAGTTTCATAAAGCAGACTGTGCTTTATCGAGGACAGTTAGTTTGTGACGTTCGAGTGTGCAATGGTGCAATTTCGCGTAACTACAAAAGCAGTATCTATAGCAAAATGAAGTTGTTTGCAGCGCAAATTGTCATTAAGTTAAACAATGCATTCATACAGTGTTATTAATTAGGGCCATCGCTTGATTTGATTCGGATAATTAATCCAGTCCGCGTTGATTAACTCTATTGATTTTTGAAGTTTATCGGAGTTGATGAATGTGAAACTTTTGTCAAATTTGCATATCGCATGAATGGATAATTTAATTAGTTCTAAAATAGCACGCAAAAATTAAGGTGAATATATTTTAGTTATTAATTTATGTATTACTACATTAGTTTTTACATCTGTTATCGTTTTTTAAATACGTCACGAAATTATCACGTAAATGACTTACACTTATAAAATACTAAAAAATACAATATTTTATTAAAATAAACTTTACTTTGTATTTTAATCTTTAAGTAACCGTATAAATTTTCTTACATAAATAGAGTCGTCAATTGTAAATATTGCAAATGTGGAGATTTAGTTTCAAATCACGTCGTTCTCAATATCACCTAAAATAAATTTCTTAAATTAACGCGTCCTGAATACGAAACGCAAATTACATTGGAGTGATTTACTGTCGCTGTTTCTTGTTAACAAAAAATAAATATATTCATATTAAATTAAGGGAGTCCGAATTGGTTCAGGTAAAACCTATTTGTAGCCTCAAGCACGCTCATCCATATATCGAGATGTCGTCTTGAAATATTGTCCGTCATTGCATATTAAATTTTAATATATTCCATACTCATATTTTTAATTGTTTATTAAACAAGGTATTTAATGAGTAGGTAGGAAAATTTTAACTAACATTAATTTATTTAACCAAGCCAACTTTTTACTAATATTATGTTACATATAGAAGATTTAATTAGTAGATCTTTTATATGTCCCATATTAAATTAGATTTAAAAAACATTTAACTATTGGGTTTATCTTAAGCCTTCTTATAATGCAAGTTGCTAATTTGCCTATATGCTTCCTATAGAAATAATATTAAACAGCTTAGATAAACGGTGGATTTCTGAGATTTACATCAAACATGCGAGGGGGATTAAAAACATAAGGTAATGCATTTTTTTTTTCTGAAACAAGGATTATTTTATTCATCACTCAAATACACCAATCCCCAATCCTTTTGCTACAAATTACTATTTTTCAGTGTAATTCCATTCAATGCTACGAATTTTGGCCTGTATGACTGCATGGATCTGTGTCAGAGACAACGTCCTGCTGCATCAATAACGTCTTCAGCATTCGCGTAGTGTTTCTACGTATTGCGTCCCCTTCAGGATCCCAGAAGACCGTATCAATGACAGTACCAGCTGAGAGTACGGCTTTAAACTTTTTCTTGGTAGGGGAGTGGGTGTGGCGTTGCTCCATTGATTGACTTTTTTTTCGGGTTCGATAAAAAATTGTCACAATCAGCCTCATACCGAGCAAGTAATTGCACAAAAATGGTTCTCCTTTGCACTTTATGGTCTTCGGTAAGACATCGCGGGTCCCAGCGGAAATAAACCGTTGAATATTTCAACCGGTGACAGCAATACCAACAGAGACGTCTAGTTAAGCAGCTAGGTATTTAATTGTGATCCGTCGATCATCTCGGATAAGAGTGTTCGCACTTCCCGACATTGTATGGGTCACAGCTGTGCACAGTGATCAGCACACGGGAGATCAGTTTTGCTTGACCTTGCGGCGATGATGACATACGCTTTGCCCAATGATTCACCATGCTTTTGTATACTGCCAAATCTCCGTAGACATTCTGCATGTCCTGGTTTTTAGCCAAAACAAACTCAATTACTGCCCGTTGTTTGGAACATACCAAAGTTACTGACGCCATTTTAACAATAACTTATAGCACTGTCATATATCGGAGATGAATTAAACTATAGGAGACGAAGCGAGACTATTGAATGATGTTCTATATGAAATATTCAAGTTTTTTAAGCGTGGCCGAGAAAAAAAAGTGTTCTATTAATTATTGAAAACCCCTCGTATTTCTACATTTGATAGTTGGATTCAGTTGAAGTTTTTAGTTATACTAGATCCATTGCTTTCTATAAATTTAATTAATTGCTCTCTTAACCCTTTCAGTGCCAAATTATTTTTGATCGGCAAAAAAATTATCCCATGACAATTTCTTTACATACTATATGGTTCAAATAGGGTTGACAATTTTTTTCAGAATCTTTTGTACCCTCCTCTACGACTTTATTCTATGTTGCTTCAAAGCAACTTTGGTGTTAAATGACAACTTTATTTTGTGCAGCCGAAAAAAATTGTTTCAAAGAAATAAGTCGCATTATAACTAAACTTTATTATATTCATTTGTCCGGAACTTTGATTTGCTTTCCTGACATACCTCAGGTAAGAGTCCAATGGTTTTAAGCCTTGATACGTGGAAATCAAGTTGATTTGCTTGCTGTCAAACCACGGTGCGGCGCAGAAAAGTCCGTTACTCAACTGCTTCTGGTCCATGGACCCTCTTCCTTTCGATTTTAAATGTTCTGTTGATTTTATATTTAGAGGGCATTTCCCTATTCAATCCTTTCGAATTGTACCCACGTACCAAATCTGTCTTTCGCGTAGAGGTAGCATTAGATTAATCGAGGCAAACCAGATATCGAAAAATAGCTTATAGTTTTTGCCTTCAGGTAAAGTTTTTGTTAGGTCTAAAACAATGTCACTGGACAATCCATAAGAGCCACAAGTTTCTTCACCAATATAAACAGAGAAGTCGTGCATGATGCCTGTGCTGCTAGCTCTTGTAAAAACCTTGAATCCCCATTTATGCGGTTTATTTCTCACATACTGCTTTAGAAACGTGCGACTCTTGAATGGAATGATTTGTTCAGCTTTGGCCTGTTTACCTTCAAACGGAATTTTATTATTGTTCCTCTAAGTCCAAATCGTGCTCAATGTCCGTCAGATTTGGATCAAATAGAATATCATTTATATCATCTTCATTCCATCGAAAAAACATACTCCTTTGACATAATTATGATGAAAACTAACGACACTTGTAGCTCGTATTGTGAAACTAATGTTTACGAAATGGAACAAAACCACCCGTCCAGTCACCACCAATACCAAGGTTGTTTTAAAGCAACTTAACTTCGTTTGTCAATACTGAAACTTGTATTTCACATATTGATGCTACTTACAAATTTTTACTTCTTCAAGATTGTTATACAAAGCACATTAATTTTTATGAAGTCTAAAATTAAAAATAAAATGGAATAAAACACTTTTCCCATAATAAAGAAACTTTCTGCAATTGAATGTTCATAGTGTCTATAAAATCGCTGACTAACTCATTTTAAAAGTGTTCTTCCAACTAGATTATCCAAACAGGACATCCTTCTCTTAACGGTATCAATAATGATCTGAGCAATGATTAATGATCCTTGTCTTTGGAGTTGATGTAATATTTGATGGATTAATCTGGTTGTTCATCATTATCATCAATGCAATGTCATTTCACAATTTGTATCTTTAGCTGTAAATATTTTATGTATGACAACGAGCTCTTCGATAACATCAACTATGTTGTCTTCCAATCATTAGCACGGTTTACAGACAATGAACTCGCACTGCAGGTAATCACAAAGATTAAGACTAGCCTGAACTAATTCATCCTTGTGAACGAAGCCAGAGCTCAAATCCAGCGAACAGAGCGCAATGGCAACGACGGAATGTAAGCAGTAACAGGTCAATGTGGACATACTGTTGTAGGCCAGTTCAATAATGGTTGGTAACATCGACACCGGTTTCATGAACTACTCATTGTTCATCTTTTCTCACTAATGAGCACCCAAGAAGTCCACAGAATAACTATTAGCATTCAAATAATTCCCAGTGAATCAGGCTGTATCCAAAAAGTTAACAGAATAAATATTAACATTCAAGTAACCTCCACCTAATCTAATGTCTCTATCTTTGGCAATTAGTTGCTTTTCACTTCGGCCCAGGCGTTGACCTAATCTTGGATTTTCGCTTCGGTCTGAATTTGTTCAATAAAAGGAAAGTCACCGCGTTTGTGGGCGTGTATGAGAACAATTATAAAGAACTGGTTTGGATATACTCTCTACAATACTCTTCTGCTCATCAGAAACAACAGCAGTGCCATATAAACTAATAGTGGATGGATTTATTTCATCTTCTTGGTAAATATTGGAGGGAACTTCCCATTGGTGTTAAAAGTTTTAATTAAAGTCATTAATGAAAATAGCTTATTAAAGTCGACTCTTGTCGTCCCGTAATTACTGTTAAGTACGTGACAGATAACTTAAATGCTCGACCCCGAAAATCTATCTTCATCTCCTTCGGCTGACCCAACTGCTCACGGATGAAGTTACAGTCGAACAGTTTCTAGTAATTAATATTATTATAATTATAACACTCAAGGTGCCGTATTTGAGTATGCAGTGTTTCCCCGTGCGCATCTTGCCACCCTCCAGAAAAACTCGATGTTATGACCAGCATGTAAACACTCGTTCATGTATGTGTGGAGGATGGCATTATAGAGGTACTCTTTTCTTTCTATAATGGGATCGACACGATACGTAACAATGAACCACGGAATGGAATCCTATTATTAAGTAGGATAAGTGACATGAGGATGTAGTCAAGGAGAGAATGATGGAAGAGGCAAAAATATTATCAGAAGATTTGATTTGCTGGATTCTTTTAACATTTCGACGTACGTTGGATGGACCACCAGAACTTTCAAGAAACATAGAAAGAGTATCCAAGAAGTAAACCTGAGCAAGAAGATAGCTACAAACGCATGTCGCGTAGCAACATCGTCGCCTTGACTTGGTTGCTGCGTACTATCTGTTCATTTGTCGTCTGACCCGACGCAGTCCTTGAACTGCTGGCACGCCATCTTGTCGATGGCCATTTTGACCCTATCGTCCTTGATGACGATTCCTTCAACCTGCGGGTAAACCTGCGAGAAGTTGTTAAATATCTTGTGCACTAGATTGTGTAGTTCAAGATGTTCTTAAGGGCGAGATTTGTAACCCTCTATTGCGGCTGATTTGATGCACTAACAGTTCAATCCGTTTGTGTATTTACTTTGAGTATACGAATTTTCGGTTGGATATCGCCGAACAAATATTGAGTAAGTGCCAAGATGACCAATTACAAAACCCGTGGAAGACCATCTGTTAGCGATATTCCATTACGGCTACGGGCAAGGATAATTCTACCATTAGCAAGCAAAGCAAAACTGTCCAGAAAATGTGAAGTATGCTCTAAAAGGCACAAAGAAAGCGTAACGACCTGGGAATGCAAATCACGTCTTACTGGTTTATGTGTACCAGACTGCTTCAGAATTGGAGTTGTTCAGAGTTATATTTGAATAATACTTATTTTCTTTCGTATTTATATAAATTCTTATGTTTTTTGTTATTTTCTATCATATGCAGTTACAAAATAAATTGTTTTATTTGACACTGAAGAGCTTGGTTAATTTTGCGTTAAAGATCATTTTCAACATCAATTTCGTTGCAATTGTGGATGACTGGCTAATTGGACCAGTATTTTTACCATGAAAACTTGTAGCGGGATATATCACAACTAGTTAAAAAATCGGTATTTCAGTTTTTAAATGATCTAACATTACCAAAAGAAATGTAATGTGCACGATAGTGCACCAACGCATGTCCAATGGTGCAAGCACCGAGAGTTTATTGAACAACATGGCTGGCGAAGGTCCGGCGGAGGGTCCGGGTTCTGGAAGGCATAGCTGCTGGTTGGTGATGAGACATCGATGTCACGAGAGGAAGTAATGAGGGAGTTAGATGAGTTAGTGGAGGTATTAGTCCTTTTCGGGCAATTTCGGGGTAGTGGAAGATTTGATGGGTGGTTGTAGTTATTTAAGGAGGGGATGGCATTTGGTCAGGAGAAGTGAGCGGGTGTGTTACGATGTGCACTGATGAGGAGTTGATGAAAACAACTTGAGATGGCTTCTTGAATGACCAGGGCTTGAGTGGGGCGTAGCTTCGAGAGGGTGGCAGTTATAAGTTGAATAATGATTTATTTGTTGAGAATGCTGGGTGGTCGGCTCCGCATTGCGAGCATTTCGGTGAGGTGGCAGTGCATTTGTTTGAAGTGTGGTTTTCCGCGCAGATGCCGCAGGTGATGGGTTTGGTGCAGGGGGTAAGGTGGTTGTGAAACTCCATACAGGAGGAACATTGGATAGGACGGAGTGGAAGAGGTGTAGAGGGTTCAGCGAAGCCGCGGAAGGGGCCGATCATAATGCCGACCCGAATGAGTCTGTCGATGTCCTCCTGGTTCCTTGAAAAGAGTCTCTAGAGGCGGGTAGGGCAATTGGTGGCCCGAGAGATGATGTTGATGGCGTTATGAAGCACAAAGCCCTGGTCGTTGGCAAAGTCGGGGGCGCCACGAATGACGCATGAGAGTAACGGTTTTCTGCTGGTAGAAGGAAGGAATGTGGGTTTTTTTTTCGGAACGTGGTTGAAGATGCTTAGTTGTACGCCTGCCAGGTTTGGTAAGTGCGTCTTGATGATTGAGCCGATGAGAGGATTGAAAGAGAGTATTGAGGCAAGGCGGTTGGAGGCGGCAGGGGGAAAGGAGATGGTGGCTATATCAAGGTTGGCGGGGATGGTGGAGAGAAGTCTGGTGTGGTCAGTTAGGTTCAGTAGGTAGAGGCGTCCATTGGGTGGCAATTGGCGAGGGTGCACCAGGTGGACCTGGTGCATCAAGGGTTGAAGACCTCGTGGGAGAAGGTGTCGGAGCGGCGTCATGGGCGAACGCGGTGGCAGCGTTGGCGGTCGAAGCTTCGGCGGTTAAGGGGGAGAAGGTGGACTCCGAAGAGTATGAGAAGGATAGGGGTGGAGTTGAGGCTATGGAGGCAGCAGGTGAGGGTCGTGGAGGTGGGGTTCGTAGTAGTGGTAGAGGTAGAGCTGCCGATGTCGATGTCGATGTTGGTGCGGTTGTTTGGACTTGGAAACCGTGAAGTTTTGATTTGCGCTTTTTCATGTTGTCGTCTGTTCGGAACGGCGGACGGACGAGAAGTGTGTGCACCAACGCATGAGATGGTAAGTTTTAAATAGTAATATGAAGGAGATTGGTCGAGGTAGACCTTATTCATGGCCTGTTAGACTCCTAGACTTAAACCAAGATGATTTCCTATGAGGCTATTTAAAGACATTAGTTTACACTACTTCATTGGAAAATGTGAATTCTAAAAATTGCTGGTTTTAACAAAATAAGCAACGATACTGGTGTTTTTGAAAGAGTTCGGAAGACAATGAGGAGAAAATTGGGTTATTACATACTAGCTGAAGGTAGTCATTTTCTTATAGATTACATGTAATTTTTGTTCATCAAAGGATAATAACCTTTTAAATTTTTGTCGTGTGTTTAATATACCCTATATGGTGAAAATATTAAAGTTTAAAAATTTTAGTTTAGTAGATCATGGTACAAATAAAACTAACAAATATACGAGGGTCGATCAATAAATATCCTTGTATAGAGACAGATGGTGTTGCTGGGGGATGTTGTCATTACCATCGTGTACCGCCATTTGTCGCACGAACTCACACTAAATTACCATGAGTAGGATTTTTATGCGACGAATTGGATAAATAGGTTCATTCAGTATCATTACGCAATATGTTGCTTTTGTGCATGTATTAATTTTATTATTGTTCAACTGTTAAATATTTATAAGCAGATTAGCTTATATTTATTTAGTAATAATTTAATAATAAAGCTTTATTAAATAAAGTTTGTTTCAGTGTTTTTTTCTTTATTTAATTTTGCTCTTTCTACATTCATTACTTTATATTGTAATTAATACTATTCTGTACTTCGTTCAATCTTATGATTGATAAAGCAATATAACCTAAATTATTGAGAAGAGTTTTAATTGAATATTTTAAAAATCGATCAAAATAATTTAATTGAAAATACTACTCCATGCATTTTATATAGTCAGACATATTTTTCTATAAATAACATTTTATTGCATTCGTATATATTTTCAGTGCGAAGGTGATATTTTCATACCGTTTATTTGCTTAAATACATTTATGGCTCAATGTGCACAGATCATATCCTTGGCTAAAAATAATATTATTTACTCGCGAAAACGATGCGATGGTTACTATAATGTAATTCATAATTATTTCAAACCGTACGGCTTTTCTAAACGCCGGCGTGGAAAAACGTAATACATTGTAATTTTAGAGCTGAATTTTCGTTAATTAAAATAACATACATATTTATAGGATTATATTCTACATATGAAAATTAATTAAATAAATGTACCTGATGTATGAGTTTTTTTGGCCCATACACTTTAATTAATATGACTTTATTAAATATTTTAATTAATTTTTTCCATTTTCATCATTTGCAAATTCAGCTGCATTAAAATGTTGGCAATAAGTTAATTGCTTAATAAAGTACTAATACAGTATATGGAGTTTCAACAAGTAACAGCCTCATCAATCCAGTATACAAGTTAATTGGTCTACCGTAAATGAGTGCTAAGAGAAAATGATGAGGTGATGATTGTACGATGTTATATTCATTGCTTTAAAATAAATATATAGTTAGTTTATTTGCTTTATAAGTCTTACTAAAAAAAAATGTTACAAAATAAAATACACTCACAATAAATTTAAATTTTAAAAAATTAAATCGCAAGACTTGAAGGGACTGTTTCTTTCTAATTAGTTATTTAGTTCAGTGGTATTTTTAATTGTTTTAAGTTTGGATATTATATTTTTTTAAGGAATTACGTTAAGGAGATATATCTTTATATTATAAAGAAATGATATATTCTAAAAAACAATCGTTTAAAAAATTAGTAAATAATTTGTACTACTATTATTATTATTAATATTTTCTTATATAGTATGTAAGGGAATTACGTACCGGTTTCGCCTGACCATTGAAGGATTAGTTGGGCTAGTGATTGATAATGATGAAGCGTCATAAGTTCATGAAAAGTTTTCGTCATAAAGTTTTATTGTTTCTATATTGAGTTAAGTTGTAGTTTGTGCGAAGGAGTTATTGAGATTAATTATCAGCTTTGCGGAAAGTATAAATAAGTTTTCGCGTCCTACGCAGGCAGTTTTTTTAATGCAGTTTGTGAAACTTCTTTATCATCTAGATTAACTTTCAATTTTAAATACCTTCCATTATTCAAGCGGGCATAATTATGAAGTTTAAGATAAAATTAGAGGGAAATATGGAACGTTCTTAAACCAACCGTTATTAGTGTAACGTAATGATGGAATAAATTACAGCGCAAAATAAAAAAATAAATATATTTTTACTTTAAATTAATGCGGACGATTTGGGGTTTAATCTGTAAACCGTAAATTCTCGTAATCGAGATTTATTTTCCTTTTCGTTTTAGGTAAGCCTCTAGTATCTCAAAATCAAGTTTTTCCAAGAATATACTTCTGGTTATTGGTCAGTGGTTGTTTTTATTTTAAATATTATTTACACATTCATTAACTATGTTGATAGTAACAAAAAATTATCATTCAAAAATGGCGAGTTATTCGAGGGTAAATCCATGAAGAGTATATTATGTTTTTAGGCATGCACATCAGATCGTCGGAAAAGATCATCTCTGGTCTAACATTCTAAATCCACGGTACACAAGATACACTTCGACAACACGACTTCTATCGCAGTATTAGACCATTTCATCATGAAGATTATCCGCGAGGCAATCGAAATAAAAAAAGCACAGCGATAATCTCAATAAATACGACGACGCCCAACGACTATTCTTCTATTCGAAATCCACTTTATGCAACAAGCATATCTCATCACCCACACCATATATGTTAATCCTCACAGGTGATACAAACGAAATCCCTGTTAATCCGTCCTGTCTAATTACGAGAATTTTTGTAATTGTGATATTCGCTTTTACCCGTGGATTGTTGCGTCATATTAAATAGCAAGATATGAGCGACTATATATTTCATTGTAATTTCAGCTGCGATTAAGTAAGTCTACTCTCTGGTATTTTTTTTAAATCTCTGACAAGAACCACTATCAACTATGCTAATCGAAAAAACATTTTTAATCATATTCTAGGATAAAAGAATTTTCGGCGTGATGTCTATAGCTCTTTGACATTCTATTAGATCTTGGAAATTTTAAGTTACATGTTTCTACATTAATGTGCACATTACAGTCGTTGAAAGTCGATTATGAAAATGAATCAATTACCAAAAGACGTTTTTAAATTAAAATGTCAAATAACTAGAAGAAGAATTCAGAGGTGCTATTTAAACAAATCTCCAGGCAGTTGACAATCAAATTTTCAAATTTTGCACCGTTTTATCTAGAATTATCAAATTTAATTTTTATAAGGCTAATCTCGAAAACTATAATAACTTTGTACATTTTCCTCATCAAAATATTATGATACATCCTCATTTTCCATTTTGTATATTTTTAAGTTTTATAATTAAATTTAATACATGTTTTACTGACTAATGTTCTAAATATTCTTAACCGGTAGCCTTCTTGAATCATAACATAATGCCATTTCAAAGGGATAATAGCACTTCGATATTAAGAACAGCCACTTTCTCAGGAACAAGTGTTAATTGTTGTTATGAGGATTGGCGGAGACTGTCAAAATTAATATATTTTGGTGAAGCGACACAACTACAGGTAGGATAATTGGATTACAAGGTATTAAGCATGTACTAATATTGTCATAAGTACTAACGACAATGTTTTACATAGGATATCCCCCTTTTGGTACAAAAGCTAACTACTGGTTAGTAAAAAATATCATACTCGAAGCTATTTACAAAACAACTATAGTCTATTTTCAGTTGTATTAAATAGCGCTACTAATAAATAGTAGATTCCCTCTTCGCAAGGAAGAATTTCTTAGCAAGTTCAGAATACGCTTTCAGTTTCTTCCTTGCTTGGTATTAAACATTAAACCGAGGAATTTAAGTTTAATAACAACGTCAATCTGCGTGTTAACTGAAGAGATCTAACAATTCTAGGCAGTGGTGGAAATATACTTGTAATTGGTATTCAATAGTCAAAAAGGCTTTGGAGAACAAAAAATCGCAAGGCCATCAACATACAAACCCAACTTATACTAATTTCGACGATACCGTTTACAGCTGTATTAAATAAAATAACGTTAAGGACGAAACTTTGAAAGAAACCATTTTACTGGATATATTAATCTTAGAAGTTAACCTTACTCGAACACATAAATGACGTGCACTAAGGAAAGTTTAAATAAAATATACTCTTTTAGACCGATTATAAGGTTTTGGCAGAAATGTGGTATCGTAATGTCGAAAAATATTTTCATATATGTTGTAGAACGCTTTTTTCGAAAATCATACTGTACATTACCTAAAAGATTATAATTAGATGTTGTTTCTAAAAAGTAACTCTTAAGCATTCTTAACAGCAGAGCGACCATGGCAACTACTCCAAGAGTTGTTCAATGTATTCAATAAAATACTTCTTCTGATGGTATGTATACTATAAATAGCATAATTAGATGGTATTAATGATTAATCTTGCAGTAAATGGTGTTTTGAACCAAAATGTCATGTAATCGATACTTGTTCTGCTACTCTCTTGATGGAACCAAATTTTTAAATTAGGATTAGTAAAACTCTTGTTATGTTCCATTTCTTTATTTTCAGATAACTGAAACGTGTTTCGGTCCTTGCGGATCATTATCAAAGTTAAAACTAAATTGTAAATGAAAAAATTTCCTAATATATATACAATATATTGCTCTAATTGTAGGAAATTCCGGCATTAATAGTATTATCGGTACTGACAATTTCATGTTGATTGTTGAGAAGATAATCCCTCCTGCTGATGGCCTTCTTAATCTCCAATCAATCTAATAAATTAAGCTTCCGACCTTTTCGGCAAAAATGGATAGGTATAATTGTGCCCATGTGGTGTCCTGTTGATATGCAACGGTCGGCTAATCCAGTGCTTGTTGATGAGTTTATAATTGTTTTCCTGTGTTCGCGTTCCCTTGTTTCAAAATTTCGTCCCGTTTGTCCTATGTAATAACCCTCGCAATTTGAACATTGTATTTTGTATACCCCTGATTTTTTAGTGGATCTTTAGTTTCTATTTTGTTGTTGATGATTTTTTGTCCTAAGTTTCTTCTGTTGACTATTGTTACTTTTATGTTGTGTGATAATAACTGTCTCTTGATTTTTGTGCTGGTGTTGTTCACAAATGGTATAGCTGCAAATATGCTTCCCTCATTTTCTCTTTTGTCCCCTTCATTGTATAGTAATTTTTTTACTAGTAAACGTTTCTGTTTTCTTAAAATCTTGAAAACAAGGTTTTGATCGTATCCTTTGTTGTTGGCTATTTGTATAATTGTATTTAATTCCTTTTTGTACGCTTGCTCCGGTATTGGAATTGCTAAAAGGCGATGAATATATGAATTTAGTGCTGATTTTTTAATCTGGTTCATTCGGATCATTCGGTATAATTGTATCTGTGGTTGCTGGTTTCCTATAAATTTCATATTGGAGTTTGTTATTTTTAATACTTATTTTCAGATCCAGGAAGTTTATTGTACCATTCTGTTCTTTCTCTATTATGAACTGAATATGTTTGTTGGTGTTGTTAAGTGTATGTAAAAACATATCCAGTTGTCGGTCCGAACCTCCCAATATTCAGCGCACATCATCCACGTATCGACACCAATGTATTCTTCTTCGTTTGGTTCTTGGTATCCAACAATTTTTCTTTGAAGTTCTTCATGAAGATTTCTGCAAATAGTGGTGACGACGGGGACCCCATTGGAAGACCATCTTTCTGGAGGTAAAATTTGTCATTAAAGCGAAAATAGTTCTAATCTAGACAACAATCGATAATATTATATATGTCGGTTTCATCGGGGCAGTGAAGATCTATTGAGTTCTTGATTATGCTTTTTAGTTCTGGACGGGTATTGACGTGAACAGACTTTTTACGTCGAATGATTCTGGTGAAAAAAATTACTGTGCTTGTTAGACCATATGTAAATAATAACATGTGTAGTGGCTGCATTGATGTCGATATTGGTTTTTCATTATGTTGGTTAACGGAAGCGCATGCTTCTCCTAACTGTGGTCGCATTTGTAATTTTCATATCACGTTTGGTTGCTTGAGATGTGGATCTTTTAATAGCTTCTGAATTAATAACTCGATAAGCAGTGCAATCCGAATGTTGGGTTTGCCACTTGATTTTTTTCTATTTCCTAGCGTAGGCATTTATTTTCATTTTCGAGACGCCGATTTGTATCTTCCACAAGTGATATCATAATTTTTAACTTAGTCGTGTCTTCATTTGATGTAAGCTTCTTCTTAGGATTGGTGTGGTTGGAGTGATACATCCACTTGCATTCAATGGCGCTCCATAACATTGTTTAACCTTTTTCAGGCAACTAGGATGATATTAGCCAAAGAAGTAGTTGTTTCAATAAGTGATTTATTTTGTAGTTTTAGTAAGACTCGTGGTTGTAGATTTATGAAATATTTTCATGTTTTTTTTAAATATTTGGCAATTTTCTCAACTTTAGTGGATTTTATTATTAATAGTAATACGTATCAAATTCAATTCCATCGTAAAGAATGATTGTTGCATATATGGTATTAAAAATTATTATACTTAATTTCTATATACTTATAAACTTCCAACAAAAATGGAAATTTATTAGATTAAAATTATTGCCCAGATGGCAGGCCTCACTATTGCTTACACGCATGAGTTCTGTCCAAACATTTGAGAAGTACAAATCCGTTAAAACAGAATATTCACTTACCGTGAAATTTATTCACAGTACGCATCTAATTTAACCCGTAAATTCTAATCCAACTACAAGAAGTTGGCAAGTGAAATAGGTCAGTGATGCGCTTTTAGAAACATCATTCCACATGTAATGAATTAACTTTAGGTACTGCACACTTATTTCTAATTTAAGTAATACATTTTTTTATTGATAAACATATTCTTAGAAAAATATTATTGAAACAGAGATAACATTTTTATTCAGTTACACCTATTATTAAATTGGTTATGGGGTTGTAATTTTAGATTATCGACCTGCTCTTCTGGCTACATGATTTGATTTAATAGAAAAACTATTATATTCAGTAATAGAATTGTAACAAAGTCGTATTGTTAAATTATTATTACATCTGGGATGCATTTTTTTCCTTTAAGGCAGGGAACAATTAATAAAAAAATATATATATTTTTTTTTCTGGCTTTGTCTGTATAGAACTTGAAATTCATAGCAGTGAAACGCACAACGCCTCGGGGGTAAAAGGGGCCCGCCTTTGTGCGAAGTCGTATTCCGTCGCTTCATAAAAAATAATTTAAATATTGAAATGAAATTAATTTCGGAAAACGCTTACATCTAAATTGTATTTTAAATATAATAAATACGACACCTTAAAAATGTTTCTTTCAATAACAATATAATTATATTTATATATATATTTTTTTATGATATTTTGTAATTTATTTAAATTATACCTTATATTGCCTTGTCAATACAGTATACACAACCATTTAATAAATACACAAAGTAGTCACAAATATTTTACTCACAATTAACATTTCACGGCTATTTGATATTTCACAAAATCTTCATATCGTTTGATAACCTAAATTCAAATCCAATTTTGTCATTCAGATAAAACATAAATATTAAAGTACCGTTATAATTTTTCATTTTAAACAATCAAATTTGCACTGAGCTAAAACTTGCTTTTTTAATTTTTGAATTAACATAATCTAGTAACCAATTAAAAGTATTGTTACTAATGGTTTTATTCAACTTATGTGTCAGCCTTCAAAACATTAAATTTTGTTATTAATTAAAAAAAAAAAAACTCGAAATGTGGCGGAAAGGTACTTGTATTTCTAAATTTCCGTGCCATCCCGCTATAAGTGGTGTAAGATGCTGTCGAATTAAATGTTTCAAACCAATGTGTTACGCATAGAGCTCTGTAAAGCTTTAAACATGACAGGTAGATCCTGGACTACCGGGAATTGCAGTTCCCAAAAGTAGACGTAGTCTGATATTATTGAAAGTAATTGATAGACAATGTGTTCTACGTAAGAACTTCTGGTTAACTTCCGTCCTCCTGATGCCAAAATGTTGCAGTGAAAGTTTCCTCACGCACTAAACCTATCTTTCTTGAGCATGTTGCGATATGCGTCCATAGGCACAGATGCCTGTATTCTCTAAAGTGCAGAGCAACTTGCCTCCCTTCGAGAGAATCAGCAGCTTCAACATGTCACAGTCAGGGAACAGACAAGCCCAGTTTGAAGAGGGTTACGGCCAATATTATTACAGCGTTCTCTTTAAAGGCTTCCTTGTATATACCATCCGATTCAGGGGGGTTTCGACGAGGCCCCAGCAGCTGCGATATAAACTTTTCTGAGGACGAAGAAAAGCTTGTATCCGTTTAACGCTACATGGGGAAGAAGTAGATCCTCCAACTAGTGTGATAAAATATTACGTTTGCTGGGTACTTTTGTATTTCCAAATTCCGCGCACAAAAAGATTCTTTCAGCCTTAAGCCTTAGGAACAATCTGTGGACACTTCACCCTGGGGCTACGTAGAGGGAGGAATTGAAGAATTCAAAGTGGCGTGATGCAGAATGTTGCCGAGTTACCAGGGATACGTAAATAAACATATTAAAATATTTGTTCAAATCATTTTATGCTCCTGTCCATTCCGAACCTGCAACCACTACAGTTTTTGTGGTTATAAAGGTACAGTATTTGGAATTAGTGTAAGACTTGTTGAGTGCAAATATTATTGCCGCTTTTATATGCTTCTAGTCTAGTCGTGGCACAATTTAAAATATTAACGCTGAAAACACGCCCATCGTTTATAGGAGCGAAATTAAAATACATGCTTCATGAATTCATAAGAAATTAATACAAACAGGAAACCGATGGGTTGGCGCATACTGTTACAGCCGAACTAGAGTTATTGATAGTGCAGCAATGTTAGTTCAGGTCGCCAATTGAATAGGTGAGCAGTATCATTCGCCATTGGGATACAATTAATGACGTTTTAGCGTAACAGGGAGCTCTTTTAAAGTAACAAGCTCACGCACCCAAATACAAAAATGACACCATTACCAATTAATTATTGTATGCAATGGTAACTTATTTCACCAAGATCGCCTCATTTTGAAGGATTATGAAAATTCCGTCTTAAATCTGTCAAAACTCATCTAAAAAAAGTCGCAGTAAATGCTCTATTATGTTATGAGAAATTTAAGACAATAATGACGCAAATCGAAGTCTTTTCTCTGTTAATGACCAAAATAATTTTATTTTTTGATGGTAGAGGCGTTTACTTCGTGGTACACCTTGATTAACTTTTTAAACACGGTGACTTTGTTTGCCCACTTTTACTCTTTTTTAATATAAACTATAATGGTAAAACAAAGTCAACATATTTTAATTCCAGTGATATTAAACCATTTAGCTCATTTCCTGATTGGTCATTTAATTACATCCCTCCAAGAGCCACGTGTTGCTGATTTGCATCAGAACCGATTTCAACTAATTTAACACGTCTGGAGGAGATGGTCTAGAGAATACTTAGCTGCACCTTAACCGAAAAACAAATGAAAGAAGAAACCTATGCGAAATATCAACATAGAAGCAATGTTTATTCTGCTTAAATATAATTCACTGCCATTTAAATAGTCTTTAGATCATGGTATAAACATCCACCCAGGAGATCATACGTGTAGTACCAATAGGAACCGTCAGGGGGTTCTACAAATGAATTGTAACCCCTGTATTCGTTCAACGGCAAATCATGTTAAGGTCATAGCATAATCACTACTTCTTCTGGGAAATACGAAGGTTGCTTTTTATGCATTGAGAATTGGCAACACTGATGTTGTCAGGTGAAATCTGGCATTACCATCGTAAAGTTTGACTTTTTTGTCGTATTCAGAACATTTTGACATGTGGGAACCATTTGTGTTGTTTACAGTAAGTTGAAAATTTTATCTCAGCCAAAAGATAGAACTAATTCCAAGGGTGTATCCAGTGAGGGGCAGCTGCCCCCCCCCTAAAACCGATCCCGCCGCAGAGAAATACCTATAACACTATTAAAACCTCACCCTGGCGTCTTCGGGAGCAATTAGACTCTAGCAGGACTACACTCTAGCCAACACATAAAAAATCCCGTCGAGCGCATGGTCGGAATAAGTTAATTTCAGAATTATCGCATTGCTATTTATGGTTGCCAGATATCAAGTCGCATACTGAAATATCACCTAAAATCGTTTAAATTGAGGCGCCGCAGCTGATTTTTTTAAAGGGGACTATTTCTCGAATACTGAAAATTTCGGTGTAACTTAATTATGAATGAGCAAAAAACGATGTTTCATAAAATAGGTTTTAATTTTTTTTTTGAAATGTTGTGTTAGGTTAGGTTTAGGTTAGGTTAGATTAGATTTTTCCCGCAGGGGTGGTTGATGTGCACAGCCATTTGAAAGTAGCGACAACACGTACTCGAGCCTTTCACTGCACATACATACACACACATACACACACATACCCCATCACATACATACACACACACCCATACAGACGCAGACACCCTACCCTCCCGTGAAGTAATGCCTGACGGCGGTTCCGCGTGTTGGTAGGGCGACATGGGGAGGAAAAAAAGATTAGATTAGATTAGATATGGTCAGCATATAAATGAACTTTCAAAATTTAATTAAAATTTTTAGTTTGTATTCATTCATTTAATGTATAATTTTATTTCCAAATTTTATAGAATATATTAAAATTATATGTGATTAGTATTAATAACAATAATAATATCTTTATATTAAGGTTAGGTTAGATTAGGTTTAAGTTAGGTTAGGTTAGGTTAGATTAGATAAGGCCTCCCGCAGGGGTGGTTGACGTGCACAGCCATTTAGGAGTAGCGACCCCATGTACCCGAGCCTTTTACTGCACATACATACGCACACATACCCCCATCACATACAAACACACACACATCCATACAGACGCAGACTGACACCCTACCCTCCCGTGAAGTAATGCCTGACGGCGGTTCCGCGCGTTGGTAGGGCGACATGGGAAGGAAAAAAAGGTTAAATATAAATGAACTTTCAAAATTTAATTAAAATTTTTAATTTGTATTCATTAATTTAATGTATAATTTTATTTCCAAATTTTATAGAATATATTAAAATTATATGTGATTAGTATTAATAACAATAATAATATCTTTATATTAAAGTTAGGTTAGGTCAGGTTAGGTTAGATTAGGTGTCCCGCAGGGGTGGTTGACGTGCACAGCCATTTGGGAGTAGCGACCCCACGTACCCGAGCCGTTCATTGCACACACACGCACATCTCTCTCTCTCTCACACACACACACACACACACAACGACACTGACACCCCGTGATGTTATGCCTGATGGCGGTTCCGCGGGGTGACACACACACACACACACACTCATCTTACACACGCACACATCACCGACACAGACGACACTCTACACCCCGTGAAGTAATGCCAAACGGCGGTTCCGCGGGGTGTCAGGGCGACTTGGGGAGGTGGTTTTTAGTGGGTATACCAGTACAGTAACAAAAGGTTAGATTAGGTTTAGGTTAGGTTAGGTTAGGTTAGATTAGATAAGGCCTCCCGCAGGTGTGGTTGATGTGCACAGCCATTTGGGAGTAGCGACGCCACGTACCCGAGCCGTTCATTGCACACACACGCACATCTCTCACACACACGCTCATCACACACACTCACACACGACACTGACACCCCGTGAAGTAATGCCAGACGGCGGTTGGCGGTTCCGCGGGATGTCAGGGCGACTTGGGGAGGTGGTTTTTAGTAGTACCAGTAGTTCTAGGGACTTCCACACTCTGTCTATAAAAGATTTTCCACCTCCCAGCCCAGCAGATAAGGCCAGCATATAATTGAACTTTCAAAATGATGAAAATTTAATTTAATTTTTCCAAGACGTAATAAGTTTTACAAGTATCTTTTATAATATCCATGTTTAAACAACGAATATTATAAAATAAGTGAATAAGTTAATACAGTTAATTTATTTTGCACTAACACGGTCGTAAATCACGGTAATTTATAATAGCAAAAAACATCGTTTTTATTACCTCCTGCGGCCATTTTTCTAAGAGATGTTGTGCTCGCCATCAGTTTATGTCAATGTGAGTTTTGATTTCTGTTCGCGTATTCGCCTTTTTCTTCGAGAGCTAAGTAGTAAATATTGTGTTTTAAGTAATAAACAATAATAATAACTTTGTTTGTATAACTTGAAAACTTTTTATTGTGACTAGTTACGACAAATTTAGCGAATACGCGAACAGAAATCAAAACTCCATTTGATGTGGTTCAAAATTCACTTTACGACCGCAGCAGGTGAGTAGTTATTGTTATTGTTATTATTATTTTATATATGTTGGAGGCTTCTACTTCGTTATACATTTTTGTAAATTGAATAAAACACGATAACTTTGTTTGTATAACTTGAAAACTTTTAAATAAAACACTTTAGAACTTTGTTTTACCACTATATTTATAAAGTTATAAAGTGTTTTATTTTAACTTTTTATCAAAATGCACCACCAAGTGAACGCCGACATCATACAAGAATTTGAAAACTTTTGATTGTGACTAGTTTCGACAAATTTAGCTTGTCATTATCAAACATTAAATGGATATCAGGAATTTTTTTCAAAAACGTAGGTTAAGTTACATTATCTACTTCGCTCATATCGATTTTTATAGGGATAACAAAAAAAATCGTGTTTTATATTTAGTAATTTCCTATGCTGGGTGGTCTTTTTTACTTTGTCCGTAGGAGAAGGCATTGTTTTCATGCAAAATCTGAAATATTAACGTAAATATCTGTTTTGAGGTTCTCCTAACGAATCATTTTTGGAAAATGTCTGTTTGTGTGTAGTGTGTGTTCACCCGCGCGGAGAAAGTTACATGATGGCCACCTAAACATTTTTCAACAGACACAAATGAAATTTATTTTTCAGGAATTACTACACATAAGAGGAAAAAGGGTTAAGAGAGTAGCAGTGGAAGCGGAAGCGATCAAAACCATTACAACACTGAAGTGCCACGATTATTTAAAGGTCACTATGACACCGATCAAGTCAGGCAACTACCAAATTCTATAGCAGTACCTGTCAACATAGCTGCCAATGTCGATTATTCTCCATCAACATCTCAACAAGTTTGTGTCAATCCCGAACTTACAATAAATGATGGCTGTCACGAAAATGATCTTGGTCGTTATGTTGGGCTTGCTACTTAGTTAACAGTGGAAAAGAAGAAGGATTTGTTAGAAAATCCCTTAGTTCTACCAAGGAATTACGATTTTGAAATTGATGCAAGTTATTTGATAAGAAAATTCAATCATACTTGGTTAAATCAATATGAACCGTGGCTAGTATATTCCAAGCGCCTAAAAGGTGCTTTGTACAAGCACTGTGTACTGCTTCCCCCGTCACTGGCACTGTTAGAAGAGTTTTAGGATCATTTGTGATCAGGTCATTCACAAAATTCAAGAATATGTACGAATACTGCCGAAATCATGCCTACACCAACCTCCACCTATCTGCAACAGCTGCTGCAAAGGCATTTCTTCAAAATATACCTGTTGATATTCAACTGCAAAGTGGCCACCAAAAAGCAATCGAAGAAAACAGGCAAATATTGTCATCAATTCTTTCTTGTATAGTATTTTGCGGTATACATGATGATGGAGGAATTTTATTAGATTTATTGAATTTACGAATCGATTCTGGCGATAAAAAACTGAAGACTTACCTGGAAAAGTGTTCCGCAATGCAGTTTATATGTCGCCAAAAATACAAAATGAATTAATTTCTTTATGTGGCGAAAATATTAGGGAGAGTATAATAAGTGATGTTAAAAAACCGATGGCTTACGCAGCCTTAGCTGATGAAACAACGGACATAGCTGGGAAAGAACAGCTTTCAATTGGCTTGCGGTTTTACGATGAATGCAAGGGGATAATCCGAAAAGAATATGTAGTTTTTGTGGAACTAAAGGCACAAGATGCTAAAGTAATTGACAATTTTTTGATTAACGTAATCTATCACCAGAATATTGCGTAGGATTGGGTTTCGATGGCTGCTCTACAATGGCAGGCAAAGAGGGCAGTTTATAAGCAATTTTAAGGAAGAAATACTCTCGAGAATTATATTTTCATTGCTCAAGCCACAAACTAAATCTTGTAGTGAACGATTCAAACGAGATACCGGAAATTAGAAATACAATTGCCACTATAAAGGACACAATAAAGTTTTTCAGAGAATCGACTGCTCGTAGAAATTTCGCTCCCAATCTATCACGAATGTGTGAGACAAAATGGTCGGAAAAATATAAATCAAACCGAAAATGTACTCAAAATTTCCCAGCGATTGTAAAAATTATCGACAGAAGGAAGCTATGCTACAAGAAAATCTGCATTTCAGATTCTTTCAGCGGTTATAAAACCAGGGTTTATCGTTGCCTTAGTTACAATAGTAAAATACTCGGCAGTATTGGAACCAGTAGTTAACGCTTTGCAAGCAAAGACCATGGATTTGATTGCTGTAGGAGAACATATTACAAAAATCCTAGAAGTACTCAAAAGAGGCCGTCAAGAAGCAGATCGAATTACTGACCAATTACTCAAAAAAAGCGGAAGACATTTCAATAGAATTGGAAATAGAAATTTCTGCCCCACGTTTTGCTCAAAAACAAAAACACAGGAGCAATCCTCCATCAGACAATGATAGTGAATACTGGCGGCTTTCACTTATTTTTCCTTATATTGATTCATTTACGTCATCGTTAAATATTCGATTTTTCCAAGAAAATACCCCAGCTTTTGCTTTAACAAAACTACATCCTTTATACATGGCAGAAACTAGTATTATAGACTTACAAAAAAACGCAGAAATGTTTCAAGATTTTTATGATTTGGATGACATCACAGGAGAACTTGACCTATGGTATAATTTGTGGAAGAAGAAAGATTTACCTAAAGACAAATTAAAGAATATTGAAGTCACTGACCTGTTTAAGGAAATCAATATTTTCTTCCACGCCTTGAGAAAAGCAGTCTTAATTTTAAGCACTATTCCATGCACTACGACGACCGTCGAACGATCATTCAGTACACTTCGAAGAGTGAAGACCTGGCTTAGGAGCACTATGGGAGGTACAAGGCTGACTGGATTATGCTTGATGAGCGTACATCGGAATTTTGTGAAAGAAAATCGTGAAATGGTGGAAATGACAATAATAGATAAATTTGCAGCAAATCCAAGAAGATTATTATTAATATAAAAATTTAACTAAGTACAGTTTATTAAAATACTTAAATTTATTTTGAATTATCGACCAGCGGTCTTTCAGCCCTTAGTAGTAGATTTTAGTTATTTTTTAAAATTTTCCATAATTTATGATTCACTCCCTAATAATCTCCGATACGTTCAAAAACATCTCCGGCCGCAGATTTCATACATTAGCGGCCGTATTCCTCGAACACGTGCAAAAACTTGAGCACTAAAACTTCGCGATTATTATGTAAATTTCGGTGTTCGACTTCATCAGCAGCTAATTATAATTTCAGTGGTCTGCCGAAACATTTCCAACATATCGTAAACCGCTCTTATGGGATAAGGTTATAAAATTTTCATTAAGGTATTCAGCATTCCTCGTGCCATATTAATCCGACGGAGGGGAAATATTAAAATAAAGCACGCCGGAAATTTATGCAGAAATAAAAAGGAATCGAGGCGCGCTTAAATATAATTAAAAATATTTTAAATTTAAGCATCATATTAATTAGAGCGTCGGGTACTTATAAATAGTCGATAGTTTATTGCTCGTAATTTTAATTAGAGTAAAAAAAGAAATAGATTGTTTAATCAAAAATGGCGTCGATGTATATAGAAGTTTATATTCTATTAATTAAAAAAGTATATTCCGTTTTGGATAAATATTTGTTGAAATTTCTTGAATGGTTATAGTTGTTAAAGGTCTCTTATTAACACTAAAATACTTAAATTATTTATATTTTGTTTAACTACTTATTATTATTTATATTTATATTTCACTTTACACAATTCTGTCTATATTATGTATAAAAATTATATAATTTCCTTATTTCGTCGCCATAAAATATGTTTTCTTATGTTTTAAATTTCAATCCAGTTTGCAATTTATAATTATGAATTTTAATTAATATTTGAGATTATTTTAAAAATAACTTTTTATTATGGGTAGAAAACAATTTAATAATGATAATAATAAAGTGTGTAATATAAACAAAGTTTAATTCGTCTTATTTAAAGTTTAACAATTTAATGCCTTGTCTTGACTTAATAAATTTATTGTAATTCTCGAATGCTAAAACAAAAATTTAACTTTTTTCCAAGAAATGGTGTTACCTACAAATAATAACCTGTAGTAATGATAACTTTTCATAATTTATTTCATAATATAACCGGTTTTTTTAACGAGCGTGCATTATTCATGAACAAAGTTTGTTGTTACAGGCCAAAATTGTTTGTGTGCCCAGTAATATGACGTCAATATTAGAATATGTATACAAACATTATTTCGGTTAATACGCCAATAATGGAACTACGTAGTTACATAAAGTATTTCATCGCATTATACATATTACAACATTAAATGATCAATTAGGTAAGCTTAATAGAGCCGAATATTTCGAAAACGCCAAAATATTACTGTTACAACTATAGAAAACAATTATATAACTATTATTATGTTTCCTTCCGTCTATTTTTTCCTAGCTCTAAAAAAGATCATTTATCCAACAAATTAGTATAGAGAAAATTTATCTCTGGATATTTACCAATACGTGTATTTTAGAAAACGTTTTTGAATTTTTCCACTAAATTGATATGGTAATTATAGTGAGGTGACAAAACCAACGAAGTATATTCCAATTTCGATCGAAGTAAGGAATAAAAAAGAAGGTGTATACATTTTAAGTTTTTAATATCCCTGCTCTGGTGTATTACAAAACCTAAGCATTTGATTGCAGATAATGTAATGTTTTGAAAATGGTTCTTAAAACTTAGTTTACAATCGAAAGTTACACCAAGATCTTTAAATGTTGATACTCTTTCTATTGCTATTCCACTAATATTATATTCATATATTACAGGTAGTACCTTTTTCCTAGTGTATGTCATTACTTTGCATTTTGATATATTTAGGGATAGAAGATTGTCTTTACACCATGACGAAAGTATATTCAGTAACGCAATATACCTTTAGATCGTTAGCATATGCATTTCATTTTTACAATTATGTCATTTATATATATATACAGGGTGGGCCACGAATAACGACCATTAAAAGTTTACGGGGTTCCTACAAGAGGAAAAATCTGAAAAAATTCAACATTGTACGGTCGATTGCGATCTCCTCATGGAAAATATTTTTGACTTTCTTATTTTAAATGGAACATACTGTATATTGTTTTATTTTTAAATTCCTCGTTCGATTGCCTACCTCTCCATATGGGTTTATGTCAACTTAACTTTTACAGTTTTTGATTTAAAAATTTATTTGTCAAATATTGACCTCAAATAGGCGTTTAGAAAAATGCCTATAACTTCTAAGAGGTACGAGATAGACACACGTGCGTCATCTTGTTTTGTACCTAATCGGTTCCTCTACAACGGAAAAAAATTGACATGTGTCAATTTTGACAGTTGGTATTTCAAAAATATCAATATTTCAGCGCCCACTTAAAAACATCATATTTCAATTTTTTCAAATGGAATGACCAATATTTTATCTTATAGGGTGATTCGCACACAATTTGCTACAAAAAAGTATTATACATCACTATATCTAGAGCCAGTAGTTTTTAAGTTATTTCGAAATTTATTTCCTCTCACATTTCAATAATTCCTCTTATATTCACACAGGCACTATAGTAGGCTTCTGTCAATATTTATTGAATCGAATTAGGAAACATTCGTCCGAATATTATTAAAATGAATAGTTATCCCCAGTTACAACTTACAAATAAAACTGAAGCAAGAAGACTGGAATAAAATAATTTTTAAATAAGTAATTAAATGCAGGAACTGAAAAAAGTTATCAGAGAAAAAATTATAACAATTGTTCAAAATGAAACTATTAACATGTAAACACTGTGCAGTACGTTTTGCGTCACCCTCTTATGTTGCTCGCTTATTTTTTTCTGAATTAAGATTCCGCGAATGCAGCTCGCACCCTTTTTTCCAATTCTTCTCGGGTATTGTCGGCATTTGCATAAACTTTATTTTTTATACGACCTCAAAGATATATGTGGATTTTCAATTGACACACATGTTATTGGTTTTTCTTTTGAAAATACCTTCATGAGAGAAACTTGATTCGTTCGTCCAAATTATATTAATTCAAATCAATCCTGTTCTCTGCATCTTGAGAAAATAATTTATATTTATAATTATACATCCGATACATTTTTTAAATTCCTTGGAGTGGGGTTCTGCTTACTCTCAAATCCTCCTAGCAACCTGATGCGCGTTGATTTGCTTGAAAATAAGTCAAAACATTTACTTGAATTTCCTCTTTCTCGGTTATTAGCTTTGGTTGTTTTTTTCTGCGTTTTGTTTTCCAAATAGTAGAAAATTTGACTCCAGTTTTTGAAACTTTTTTCTATCCATCGGCGGTAAGTGTGGATAAGTTTTGTTGAAAGTTTTGCAAGTTCTCTCAACAATTCTGCTGCACTGGCCATATATGACAAATAAATTCATAATTTCTTTATTGGTATAGGTATTCATTTTATTATTACTCGAAAGAAGCGTACACAAATATTAATACGTTGGATTCAACAAATATTGTCAGAAGCCTACTATAGTGCCCGTGTAAATAGAACAGGAATCATTCAAATAAAAATTCTGAGAGGAAACTAATTTCGAAATAACTCAAAAACTACTGGCTCTAGATATAGGGATGTATAATACTTTTTTGTAGCAAAAGGAAATATGATGTTTTTAAGTAGGCTCTGAAATATTGATATTTTTGAAATACCAACTGTCAAAATTGACACATGTCAATTTTTTCCCTTGTAGAGGAATCCATTAGGTACAATACAAGATGCCGCTCGTATGTCTATCTTGTACCTACTAGAAGTTATAGGCATTTTTCTAAACGCCTATTTGAGGTCAATATTTGACAAATAAATTTTTAAATCAAAAACTGTAAAAGTTAAGTGGACATAAACCCATATGGAGAGGTAGGCAATCGTACAAGGAATTTAAAAATAAAATAATATACAGTATGTTCTATTTAAAATAACAAAGTTGGTAGCCATTTCCGGTACAACCGGAAGTGATAGAAAGTCAAAAATATTTTCCATGAGGAGATCGCAATCAACCGTACAATGTTGATTTTTTTCAGATTTTTCCTCTTGCAGGAACCCCGTAAACTTTTAATGGTCGTTATTCGTGGCCCACCCTGTATACAGGGTGTCCCGTTAATGCGGGGAAATGGCTGGACCATAGATTTCTGGGGTCAAAATATGACGATTTAACACAACTTATCTATATCCAAAAATTTACAGCTAAGCCGGAATTTGTCTTCAAAGTTTCAAAATTTTTTATTTCTTTTGTTTATAACAATTGAACGCTTTATTCGATTTGAATGAAATTAATTATTAATAACTACCTTAGTATAATACATCATTTAAGTTATTATGGACATTAAATGTAAACAATGTGACCTCGTATACGTTGGTCAAACATCACAAAAACTTAGCAAACGACGATCCACAGGTCTCACTGTACATTGCAACGACACTATAATAACACCAAGGTTGTCTTGTCAGAACGTAACACGTTCAAGAAAAACTTTCTCGAAATGTGCCATATACATTCCCAAAAAAAACGTATGAATTTTAAAAAAGACATCGACGGACTAAGTTACATATATAGCAATCTATTATCGTTACATAACTCCTAATCCCCTTTTTTTTCTAAATTCCCACTTTCCACTATATTCAGTTCTTATAAACATTTCATTCCACTGACTCACTACGTATTAGTCTATATTTTTCTTATTATCGGGTAATTCTTGTTTTTTTCCTCTCCATTTTTGATATCCTTTTCTCCTAATCTTCGCATCATATTTTAACTCACATAACATTCTCCGTTCTTGTTTGTCGTCTGTTATTCTAAAAATAATTTTTCCTCTTGTTTTTCCACCTGTCTTCATTGTATATTCTGTAGATAGAAAATTATTTTAATCAACATAGGCTTTTCTAGAACTTAAGTAACTCTTGAAAAAAATTATAAGCTCGTTACTAAGTCCACAGTCAGATAGCTTTTGGAATAGGATGTGATGGTCAACTTTATCAAAGGCCTTAAGGTCAGGATATATAACATCTACCTGCGAGTTCCTATCAGTACTACTTGAAAGAAATTGTGTTATCACTAATAAATTGGTAACAGTAGATCGTTTTTGCATAAATACATGTTGATTAGGTGATAATGTTGGCAGTACTTGATAATAAAGTTGATTGTAAATACACATTTCAAAACATTTTGCAAAATTAGATAGGGTACTAATAGTTCGATATTTTTTTATATCTACTCTATCACCATTCTTAAATATCGGCACAATACGATATAATTTCCATAATTCTGGAAATACACCGCTATTAAGAGACTTATTGAAAATAATAGTAAGCAGTTTGGCAAAGATTTCAGCGCAATCTTTCATAAGAAAGCTTGGAATTTGATTCAGTCCAGATACAAGATTTTTCATTCTTTTACATGTTTTGAGAACACTTTAATACACTGCTTTGTGTATTTAGAGAAGCAGCAGTATTTATATTAATATTATTATAAAGTTCACACTTTCTCTGCTACATACTTGATGGAAAAGTATGATAGAAAAATTTGAATTAAAACACTGACACGTGTTTAGGTTTATTACAACCATTATCAAAAGATAATACAGTGAATACTGTGAATACTGTACAGTATTCACTGTATTGTTACCGGCATTCTATCGTGAATGTCGATTAACTTACTTATTTCAGTTATATTTCAAAATCGCGCGCTACTTAACAATCGAGCCTCAATTGTTTTAATAACTGTTCAATTTTTTATCTCACTTCATAAGTTCATTTTAAAACGAGTCATGTTTGTAATGCATACATTGCTGCTAGACATGTATAGTTAGGATGCATGTTAGTATAAGCATTTTAAGAGTAGGTCTCACATATAACTTACGTAGGTAATTTTTACCTACATTGGGTTTTCAAAAACTCCGTACCGTGTGTAAACGGGCAATTTGCGAACGTGACAAATACAATAACATCGGGAACGGACGGCAATAGGGATTATTGCAATAAAACTAAGGGCACCATAAAATTATAAATATTGCAAATATAATAATTTATGTTATTGCAGTGCCATAAATACGTCTGCAAGTAATCCCTCATCCGTTCCAAGAAATCGTAATTAGTGGAGCGGTACAGCTGGTTACGGCCGAGGATGAACTAATCCGGGGTATTCCGAGATTATTACAATTATTAAAATCTTAATTCGCGGATCTCGCGAATACGCTCTCGCGTACCTCTAGAACATAGTTCCTATGGTTTTCCTCGTGTTACAACGAATGATATGATATCAAACACGACATACGTACCGCTCAGAAGTAACTTGTCACCATCCACGGTTACACATGGTACGAGTTATAACATACTTAGCCGCGTACGTTATATGTGAGTTATGTACATAAACATATTAGATAGTTAGTATAGGTTTAGGGCTCGTATATATATTATTAGGTAGTTTTAGAATTGTAAATAATTATTAGTAATAATACACATATGACGACAATGAAATTAATTCATGTTTCTCGAATATCAGCAAACCATATAATAACTTATATATGTGAATTTTATTTATTTTAAAATCGGGAAACCTCTGGATTAATTAAATAACAGAATTAAAAACTGACATCAAACCCCGCCATTGATAGGGGGTGCATATATATATAACCACTTCGCCCCCTACTCCAGTTAGTTAATGTCCAGAGTCAGTAAGTGTTCGTCCGGCAGTTAGTTTGTATCCGTCAGTGATAGTCAGTGTGTGTCTCTTTGTTGTCAGTAAGTTGTAATAGGTCAGTTAATTGTCGAAAATTAAATTAGGTTATATCTGTATATTTCTTTTTGTTTTGTTTTAATCATAGTCTTAGATAATTTTTTGTTCCGTTGTTTTTTTCTTTTATTGTTTTTAATATAAATAAACTGTCAAATTATTTTTCTTATATTTGCATTTTATTTCATTTTAAAACAACACAATTTAAACATTAAGGAAATATACATTTATTAATAAAGAATTAGTGGTTCCTGAAGAAGTTATCCAGGTAAGTGATTTTTATTTAACTTGAGACTGTGTGGTATTCCCTCTACCAATGAGCTACTAGGTAATCAAGGGGATCCGATTGTGGACAACAGGCCAGTTCACTAAATCAATTAGTTTATACGTCCATAATCGGGGCAGTTAGCTCTCAGCAGTTAACTCCTTCATCTTCCCCGTTGATAAATGGCGCCCAACGTGTTTTTAATTCATTGAGTTAACTAGGTACCCATTCAAATAATTATTGAATAAAAACGTACATATATGTACAGTGTAACTTTTAATCAAGTACATTAACATAATTTATTTACTGGTTGACTTTATTTGTTGCTGAAATTTTTATTTAAATTTTGTTATCGATAACGTTTGCAATAATTATTTTCTTTTCTTGGCCTAAAACTTTTTTTCCAATTCTCTTTGTTTAAATTAATATTTTTTTTTACAGGAAGTGAAGTGTAGTTTTTTAATTATAATAAACAAAGAGAATAATTATACCCACAGTCGAACCTATCTTAATTATTTATTTTGTGACAACGTACTACGCATC
Source organism: Ontholestes murinus (assembly GCA_963969525.1). NCBI lineage: Eukaryota > Metazoa > Arthropoda > Insecta > Coleoptera > Staphylinidae > Ontholestes > Ontholestes murinus. The sequence continues at coordinate 68,900,863 of OZ018388.1, forward strand.
TTTGTTTGGTATTAATATACTAATACATAATAATATCACATAGCTCCGTATTTGTAATTTTATCAGCACCTAAAATCTCGACGGGGCCGTTATACTAAATTTGATTATTTTTTTTACATAATATTCAGTATTAAATAAAACTTTAAACAAAGATGAGTATGCACAATAGGTACACGCCTTTGGAATCTCTTCAGAACATTGAGAGAGTTCCAAGCACACACGACACACCGCACTACATCGTACTCGAAAGCACTTCCCAGGATCCCTCAGCATCACGTCCTCAATCGCGAAACTCGAATGCCTCCTGCAGAACCGTTGAAGATGTGGATGATGAATTAATTAGGGCTAGGCGAATTTACGAAGACACGGTAAATCGCTTAAACCAAGAGAGGGAAGAGTATCTTCGGCAACAGAAGGAGGAGGAAGAGCGTGCTCAGCGCGCAGTCTACACGTTGAAGGACATCGAGGGGTTACGCGAATACTATGAGAGAAGGGAAGCGCGACTCCGTGGGAAGCTGGATGATGCCCGTTCTCAAAGGGACGCGTTTAGAGACCAAATAATTGCCCAAGAAGGACGAGCCCAATCACGCCTATCGGAACCCGAGCGCATTCACCAAGAGGAAATTCGATTGCCTACACCCCCACGAGATTTCCACCAGGTTCAAGTTGAAGCCGACGTCCACGTGCCATCGACAAGAACTGCGACGCTCTCTTGCCATCCGAGAATGCAGACAATGCCGCCTTCAAACGCAACGACGTCCTCCACCAATATGTTTTCTGCCAAGCAGTTAGTCGATTTGCTTAGGTACAGAAATACGCACGAGGATAATTGCATGAGGTTCGATGGTCGTAATCCAGCAAAGTTTATCTCGCAGCTGGAAATGGAGTTCGAGGGACTTGACCTGAGGGACGTCGCGAAACATCGTCGTGCACTAGCCGGTATGGACCCAGAGGATGTGAAGAAATATGGCGGATATTTTAATGAGGACATCACATGGGATCAAGCAAAAACTCTTTTTATACAGTCAGTAGACCCCGCGGAAGTGGCTGTAAACGAGACGAAGGAACTGCTAATGAAACCGCAAGGAAGTACTCCCCCAGGCATATTCGCGATTCGGAAAAAGGTGTTATTCGACCGACATCTCCCGTTCTGGACAGAAGAAATGAAAACAGCCGCAATGTGGTCACTAGCATCACAGCCGTTGAAACAGGCGCTGTTTTTCAAACCTGTCACCGTCGATGACTTTGTGAATCGAGCAGCAAAATTATCGACTACCGAATACAGAAATAGTGAATCGAAACAACTAAGCCAGACGAAGACGCCACACGTAGAGAAGCAGCATTTCAATGCTGCACGAGAAGCGAATTCCTCACGGGGCCGTCATCGCTATGGAACACATAACCGCAACAGTGCACGATTCAATAGTAATCAAAACAAACAACAGCATCAGCCACCTAGCAAAGCGCCGGATCGAGGCCACAAACAGGAAAAAGTAAACCAAACCCCTTGGAATTCATCGTCGACAAAGAAAACATCGACTGCCAACATAAACTCACTGGAACCGCCAATGTGTGAAATTTGTCAAGAAGGAAACCATTGGAACCGTGATTGCCCGTCGGGAAACTTCCAGCAGCGGCAGGGATAAATTCGTGGACTTTGCCTGCCGCCTCCAAATTTCGACAACGCCGCTCAAAACGTCAACTGCACATTCCACGATTTCATAAGAAAAATACCACCGTCGGTGAACTACATCAACGCGCTCCCAGGCGTATCCTCCACGATGCCAGTGCATCGCAACGCCTCCATCAAGATGCCAGTGCATCTCAGCGCCTCCACCATGATGCCAGTGCATCACACAACCTCCACCAGGATGCCAGTGCATCTCAACGCGTCCATCAAGATGCCAGTGCAACGCAGCGCCTCCATCAAGATGCCAATGCATCTCAGCGCCTCCACTACGATGCCAGTGCATCGCAGTGCGTTAGCAATGCCAGTGCATTGCAGTGCCTCCACCATGATGCCAGTCCACCACAGAGCCTCCACCATGATGCCAGTGCATCGCAGAGCCTCCGTGATGACATCAGGCCAGCGCCGTTGCGCCTCCAAGGAACACCGGAGCAACGCGACATCCTCAACGATGACTTCGCCCAGGATTCCAACTCGGAGAATCACGAATCCGATGATGATTCTGATGACGCCAACGATTATCCACATCCAGGACCCTCTACCGCGATACACTAACCAAGGACTTTCGCAAATTAAGTGCCATATTTTAGTGCCGGTTTCCCGTGATTTAAGGACTATATGCTGCCGAATAATTACTAAGTGAAAAGAACATTTTCGAACATAATAGTGAAATTTTGCCTAGTAAACTTAGTGTAGTGAACATTTAGTGCAGTGAACATTTTTTCTCCCTTAATATAAAAACTACATATTCTTTCTTTCCGTGACGCTGAATGGAGCTATGAGGAAACCGAAACACCTTCTGCATCCCAAAGCCACAGTCAATCATTTGCCGTTTCGTGACTGTCCGAGAGAAGTCAGTAGCAACCGATGGGAACGAACAAGCGGAGGACGCCATGCTGATACCACTCAAACGAACGCAGAGGTTCTTATTGCCAAAGAGCCTACGGATCCGATGTGAGACGCCCCAAACCCCTCACATCGCAACTCGAGAAGAACATTTGGTCAGTTTTTTTTAATTTGTCCTAACAAAACAAACCCATATGTATTTGAATTCTCCTCGCTGTATAGAAGTCATCTACACAAATGTTTCTTTCACGATTTTATCGTATATTTCAATGTATGCCGTTCAACATATTTTCGCGTTCTAGATGGAAACAAACATCACTCAGTTTTACGGGGCCGAATTGTTACCGGCATTCTATCGTGAATGTCGATTAACTTACTTATTTCAGTTATATTTCAAAATCGCGCGCTACTTAACAATCGAGCCTCAATTGTTTTAATAACTGTTCAATTTTTTATCTCACTTCATAAGTTCATTTTAAAACGAGTCATGTTTGTAATGCATACATTGCTGCTAGACATGTATAGTTAGGATGCATGTTAGTATAAGCATTTTAAGAGTAGGTCTCACATATAACTTACGTAGGTAATTTTTACCTACATTGGGTTTTCAAAAACTCCGTACCGTGTGTAAACGGGCAATTTGCGAACGTGACAAATACAATAACATCGGGAACGGACGGCAATAGGGATTATTGCAATAAAACTAAGGGCACCATAAAATTATAAATATTGCAAATATAATAATTTATGTTATTGCAGTGCCATAAATACGTCTGCAAGTAATCCCTCATCCGTTCCAAGAAATCGTAATTAGTGGAGCGGTACAGCTGGTTACGGCCGAGGATGAACTAATCCGGGGTATTCCGAGATTATTACAATTATTAAAATCTTAATTCGCGGATCTCGCGAATACGCTCTCGCGTACCTCTAGAACATAGTTCCTATGGTTTTCCTCGTGTTACAACGAATGATATGATATCAAACACGACATACGTACCGCTCAGAAGTAACTTGTCACCATCCACGGTTACACATGGTACGAGTTATAACATACTTAGCCGCGTACGTTATATGTGAGTTATGTACATAAACATATTAGATAGTTAGTATAGGTTTAGGGCTCGTATATATATTATTAGGTAGTTTTAGAATTGTAAATAATTATTAGTAATAATACACATATGACGACAATGAAATTAATTCATGTTTCTCGAATATCAGCAAACCATATAATAACTTATATATGTGAATTTTATTTATTTTAAAATCGGGAAACCTCTGGATTAATTAAATAACAGAATTAAAAACTGACATCAAACCCCGCCATTGATAGGGGGTGCATATATATATAACCACTTCGCCCCCTACTCCAGTTAGTTAATGTCCAGAGTCAGTAAGTGTTCGTCCGGCAGTTAGTTTGTATCCGTCAGTGATAGTCAGTGTGTGTCTCTTTGTTGTCAGTAAGTTGTAATAGGTCAGTTAATTGTCGAAAATTAAATTAGGTTATATCTGTATATTTCTTTTTGTTTTGTTTTAATCATAGTCTTAGATAATTTTTTGTTCCGTTGTTTTTTTCTTTTATTGTTTTTAATATAAATAAACTGTCAAATTATTTTTCTTATATTTGCATTTTATTTCATTTTAAAACAACACAATTTAAACATTAAGGAAATATACATTTATTAATAAAGAATTAGTGGTTCCTGAAGAAGTTATCCAGGTAAGTGATTTTTATTTAACTTGAGACTGTGTGGTATTCCCTCTACCAATGAGCTACTAGGTAATCAAGGGGATCCGATTGTGGACAACAGGCCAGTTCACTAAATCAATTAGTTTATACGTCCATAATCGGGGCAGTTAGCTCTCAGCAGTTAACTCCTTCATCTTCCCCGTTGATAGTATCATCCTTTGATAATGGTTGTAATAAACAAAAACACGTGTCAGGAAACTGAATATATTAATATGGAAAATAACAAGTGTTCTAATTCAAATTTTTCTTTAATATTACTAGCAAATACAGATCTAAAATAGTTTGCAAAACCCTCAACGACGCCCTGCGGATTATTAAACATAGTATTGCCATCTTTTAAATTATTTGGTATTGTAGTAGATCCAATTATTAAGTTAACACAATTCCAAAAGTTCTGTGGGTTGTTTACCAAGTCATCTTCAGATGTTTTGATAAATAATTTGTAATGATTATGTATTCTCCGCTTTGTAATACTTCTAATTCTTTTAAATTCAATTTAATTGAGATTTGGTTCGTTTGTATAGCTTGTGTAAATCGTTTTTGTCTTTGGGAGAGTGGTGGAAGAGCACTTTTTTCCGCTGCAAATGAGGCCGTTTCTCCTTCAATATGCCGTTCAATTGATCCAATAAATCGCTGTAGTATTGTCCCGTGATAGTTCTTCCCTTCTGCAAAAAGTCGATATGTATCACAACTTGCGAATCCCAAAAAACGGTGGCCATGACCTCTTCAGCCGATGGGTCAGTCTTTGCCTTCTTCGGAGCAGATTCGCCTGGGGAAATCCACTGTTTCGACTGCTGCTTGGTTTCTGGTGTGAAGTGGTGGATCCATGTTTCGTCCACGGTCACGAATCGGCGAAAAAAATCCGTTGGATTACGCTTTAACAAGGGCAAACACTCTTTTGAAGTGGTCACATGATTTCGCTTGTTGTCCATAGTCAGCAAACGCGGCACCCATCGCGCCGACAGCTTCCTCATGCCCAAATGTTCGTGCACGATATTTTGCACATGTTCATATGAGATGCCCGTGGTCTCTACTATTTCGCGCAACTTCACTCGTCGATCGGCTAACACGAGATCATGGACTTTGTCGACCATTTCTTCATTTGTGGCCGCTTTTTGAACCTCCACTGCGTGGTTCATCCTTGGTGCTCGTACGGCCACGTTTGAACTCGCTCACCCAGAAACTAATAGTCGAAAATGAAGGTGTGGATGTGCCATGAACTTTCTGCAAAATATCTCGTATCTCCGTCGCCTTTTTCCCATCCATCCAGAAATGTTTGATGACTGCACGAAATTCGTTTTTATCCATTTTTGCAAAAGTGCCTGACTTGCTTCACAAGATATTCTAGTAACAAAAACGGAACGACGCACGTGTCTGAAAATTTGACAGCTTACCTAAAATAGGTTAGCCTTGACAACCATCATAACAATTTCACGATACGCGCGCCATCTCTTGCCCATTCCGGAAACTACCCTCGTAATCCACGCACGTTCTGATAGTGTAATAAGATATCTGTAGGTAATTTGTTGTTGTTGAGCTGTTCTAGTTTTAAGTTGTAATTTCCGGTATACCACTTTTGGCATAGATAGACATAATAAATACAATATATAATATAAACAAAATACTATGGGTGTATGTAATAATAAGCCAAAATCAAATACACGATTAGCAGAATATTACACAAATACTGTATATGATATGGAGCTTATACCGATCCGATTAGATATATTAGAGACTAAACGGGCGATTAACAAAGGTAAGCACCAGGAAGAGATTATAAATTTCGTCATCATTAGCGTTGTGATTTGTAATAATTAATACGTCTTACCCGTAAATGTATTGAAGCATTATTAGATTGAAATTAGTTTAGCTTATTATGCAACTGACAATAGATTTTATTGAGTAAAAATATGTTTCCATCGAAAAAAATAGCAAAAAAATGAAAATTAATTTAAAATTCCAACAAAGACAACTCAGGTTCAATAATAATTTTCTAGAGTAAAGGGCATTGAGTAAGTATAGCACTTAGCTGAATAGAAAATATGTATATTTTACATTCCACATGCATTGTTACAGCTAGAAGGTGGATATTTTTTCATTGTCCAAATATTTGACTTCGACAACCACTTGATTAGATGATGCCAGAAAACAAAAAGTTATGCCAAAAATGAAATAAACAATCGAAACTAGTCTAGTAAATTAAAAAATCAATGAAACAAATCAAGTGTTTATCAATTCTCTACCTATTATTTCATAATGTTTCACCAAGAGATAAGTGAGAAAATTATTCGAGAAAACTGATTGAGTTTACAAAGACGTTTCTTGATATTGATTTTTTTATTAGGTGAGTTTGATTGCTTTACATCGGTACAAAACGTTACTACATAATTTGACAAAATAAGATTAATATTAAATACGTTTAAATTATTCTTATTAAAAAAAACAATTTCAAATTATTATTAGTCATTAAGAAAATGGGCTAAGAATAAATAGACTAGATATAAAAAAGAATGGCAAGTAACGTAAGAGATAAAAATAGTAGGGAGCAATAGAAAAATGAAAGAAAAGAAAATAATTCTTGAATTTTGGAGGCGTTTACTTCGTGGTACATTTTCGATTATTAAATAAAGAAAACACCTAACTAGTCACGAGAAATAAAAATATAAGTGGTATAAAAAAGTTAGGTGTTTTCTTTATTTAATAAAAGAAAATAAATCTGCCAGAATAGCCAAAATGTCAGAATTTCAATTAAATATTGATACGAGTTCTGTTATACAATTACATCTAAATAGATATTCAGTTCGAATTTCCTTGATAATATTACTTTGTATAGAACTTAATTAATCAAAGAATTTAGTATTTTATTTCATAGCACCTTAACTTTCAAAAGTTATATCAATTCAATTCGTGACAAGGCAAAAAGGTATGGGGTTTTGTCTGCCATCTTTCAAAACAATGAAATTTTATATTTTTTCATTAGTTTGTTGTCACTTCTAGCATCTCCAAGTAGTGACCATACTTCCTAGTAAGTATTAAGAGAATTGAACGTATAGAAAAAATGTTAACGATTCATTTGATTTAAACAGAACGTGAAATATTTTCAATGTTCTTGCTCACGTTTAATGGCCAAAATTGAAAATGATTACTTTGAAGATTAGTATATCAATTTTCCACATATGAATCATTATCAATTTAATATATTAAAACATAATTTTCTAAATTCATTTGTTCAAATTTTAAATTATATCCAGGAATAGGACTATTAAAAAAACAAATATATCACTTTTAAAACAACAACACAATTAGACGTATGTTTAGATTTAGAAGATAGATTTACGAAGCGCCAAGTCTACTAAAATTTAAATGTAGTTTTCATTTAATTTTATAGAATTTATTCAGTATCCCATAACATCTAAATGCTACAATTTTTAACAAAATATCTATTTGCATGAAATCAGGTAATATAATTATGTTAACTTGGTTATGATAAAATAACACTTTAAATTATATAAGGTAATAAGTTTAGTTTAATTATTTTTTTATCTTTAAAATCAATATTAATGCATTTATTAAAATTTTCACAACATTATTAATTATTAGAGAGTGTGTGTTTAAAATAGTTAACTACATACGTTCAATTAATTTTCAAAGTAGTTATAAGCAGCCGTGAGTATAAATTGTTAAATAAATTGCATTAATTTATAATGTAAATTAAAAATTAATAATTTCACTTACATAAAACATTAACATACATTTGTATTTATGGATTTTATCATAAAAGCAATAGCCCCAAAATATACAGTATAAAAAAAACCGGTATAATTTATATCCTATATAAATGTTGACATTCTCACCATCGACATTTACTACCGATGTAATTTATATTCTTACATTTATGTAATGTTTTTTTTTTAATTGGCTCGTCTTAATATTTGCTCTCTTTTCATATTGAAACATTTACACCCCTTTCTATTCGATACGCGTTTAATTACGATTACAACCTCCATGCGTTTCCTTTATAATTAATAATTATACACATAATTTAAAAAATGTTGCTTGTAGAGGTTATAGAAAATCAATTGATTACCTGGCAATTTTTAAATTTCTAATGTTTTCAGTTATGAAGTTCATTTACATCTAGTATTTTTTGGCTTGTATAAATGCTAATAAATATTAAAATTAGTAGACATAGGTCAGCAACAGTTCTTCGTTCAGCAAGTGACTTCATATCATATACTTGTTTCTCATTAATCACTTGGTGATCCAATAGGATATTGATATCAATCCTGTCGAATGCCTTTGTAAAGTCCCTAAATATAGTATCCACCTGACAAAGATTTTCCAAGGCGTCCGATAAAAACTATTTGTATCCCAGAAGGTTGGGCAAAGTTGAACTACCAGAGACGAATCCATGTTGATTAGGTGAGATGACTTGCTATGTAGCCCAGGCTAATTGTTTGGCTACCATTTTATCCAACATTTTGAGAATCGTAGATTAGATGCACAAACCCCTATAGTTATTTATAAGAACCATCGAACCAGATTTATGCCTAGGGACGATATAACTAATCTTCCATGTTTTAGGCACAATTCCTTCATTCAAAAATCTGTTAAACCTGAGATATATCGGACGACATAAAGAAAATAAACAATTATGAAGATACTAACTAGATATTTAGACAAATAATTGCATTAAACACATCCTGGAAATCAATTACTAATTTACTGTCTAAAGTCATAGTATTTGAGTGCTGGCTTTGGTGATGATGGGTAAATGTGTCGGAAGTAGTGTATACAATCGCAAAATAATCAGAAAATAGGTTAACGAAGTCCATTATTTGCTTTAATATCATTAAAATGCATTTCATTTGGATATCCGGATTCAGTTTTTAGATCTTTAGCATACTGCCAGAAGTAGCGCGGATTCGAGTTTAAGGAGTCTTGAACTTCAAGAAGTTAGTTACTGTAGCAGGTTTTTGATAATCTCTTACACTCATCCCTCCGTTGGAAAGAAAAAAACTTGGTAGTCATCAAGTTGGTCATCTTGTTTTTAAGTGACATGTGCCTTTTTCTTTTATTTTATCAGCTAGATCAATTCTTTAGTCATTCATCCTGGGTGAGATTTATTATTATGGTAGACATATTTGGATGGTACGAATATATCAAATGCGGTGCAGATAATGTTATAGAATTCTGCCACAGCTCCACCAAAATCTATATATGTAGTGAGGAAATCCCAATTAATCGAGTTAAAATAGGAGTTGATCAAGTTATAGTCAGCCTTGTGAAATAAAAATATTTTCTCACAAGTATATACATTATTATTTATAATAGTTGAGAATTCTAATACATACGCGAAATGATGGATACTAGTTGGAAGCAAAGGCTTAGGAGTTTTATATATAGATGTATTAGATCGAGTACTGAAACATAAATCAAGAGAGAACCCACGAGTTTTGGAATGTCAATAATTTGTGATGCATTGAGGAAGTTATAAAAATTAACTTTAGTAGATGTTTTTACATTAGTTTGATAATTATTTACGTTATCATACTTTAATCCTGAGAGATAAAAGTCACCGAAAACAATTAAATTATGACATCTGAAATTGCCTACTATATTTTTTATACAGTGACAGTGATTGTGGTATTTCTTAATGTTGCACCTAGGAGGAATATATACACCACCAAAAATATATGTAAGCTTATAAAATTTTGCCGATTTTAATTGATGTTAAATCGAATTATTGCATACAACGAGAGAGGAGTTAAGAAAAGATTTTATGGCAATAAGTATTCCTCCACTTCTTACTCCACCATCTATCGATCTATTTGATCTGTAGAGGGTTTAGTTTTGTAATTGCAATTGACTATTCAAAACATTATCATTATTAGCCAAGTTTCAACTATAATAATAATATCATAATAATTTACATTAACAGCTATTTGAAAGTCATTAATTTTTGGCTACCACTAAAATCATTTTAATGCATAATCCAAAACAGTTTTGGTAATATATACTTGGCTTTTTTGGAGAGTTACATTCGGTCTTATATGGTTGTTGTTTGATAGATACGGCATCCCGTTTCTATAAGCAATATATGTGTTTAAATCACCATTCGACTTTCTTCTATTTAATTCATCCTCAAGGTGACTCAACCTATTTCTTAGTCCCATCAGCCTGAAAGATACTTCGCAGTATTAGCGTGTTCCTTATTTTCGAAGATTATTTTTAACGGCCTAGGCCTATTATCAGTTACTTTTTTACCTAGTCTGATAGTTTTAAAAGGTGAAAATGTAATGTTATGTGATTTAAGTATATTGTTTACTGCAATTGTATCATGGCTCACACGATCTTCAACAACCGAAGAAGTGGATTCATCGAGATGGAAAATAATAACATTAGACGCGCGATTTATTCTTCTTCTTCACAGATAGTATTTATATAATTTTCAAAGGTTAAAGAGTGTAATTGACTCAAACCAGATTTGTAATTCGTTTATTTTCGAGTTGTCATATTCGTGATTCAATTATATCGAAACGACTCGAGTAAAAGCAATAATTTCTTCTTTGAATAACTCAAATTGTTGGTATAGTAAAGTACATGGTGCGCCGGAGAAACTTATTTATTTGATAGGCCAATAAAAACAAAAGTACTTCAGCTATTGTTTTAATTATTTTTTTATTTGAGAATACAATATCCCAAGTTTTTTGTCATACAGTTTTGAAAATTATATCGGTTAAATGGCGACCCCCATTGTGCATCGGGGCTTGGAAGAAAACATTCCTCGATCATGTTCCTGTAACGAGCTGCATTCACGGTAACTGCGCGTTCGTTTTCTTCACAAAATAAGGACCAACTATTCCCATTACCGATATCGCACAACAGACAGTAACTCGTTCACAATGAAGTGGCTTCTGGTGAAGTTCAGACGGTTCACGCCATTGCCAACATACCGATTGATATGCTGCGAAGAGTAGAGATGAACTTCAAAAATCGACTTAATCAGTGCATGCACAATGGTGGTTGCCATTTAACCGATATAATTTTAAAAATATGAAACAAAAAACTTGGGATATTTTATTCTCAAATAAAAAAAGAATTGAAAACAAAACTGAAGTACTTTTGTTTTTATTGACCTTTCAAATAAGTAAGTTTCTCTGGCGCACCCTGTATATTGTGAAGTTTTAATGCTACATTTTGAACAGTACCATTTCTCGTTAGTGACCTTGGAAATTTCTGTGTCCTTTAATCTACTACATTTATTATGAATGTGTTTTGCACAATTACCGCCACATTTTATATGCGGTGTACTTGGCGTAACACCATGGTCGCAAACACCACAAAAATTTACCATAATAATAGAGAGATAAAGTAAGAAAATTAAAATTAAAACAAAATTCTGTCGAGATTAAATTGAATGTTAGACAATCAAAATAGAAAAATAAACGGGGACACAACACCCAGGGGCGACCAGGGTGATTAACTTAGACAAAAACAAGTAGCCCACGGAAAGGGTATCACATAAGAATACAGAGGAAAAGATGCAATATATTATTTATTCGCGCATTAATAATATCATAGTAAGAAAAATATGTACATATAAAATAATCAGTTCAATGCCCGTCGCTGGATGCTTTTTGCGAGACAAGGCCGTAGCACGGGCAATCACGGTGAAAATTTAAACAGTAAAATACTCAGCATAGCAATTTTTCACAATTTTTTAATAAGTAATTTTTACTAAAATATGCAAGAATACAGAGCACGTCTAGGACACATCCACAACTCAACACCTTGCGGTAAATACGGGTATACCAATATTTTATTCGTCTTGGGACTTTTAATTGCACGAGAGATTTATAGACTGGCATGGACATAATCATATGATTAACTAATACGTTAGTAAATTGTATTCTACAACTAATACGTTGGCGCACATAAGAAATGTTACTTTGCTACATTAAACTCTAGAGTAGCATGTTCATCTTTGAAGTAGTCGATTTTTGGCCATATTTTTTCCACCAACAGTTTGTCTCATCGGCATGAAAAACCTGTTCAATACTCATTTTTCTAAAATGATCGACTTAGCCTTTACTGAGTGATATGTTATACGTTGTGTTTCCTAATCTTCGAACCATGTTAAAGTAAAAGCGTATTCTAGAGATGTCGTAATATAAGAAGATAGCTTGTTTTTGTTTTGTCGGATTCTTTAAAAGAATATAGAATTTAATTCAAACAATTATTCAAACTTAGGCGGTATATTAAAATGTGAACACGTTCTGGATAAGAAGAATCTTAAGAGTAGCCACATCATTCAAGTCTGTCATTCACAGGGAGCAAGAACGGAATCAGAATCAGAATTTCTCATCCTCTGCTGGGGTTCGGTCAAAAGGATTCAGGAGAAATATATCGAGAAAATACATTTGATTGCTTCTATTCTATTTCCTATGTGAATATTGTTTAGCTGCTTAAAATTAAATTACTGGCTTTAAATTTAAGCACCAAAAATACGATGTTACTGGTAATCGACCGGCTTGAGTTCTTATGTTAACTGAACTTCAAAAGCCTTCAAACCTAAGTCTTTATGCAAAATACGGTGCTATGTCGTTTTTGGAATGTCTAATTCGAAAAAAAAGACGAGGAATCGACAAACCTGGGTTTTCGTAAACACTATTGGCTACAGCAGCAATATTCTCAATTGTTCTTGAGCGACGCAAATATTAAGTAGGATAGATTTACAAATGATAAAAGTTATTGAGAACCGTCGCGTTTATTTAGATTATCGGTATAATGATTTCTATTAATTTAATATTCTATTAAAATTGTCTAAAAAAGTTTTGTCGAAACTAATGTAATGTACTCTGCAAAATACTGTGGGTAGGTAAAAAAAAAATCGTGTTGTATAAGTTCGTGTTATGTGAAGGAAAGTCCTAAAACGTTTTTGTTCTTAAATTTAAAAAAAATTAATACTATCTTGATTAAACTAAAAGAACACTTGGTTTATTTCACAGATAATTTATTATTTTTTCTCCGGCTAGTTTCAACAATAAGTTAATATCAATAAGTAATCAATGATAATGACTTATTGTCGAAACTTGTCGGAGAAGAAATAATAAATTATGTGTGAAATAAAGCAAGTGTTCCCATTTTAGTTCTAACCAAGATAGTTCGAAAATGTTAAAGCACGGGTTAAGTGAGCAGATATTTCTTTCTATATATACAACATCTTTATTACAGACACTTACTTTATTCAAAAATACTTTGTAATTATAAATAGTAATAGATGGAGTTAGTACCAACCTTTCTGGGCTATCAACCTAGGGTTTCTCTGCCCTGTCATTACAAATAAAAATTGAACAACAGGGTATGATTCAAATATACTTTTGTAGGCGGCTTTTCCATGACTTAAAAGATTCCGCGTGTGCCTGTTCCAGGATGTCTGCAAAGGATGCCTTGACATTTGCTTGGATGGTTTGGATCAAGTCAAAATGTTTTCCTTTCAGCGCTGATTTTAAGCGTGGAAACAAGAAGAAGTCAGGAGGCGACACGTTCTAACTGTAGGGAGGCTGGGGGACCACAGAAATGTTTACTCGGACCAGGTAGTCGGTGATGATGAAGGAGGTGTGGCTGTTCATTCGCTTGCGCGCGATGCTTCTTTTCAGCCTTTTCATTATTTCCTTATAGTGAGCAGCTTTCACAGTCTGCCTGGGCAGGACAAAAGCGTAGTGGATGATCCCTTTCACTGCGATAAATGCGATGAGCATGGTGTTCGTCTTCGATTTGCTCATCCGCGCTTTCTTGGGACTGGGTGAGTTTATGGTGTGCCACTCAGCGCCATTCAGTCTCTAAAGCCTGTTGAAACTTTGCAAACGTTTCATGAGGAGTCTTGCCTAACTGAAAGCAAAATTTGATAGCGTATCGTTGCTCTAATGAACTTTCCATTTCGACGTGTCACGCACCACCGTACAGGGGCTCCCGTTAAGACCGATGCAACCATACCGAAAGCTCGGAGGCAACTAGCCCCATTGCACTGTAAAGCTAACATTCCCCTCCACCGTCGCTGTCAAACGGAGTGCGCACGCATCATTATAAAGTGAGCCACATTACTTTTGAATCTTACCATGTATAGTTGACTAACTGTCGTTTTTGTTTTTCTATTTATTCAAGGAATCATTAATAAAAAGTTATTAACATTAAATATTGTTTTCTTCTTCTAGTACTAATTTGACCAATATATATCTTTATAAATTTAATGTTTTGTGTATTTGTAAAATACACTTGTAGAGCTCTTTATAAATTGTGTTGTTTGGCGTGAAGCAGTTGTGAACATACATTTTTTCAATAGCTGGTTTTTATAATTTAGAAAATATATTCCCAATTATCTATCTAAAGACTACACCTTTCTTTTGTTTATTTCAAACGTCAATTGCAACAAACCTGCTACATGTATTTGTTCTTTAAGTGGTAAGTTTTGAATATCTTTAAAATTAATGTAATTACTTCCTCTCCTAGAGACTAACCAAATTATTCTAATGGAATGCAATATGCCTATTTTCTCAATCAATATAGTTAAATCTAAAATTGTATAGCGTTTCAATACCTATATGTCTTCGTCAGTTTTTTTTATCTATTATATTCTAAATTTTAAAAAATCTTTATGTAGTGATTTTTAAGTGTAGTTATAATTCTTTAATCAAGCGGTTGAAGAAATGAATTTGTAGTCGGTGGTAAAAATAGTATTCTCTCGAATAGCATCAAATTTAATAGCAGCAGACTTTAACGATCTACTTTTTGTCCAATTTTCTACACTTGGAACAAAACAGTTTGCAAAAGTTCTTTAATAAGTCGATGGTAATCTAAGCTCTTTTATTTGTATAGTATACCAGTATTGCATTAATACTAGGATTTTTAATTGCACGAAAATTGAGAGATTTATAAACTATCACAGGCAATCATATGATTAACTAATGCGTTGCTGCACATAAGAAATATTACTTTGGTACTGTTTCGTTTTTTGGCCATTTTTTCCACCAACAGTTTGCCTTATCGTCACGAAAAACCTGTTCAATATTCATTCTTTTGAAGTCCTAGCAGCTTCACTCTCAGCTGATGTGCTCTCTATTTGTACTTTTTTTATGTTCTGTAATAAAAAGCAAGTTCTAAATTGGTCGGCTCACACTTGGCTGCCAGAAAAACTATTTCTTTTAAAGTAGTAATCAGACATATTCGTATCTTCCTAATCATTCATCAATCTAAATGCTAAGAGTTTTATCTATTTTGTTTAAGAATTGGTGCTCTTCCAATGATATAGGATTCAAATTTATGTTAAATTTTTATATGGTACGGATTATAGCTTCATTTAAATTAATTGTTTTTGCTCTAGTGAAATTAAATGTGTATCTCTTCTCTTTTATTTGTAGTAAGAGTTGCTCAGATTTTCAAAAAGTAATACTTTCAATAACATTATAAACCCTTTAAATTTTCATCTGTAATATAGTAAACAAGAATATTTAAAGTTTCTTTAATATCTCACGAACATAATATATGTACGTACAATGAAAATATTGGTAATTCTGAACAAATACAAAAACTGACACGAAACATAAAAAGAAATTTATTTTATTGCCGCACTAAATAGGATTTTTCTATTTCTGAAAACAAATGAAACCGTGATGTGTTGTATAATGTGTTTCTCTAATCCGCGAACCATGTATTGTAGAGATATCGTAATACCAGGGGTATGCATAAGGGTTTCCGGTTTTATTAAGAGATGGCGCCAGCGAAAAGTACGCAGCGTATCAATTAGACACACACGTAATTTTGTTTGTCTGACAATAAACTACAAACACACACAAGTTTAGTCGGCCAAAAACTAGCATCTTTGTTTTATCGTTCAGTGATCATGTCGAGTAAATATTGTTTAGGTGTTGATAATAACATTTCTTGCTTTTAAATTAAGCAATTGTTTTATTCCAGATTTCCTTTCGGCGTCAGATTTTAATTATTTATAAACAAAATATTGATTTAAATTCTAAAATCGGTGCTTCTGTTGGGTTTCATATTCCCCTCAACTGTCTTGTACGCATGCATTTGCAGGTCTTTTGAAAGAATTGCATGCATTGAACTTGTTGATAAATTCAGTTATTGGGCTCATCGGCGAACCGATTTTTTTGGGCCATGACCGTGAAATTAGCAACGTTTTCTTGTGTTTGAAAAGAACCCAGTCATCCTATGTTCTTAACATTTGCAACAGAACTCATGATCTCGAATTTCTGGATCAACTTCCGAACTGAGGTTTCAGTTGAAACAGCGTTATATCCGAGTGACACACGAAAATCAGTGACGGTTGCCGTAGGACTTTCACTGTTTTCGTAATAACTTTTTGGATACACTTAGATACGTTTCTTAGTTGTCATCTGCCATGACGAAAATAAACATCACACTACAATGTGGTCATCTTCTCACCTGGCTACTTTTAAAGAACTAAAAATGAGGATTAAGCAGATCAAAATATACAAAACTACAGGTTTTCGATGGTAATAATTTTGTTTGCAGTGGTAATATTACATTTTAAATACATTCTATAAGCTCATATCTTCAAAAAAGTAATACTTTCAATAACAACCCAAACTCATTATTTTTTCATCTGCAATGTAGTAAATAAGAATATTTAAAGTATGTCTTGCTTTATACACTCTACCTACCAGAAATTTATTTTGAGAAAAAATAGCCATTTTAATCAATATCAATAATGTTAATGTTTCAGGTTATAGCCTTAAGGGCCCTTTACAGTGTCCCGATAACAAATTTTAAAAATTTAAGTTAATAAACTCATAATCTTCTATCCACACACAAATGGTACACCCTGTATATTTGACGGAAATCAAAGGACATAGAGGTGCGAGTAGAAAATCATTTTAGAAATTAACTTATTTTGTATGCTCTAAATTCTAGTATGAAATAGTGTTTCCTATTTATATTAAACTATTAAGTAATTCAGGCATGTGCAACTTCATCAAGACCGCGGGCCGGAAAACAAATTCAACCTAAAAACGCGGGCCGGACCTTTTTTAAATTTATAAGGAACCGAGAAATTCGTAGTTTGATTTAAAGAAATGATATTATATTTATTACGTTTTATTATTAGAACTGGCTTTCAGAAAATAATTAAAATGAACAAGTACAAACATATTTAATGGGAAGACTGTGCCTTCAAATTTTTCACCAAAAAATCAATATTTTGTGAAATATCGGACGTCGTAACACGCAGAGTGTTCTCCAAATGTGAGTCTGTTAATCGTGTACGTGTTTTTGATTTAACAAACCTTATTCTCGAAAATAGCTGCTCACATTTGAATGTACATCCAAATAATGACAATTTATTCTGAGCCAAAGATGCGAGATTTGGAAATTTATCGGTTGGTAAATATTTTCTATAAAAATCGGTTAACGGCGTGTCACTAAAGATCGGATTTTTCTTGCAATTCAATGAGTTTCATTTGCAATGAAATTGGAGCTTCTTCTATTTCCACATCAAATGGGGAGGAAAATATTTTCAGACTTGCTTCTTGGCAGCGAAAATCTTTAAATCTGGTGTTAAATTCATCTCTTAAAAATTGTAACTCGTTTGCAAACGTTTCGAAGTTAGCATGATCTTTTATAATTTGCAAAAGTGGGAAAATGGTAGGTATTCCCTGTTCGGAGCTGATTTTCCCAAAGTCTTAATTTACAATTTGTTCTTGGGTTTGCAACTTTGTATTTAATTCATTCATATTACTTCAACGAGAAACGCAAGATTGCAGACCCAATTTGTGTTCGTTGGCTCTTGTACAGGTTTTTCTTACATATCAATAAAAACAAATACCTCATCTTTCAAATCATAAAATCGTTTTAACATTTTTGCTTTACTTAACCAGCACACTTCACAATAAAATGTCAGATCTTCAAATTCAGACTGCAGTTCTTCCAAAAATGTTGGGAACTGACGGTGGTGAAGTGCTCTTGATTTATTGAAATTTATGCAATAAACTACTGTTTTCATTACATGTGTAAATTTGATCGATTTTGCACACAAATTTGTAAAATGCAGTGAAATGCACTTAAATCTTCAGTGTCAATATTCTACATAGTTCCAATTTATTTCTATTGACAACTCCTAAATTAGAACCAACCATAGCTGGAGCACCATCAGTAGAAATTCCACTTAGAATTTCCCATTTAAGCTCAAATTGATCAAAAACTGCTTTTACTTAATCGAAAATGTTTACTCCTCGTGTGGTATCCTTCGTAGGTCGAAGAGACAGCAATTCTTCCATGTAATTAAATTTGATATCAATTCCGCGAATAAAAATAGCTAATTGTGCGGTATCGGTAATATCAGTGCTCTCATTGAGAGCAATTTAAAATGCCTCTAACTTCTGCGACGCACGTAACTTAAGGTTTGATTTGATATCGTTGGCCACTTCATCGATACGTCTTGTTATAGTCCAGCGAGAATAATTTATTTTTTTCTATATCGTCGCTCTTTTCAGGACACAGTTCTTTAATGACAGCACTAAGTCACGCTTCAACAAAATCACTTTCAGAATAAGGTTTAGAATGCTTTTTTCACTAATTAAAGCGTTGCTCCGAATCCAAGTGCACATATCATATTTTTGTATAAAATGCAAATACGTTGTTTTCTCAACCGAACTTTATGTAAATATGTTAAAATGTTAATGTATTTACTGCTACATACTTTAAGACAAAACAAAATATTTTAAGAATGTTATGCACAAAAATGTAGTTTTATAGTGGGATCTCAATAAAATAATAAAATAAATCATATATTTTATGCCATTTTTTTATTGAATATTTATTTTTACAATATATGTCAATGAAGAATAATATGTAGTGATGTAGATGTTTTTCTGAACCCATATTAAACCAAAAGTGAGGCATAGAAAGCATGGTACATGTCTGGTATGTATTGTAACATGTCTCCTATGTCTTTCTTCTTCTCCGGCTTCAAAGACAGGGGTGCTACATACGGGGCAGTTCGGCTGGGATGTGGAGCGCACGAGTTGGCCGTTGTGTCTTTTTGTTAACCGGTACAATACAAAATGAGCTCCACGCTTCTAGTACGTTGTGTGTTTGACGCATGTGGATACAGCTTGGGTCATCAGCTCTCAATAGCAGCCACGAAGCACTTGTGATCTTCAGCTTAGGGTCCTTCTTTAACTTTGACTCAAATGCATCAAACTGTTTGAAGTCAACTTGCTTCATTATGCGGACTTCAAATGGATTGGACGGTCTCGCAGCCTTCCTCCAGTAGGTCTGGAACGTATAGTACTCCACTCGAAAAATCTCTGTCACATGGAAGAAATGAATGCCACTGACTAGAAATGTTTGCTCTGCGCTGGAGAAATAGCGTTGGCGGATGAAATATAAGAGGGTTCAGATAATCTTCCAATTATTATTTTGCCCTTCGCACCTGTCTGACCACAAGATGAGTTTCCGCTCACCAAGTAGGGGAAGTACATCAAAATGTTCTTAAAATAGGCAAGTAGACAAGATACGATGTCTGTAGAACCACGCTTTGCTACAGATTCATCCCACACAAACATGGTGGCTTGCTTTGTTAATGGGTTGTGGGCTGCAAAGTTGTAACAAGACAGCTGTCTTTGGAAAAATATTGTGCTGTGAGTCAGGGTTGGCAACATGACTTGCTGCAACTCTATACACAAAACTACAGTATTCGGAGACTGTTTAGCACTTTCTGTGTCACTCCCAAGAATATTGTATCCTTTCTCAGCTTTTCGGTGATGTAGGTCAGTTTGTGCCTTAAGAGCCGCTTGCTTCTCGGGTGTGTCAGCTGCAACAAGCTGTATGTACAACCGATCACATACTTTGCAAGTATCCGAGCGGGGTTGACCGAACTTGAGGTTGAAGTGTTTTCTAAAAACTTCTCAATACAGCCATACTTTTGCTGCGGTGTTTAGAAATTTATTTTTTAACAGACGATACATCTCTATGAGGTTGAGAGGGGGACTCAGGTATCGACGTTCTTCATTTACCCTTTTGCGAGAGTAATGATTTTCATGGGTTGGGAACGACGCAATATGCTCTTTAGTTTGTTGGCGTGTTTCATCAGGGACTGCATGTGGTTTGTTCTTGTGCTTTCCCCTTGCATCATTGGGTGTCGTAATGCCAATCTTTATCTTGGTCTGCAAGTTTTGTATACGTTTATGACTAACGGCAAATATGCTGCATAAAAGTCCACTAGAACTGAATACGAGAAGCTTGCCTGGCATCTTGATTGTTCAGCTGGTGCCCCGTGTCTTCTACGTGAAATAGCAGAGTTAGCGATGGAGGCAAACAGCGTGGCCGACGTTGATCATAATTATGTTGATAGAAATAACGCGTCCTTTTGATCCTTGGTCAGTTTCAAACATCCATCATACGATTTGCATTTACAAACTCGATCCTGAAAGCATGTAATATATTGTTCACTTTCAGTGTAGTGTAAAACTCGGATATGGTAATTTATATTATATCGAGATTCACTATATTGAACCCATATTGTAAGCATTACTTCGCTTTTTAAACAGTCAATCATAAAGTAGGTTTATTATAACAGACGGGATATAGACCCTTATTCAACGTAACAACGCTTACCTCTTTTGGGGGTTCTTTTGCTGGAAAATCAGTTCCCTTTTGAGATACATGCTCTTTCCCACTCTCCCTCATCTTCTTACGTTTAACATCTTTCCGCTCAGACACATCCCTTTTCCTTTTTTTTTACTTATTATCGCGATTTAAATCTACTTCTGTCAACACGATCTTGCTGTAGGCTGCCATCTTGGGTTGGA
Source organism: Ontholestes murinus (assembly GCA_963969525.1). NCBI lineage: Eukaryota > Metazoa > Arthropoda > Insecta > Coleoptera > Staphylinidae > Ontholestes > Ontholestes murinus. The sequence continues at coordinate 68,921,996 of OZ018388.1, forward strand.
TATAGACCTGTATTCCACGAACCGATATCTTCAACAGAGCGCTGTATACAAACTAATTGAAATGCAAGACGCTATATGTCAGCACACGAAAGAGAATAATATATAGATCCCTTTTCCACCATAATCTTCCATTTACAAAAATTGACACTTAGACCTCTATTCCGGGCAACGCTTCAATTATAAAACTTGCTCATACAATACTATTGCATAAATCAATTTGTTTCTGGAAAAGAGTCTGTTGCGCAGATAAACATTTTTTCAAATTCATTATTTTGTCTTTTCTTTCTTGCCCATTGAGATTACTATAACTAGAATGTTTTGATGTAAAGTGGCATTTTAAATTAAATTCTTTTACCACTGATATACTTTCGAAGCAAATTACGATAAACAAACAGTCTTGTTTTTTGCAGAATAAAAAAAGTAATTGTTAGCCCACTTATCTTGAAAAACACGATTTTCAATATAAACTTTTTTCTCTTCTCTGGTGTCATTTTAAAGATTATATTAAATTGTAAATTAAGTATGAATTTAGAAACTGCTGTGCCTCACTACAAATAACTACGTGCATTTGCTCTGCTGTTTCTTCCTTCACTAATCAACATACTTACAGCCAGTGCAAATAAGATGGGGTTTTCCCTGTTTATTGCATACACTGAATGCTGAGTTGACTAAATACAGTACAAAACTTTATGATCCTTGGTTTATATGAATATTATTAAGAATACATATATATTTTTTTACTTTCAAGGGCCAGGTTTAGTGAGATTTAAAAATTGTGCTGCGGACCGGATAAAATAAAGTCAGGGGCCGGATCCGGCCCGCGGGCCGTACGTTGCACATGCCTGAAGTAATTAATCCTAAAATAATTATATAAGTTGTTTTATTCTTATGTGTCTCGGAGTTATGGTTCTAATTCTATACGGGTGATCAATTTCCTGAACGCAAATATTCGTAAGGGTCTATCGGTAATATGTATCCCTTAATATCCAAAATATGATTAAATTACTAAATCGATTGCCACGCAACGCCTTCTTGGGCCTCGCCAATTTTAAATGTCATTCGTGCTTTCTCGACCCGAAATCCTATCAATCATCCTCCCTTTAAAATAGCCGTCTAGCAGTGATTATTAACTTACTCTTCCATATATTCTTCTTGAGAAGTGACAACATATTAATTAATATTTTGTTTGTATTTCAAAAAATATTAAACTAAAAATTAGCGAAAGTAATTTTAGCAGAAATATATAGACTTATTTGGTATTATAGATATTTAAATTATAACATTTTTATGATCAATTCAATTTACGCTTCATATGTATATTAACAATAGTGGTTACCCGCATATCTATAATTCTCCCTAATACTCGAATACAAATTCTCATTTAACAATAACTAACTATTGATTATAAGATTGGATGCTATAATAATACAGGAGGGGGGAATAGTTAATATATTTATAGTGGTCTCCTATTTATTCAACAAAAAAAGAGATTACCTTTGATATGTTATTTTAGAAAATCTGTCTAAAAAAAATGTAGCCACCATAAAAAAAGTTGTATTCATTTTTAAAGTAGATTTATTTACTAAAAAAATAAATTACAAACATATGCATTGAAATAAAATAAAACGGTTGAGAGGGCTTTACATTTACTGTAAAATGTGAAACCGTATCATCTGTGCTTTTTTTATTTTAATGTGTTATGAAGTTTATCATGTATCCACCTCTTCAATTCAACAAATATGCTGCAATTTGCTCCATATTCGGGAATTGTAGGAAATTCGATCCATTTAGGTCTAATGGTATTGGAAGATTCAGCAAACTATTTTTTAAATAAATGTGTTAATGCATTTTGTTCTTTAGTTGAAGGTTTTTAATTATGAAGTATATTTTAATGTCCAGGCTTATTCCTGCAGATTGTTATTTTGTATGTTGCTTGTTGTTAGTTTTTGTGAGCATAGATTTGTTTCTGGAATTTTCTATTTGTAAGTTTAACAATCTTCATTTGTAATTGTGTATGTCTTTATTTGTTTCCCTACTAAGTTTCCAAACTAGTAAATTAGTAGAGCCTAATTTTTAGTCTGATTAAGGCTTATTGCTGTAGAAATAGGAAATATTCAATATGTTCTAATTAAAATTCAATTACTTTCGATGAGTATTCAAAGGGTTTCGGTTATTGAAAAATATAAGTACTTTATAATTTTGACTATTCCACTCCTATTGCATGTAGCCAATGAAAATGAGGCACGTGATATTTTTTAGCCAATCACGTCAATTTATAAGTGAATAAACACCAAGTTGCTGTTTATTCACCTGAATAACCTGAAGTTAGCTATTTCCCGACAAATTAATTGAATTAGCCTTGATAAAAAAGCGAAAAACGTTGTTTCTACGTATGTCAGTTGCAAGTAGGTTATAAAATCAAAAGGTTTGGTAACACTTCATCATCCATAATAAATGCGACGGTGACAAGTTCTGCACCAAAAAATCAAACTTAAACGAGATCGTGTGTTTGGAAACGATTTGAAGAAATCTGCGCCGATAAAAACTACCAGTTGTTAGCAAAACTTTAATGGAAACTCTTGCCGCGATTATGATGACTGGGCGTATAATATAAAGAAGGTAAATGCAAATGATTATAAGGGAGGTGTTATTTAATCAATGTCGAATTTTTCGACCAAAATACTGCAGGAGATATATCATAAAAATTTTAATATAAACATTGAACCATTCACCGATATTCGTTTCAAGTCGTGGAATAGTCTTTCAAAATACCATTCGTGATGACAATTAAATCGGAATAAATTTTGTTTTCAGCGCATTCAAGTTTGTTGCTTAATCGCGATTTTTATTCGAGCAACTGATAGAAAAAATCACTCGCCTGGCGGCTCGTGATTTTTTCGTGACAGTTGCTGTCATTAAAATCGCTAAGCAACAAACTTTCATGGAAAAACAAAATTTATTCGAGTAAATTACCATCACTTATGGTATTACTTGTGATAATAGCTTCCTTAAACTGTTCTTAGATGATTTTAAAATTATTTCAAATGGCAACTAAATAAAGTGTTAATTTATTTGTGTTTTAATATTAGGAATATAATTAATAATATTTATATAATAATTGGTTCTACACGTTTAATAATTATAGATTATAATCTAATTATAACTCTAATAATGGTAGTGTTATCGGTGAGTTGGAAATTTAATTACTATAGTTAATAATATTTTATTATTTATTATTGATTCCAAACAATAGGCAACTATAGGCTATAATCAATGCTGTAGGTAATGGACACATCGAATTACTATGAGTGTACACCTCATGCAATATCCGTAACTGGTCGATAAAATAATTTAACGCCACCTGGCCTCTATTTACTGAGAACTTTATAATTGGCATCAATATCCTAACTACTGCTCAAAACTGCTTACACCTTGTTGATAGGCTGGGTACAATTATTAATATTCATAATGTTATTGTATTTAAAACATAGATGATATTTAAATAGTGTTTCACAGACGAGACATTGGTTATGAAGTAAACTATAAGAACTGTTAAACTTTTGAGGCCTGATTTGTGGAAATTACATTTTATAAAAATATCAATAATATGCATTTATTGCAGCAGCCAAGTTATTATAATAAAAACAGTACACATTTTTCATTTTTGATACATTAGTCAATAACTGTCAGTATACTTTTATGTTACGTAATATGAAACAAGTTTTTTGTTTATTCCATAAAAAATCTAAGAACAAAGCTTTCTGAAATTGTGATATTTATATTTATTTATCGACTCTATAAAATCGTTTCTCATAAATAAACATGGTCGTAATGCTGAGGGTGAGTATTATATACCAGATTGTGGTCTTCTGGATGGATTTTATTTTAAACCGAAATAAGGTGTCATCTAGTTTCTAGGCTTAGCTAACTTTGCAATGTCCTCTTGAGATTTTCCCTTCCTTGCATTAACTTCTTTGAACAGTAGTTATGTATGTATCACAGTCATCTCCAAGAGGTGATAGAATAGCTTTGTTGTCCACTTCCTTGATTTTATGCCGAAGCTGAAAAATTAATGATTTTTATGATACTAAGGATTTATTTTCAGTTTTTTTGCCGTAGCCAGTTATAGTATCTGCTAGTTCACAAAATAAGCAATAAAACTTGCTTATTATCTTTCTAGCTTATTCAGATTTCCATACGTTCAAAAGTTATGAGATGCTCATGGTATAACAATAAACGCCTTATTTGTTTAAGTAATCCTGCAAAAGTTGTCAAAACAAATTACATGATGAACATGTCTTGGGAATAATCATAATACTCGAACAACAGTATTTGATACTAGAACGCTAAGTACGCATTGCAGCAGATTATAGTAGAAGACAAAATTGAAGTTAGAAAAAGCACAGGCCAGAAAAAAACCACCTTCGCTGAAAAGTCTCCGTTAATAGTTTCAAATATTCAATACCGCAACATTATTTCATATAGCGGAAAAGCAGAAAGAAGAAGAATATACTGCTCCTAAGTCTGGTTTATCAAATAAGCGTTTAATATAGTTAGTTACTGAGGAAAACTTCAAACTATATGCATGCCCCCAAAAAAGAAGGTTACAATGTAACCATTATCAATAGCAAACTGCAGTTTGCCAAACTGTGTTTTACTCAAAACATAATGTTTCAGTAATTGTGATGTTCATCGCTTGAATAAATAACTAATTTTTAATCTAATGATTTTATCAAATCTTTTCTAATTCATGGTTTATGTTATTGAACCAATATAACCCGAAATTCGGAAAATAACAAACACTAGTAAAAATAATCACAAAAAATCCTACGTAAATCAAAACAATAACAGTTTTTTTAATCGTTTAAAAAGTATACTTATTTGAATCATTCTCGAGAAATGAAATTTTAATTACACAAATTTACAAATTCGAGTCAATTTAGACCCGAGCAAATGGGAATAATTCTTAACGTTATTTAATACCCTAAACTCAGGTCTTCAATCCATATGTCAAGATTGGTTCTAGTTTTAGTGTTCGCGCATGGTGGCAGTACTCTAAGGCTCTTCTAAGGGCTGTCAGTTTACCACGTTGCATTAAACATCAATTGTAACTTGTTTTGGTGCAGTGATTTTGCAGACAAAATTGCAAAGTCGATTCAAAATGTTTTTGTTACTTTTATGGATATTATATGCTCGGAAAACATGGAAAAATTATAACAAATGTTTTGCTGTAGTAAACACTGAAAACCGATGGGTAGCGAAATTGTTTTGTAACGCGTGCAGAACAAAGCAGTACAAGTGGCCACTGTAATGAAAATGTATACTTTTCATATCCTGTACCAACGTTATGGAAAGAAGAGAAAAATTATGGAGATGATTGCCAATTTTGCTCGATGAATGTCGTCGATATAAATGCACAGAAAACTAGCACAGTATAAATATCTTGACGTATCATCAGTGTGAAAACCAGTTCCACGTACGGATAGTGATACTTTATCAATTTGTCCAGGTATAAGTGCCAAAATTGCCCTAAGAAATGACATGTATTTCTGCAATGACATTAAAGGTTTATTTGATTTGATGAATACAGCATATGATCGAAATAAATGGCGTTTATTCATAGATGGTTCTAAGTACAGTTTGAAGGCGCTCTACTCCACACTGGAAATAAAAAACCATCCATTGCGATTACTCACGCGGTACAAACTAAGTACTACGACACAATTTTGGCCAAAATCAAATACAATGAGTTTTAATGGAAAATTTGTGGTGATTTAAAGGTTGAGAAATAAATTAGCTGTACTTAAATCGAAATATTTATTAATTGATTTACATATTCATTACAGGTCATTAGTCTATTGGTTGAGATGCAGTCTGGATTCACAAAATTTTGCTGTTTTTTGTATTTGTGAGACAGCCGTGCAGTTGATCATCATTATGTGAGCCAGGACAACAAAACATGTCTTCTATACCACTTGTGAACCCACAGAATTTGGCCCTATTAAGAACTTTGTCTAAGCACTTAATCGCGAAGGACCGGCTTTCCAGTACTTAATCAAGTTGTTCCAAAACTGTCATATGTAAAATCAAAAAAGGAATATTTATCGGATCTGGTATTCGAAAACTAATTACTGATGCAAAGTTTACAACATATTTAACGCCTAATGAAGCACCAAGTTATAGCGAAAATCCAAAGCGATACCATTTTAGGACGAAGGTATTATAAACGACTACTGTTGGATCCTAATGAGTGATCCCAAGCAGAATAAAAGTTCTGTTCATTTCTGATTTATACTTTTTTAATCAATGGATGTTAATGGTAAAAAATAGTTAAACAATGAATTTATTGAATATTGAATATTACGCGTGCAATTAATTTAATTATGGAAAAAACCAGGGCAAATATCATAATTTTATTTAATGTGCATGAAGATGGTCGTGACGACGTTGTGATAAAATATACTAGGATTTATATGTAATGAATTTTAACCCTTAAAACAAATAATATTTCTAGGAACTAAGGCTAACAGTAAATGCAGGCTAATCAAAGATATAATTAATTGCGAGAATAACGCGGAGAAGATTTTTGAGATTTTAGAGCTATTAAAAAATTCAGAAAATATTGCTATAAAAAAATCTCCTATAAAAAATAACTCGATCGAATCTTTAGCCAAAATTATTTTTTGCAGTGACTTTAATATTGCTAATTATTATAAATCGCTAGAAAGAAAATTTAAAATCGTAAACTGACTCAATTAATTTATATATCAAATCTTTACAATCTTGGTATTGTAAGTATGCAAGAACTAACAGATAATAGTTATAACTAATGTTACTAAAATATAGCAAGGCATTGGATTATATAACTAATAACTGCCGACGCATGACTCAAATCACAAGAACAGAGTGAAGTTTTTTGTGCTGTTATCGTCAGGAAAATATTACATAATAGCATTCCCCAGATACTTATTTCGCTGTATCACAACTCGTAAGTGGAGATATGCCATTATTATTACCTGGGTCTTTCTAAATGAAGGCCCGGACGAACGAGTTTAAAAAATGATGAAATTAATATATTAGCATAAATGTGCCATCTACTGTCTAATCGTTGCAGTAGATACCTATTTAAGGTGGTTATCCACACCGACAAACGCTTAGAAAAGCTTTAGACAACAGTAGGCACCTTGACGGTAATATCTTGATTAACGTTTTGCCCGGAGAGTTAAATACTCCAAACTAAAACTCGTTTTCCTGTATATTCCGTTTCTGTTATTGACCGGGAACAATAATTTACTAATATATTTATATATTATACATCGCCCATTAACAGCCTACAGAATAACACAACCCAACTCAAACTAAACTATAACTATATGATTCCTTACGCGCAAGTGGCGCACATCGAAAATCTACATAAAAACAACATTTTCGCACGTAGCATATTCGCGCCAAATAATTAACTAAATATATTACATGTATTTTTTTCATTATTTTAAGTTAACAGATCAATCAACATCATTTTTTAATAAAGGGTGTTCCAAAATTAGCGCAAGATTAGAATTTGTCGCCATTTGTGAAGTAAATTATGGGCAACCCTGCAAAGAAACAATATGACAGCTAAAAGTTTAGGGTTATAATGGAACGTTATATGATACAACAACGTGTTTTTATTATTAAACAATATCTCAAAAATAATAAAAGGTCGTTGGCGCTACGGTTCAAAAAATCCATACAAAATATAGCCGGAATAGTGTTTAACTCTGAAAAGATTAATTGAATAATTCAGGAAGACTGGAGAAGCTAAACAAACCGGAACTCCAAAAACAAGCCGTTCAAATATCAATATCGAAGCAGTGTGTGAGAGTGTTGATGAAAATCCTAGAACATCAATTCGACGTCGTGGACAAGAAAATCACAAAAACTCTGAGTTTCCATACTTCACAACAACATTAGCCTAATGATTATGCACGGCGAGAGGGTTCGTTGAATGTATTTTGAGCATCAACAAGTGGATCCTTATTTTTCAATCAAAGTCATCTTAAGCCAACAAGCTTTTTTTCACCATAAGGGCTTTGTTCATCACCAAAAATGCTGTATATTGGGGTTCTCCTCATCTGTGATTATCGAAAAACAAATGCATCCACAACGTGTCACTGTTTAGTGCGGATTTTTACTGGAGGCACAATTCAACCATAGTTCTTTGAAAATGAGGCTGGTCAAGTAGTGACTGTTACTGATGCTCGATATCGCGACATGATAAAACAATTGTTTTTGTCGAAATTGGATGATATTGAGATGCCACACACTATACAGCCAGTGAAATAATTCAATTACTGCATGAGACATTTCATGGTGGTAAACACTCCTGTTTCAATAAGCCTACAAACTAGTTGTGAATTACAGGAGGAAATTAAACGCTGCATCCCGAAATTCACATATTGAATCAAAAAGAATTTTAATAGATTAATTAGTGATACAAAGAAAACATACTACCAAGAAAATAATCATAAACTCTGCGAATAAAATGAAGTCGATACTTGTCAACATACTAATATAACATTGAATTCTACTTTTTCTGTAGATAATCCAGAAAATATATGTAACGTATTCAATTTACATTTCAAAAATGAACCAATAAAAATACGTAATCATTAAATTCCTGTGATGCTAATTGTTTATTTTACGGTGACACTATTCTTTCTACAACACTTAAAAATAAGCGTTCTCGTTGATTCGAAGAAGTGCCTAACTTTATCATAAACAGATAGCTCAAAAAATTGTAGAATCCGTAGTACATCTTGTAAATAAATCAATCAAAGCCGGGAGATTTCCAAATTGATTGAAACTTTCAACAATTATTCTAATTTTTAAAGTTTTTTATTATTTGAGGCCTGTATGTCTAAGATTTTATACCTTATATATATTTATTGTGATAATTTGGCTTAAATCTAAATGTCACTTAAAGAAATACTGACACAGTATAGGGTTTCTGAATGTTTTTGATTTTGTACTACAACAATGTTTCACCACATATTTTCATCTACCTGATGAAGCCACTGTGTGGTGAAACATTGTTGTAGTACAAAATTAAAAACATTCAGAAATCCTATACTGTGTCAGTATTTCTGTGTTATTATGGAGGTTCGACATGTAACAGCCGCATCAATCCAATCTTTAAATCTAAATATTACGATGCATTACAAAAACTAAAATTACCTTGTAATAGATAATAAGTAAATAAATTACTCTTAAAATTACAGTACAACTAAGAATTATTGTGATAATTTAATCAAAATATAATTATGTAAAATTCATATTAGTATATAATCGTAAAGAGAAAACAGGAAATATTTAAATGCTTTATAGAATTCCTATTTTTTTAAAAACTAGTGGCAAAAATGCATACGTAATAAGTTGCATTTAATATAATCCAAAATTTTTGCATTCGACTTAACTATTTATTACTTCCATACATTTATCTATGAAATTGTATGCGGAGGATTTGTTGAAATCTAGGTTTGTTTGGAGCACTATAATTAATCAGTTATAAGCAAATCACTACTGTCGATCAAAATAATTTAAAGAGAAGCCATAAATCTAAGTAAATTCCACTTTCCTGCAGAGATATCAAATTTATTGTGTGAAATACTAAGATGGAATTATTACTGTACATGTTTAAGTTGTACTATTTTATTAATGAAACGAGGAGACCAAATACATGAAGCGTACTCGATCTGAGAACGAACCAGAGATGAATATAATAATACTTCTGCGTATTTATAGAAAAATGTTTTGCAAATCATTTCATAAACCTTCGGGATTACATTACTTTGCAAGATATAATATTTATGTGTTCAGGAAAAGCAAGCTTCTTATCGAAAGTTACACTAAGATCTTTTATTGAGCTATTGAATTATTAAATGCATATATCTAAGAAGTATATTGACTTCGATAAAATGACCCAATCGAGAATTTACTAAGTTTTAATGGAAGACAATTTATTATACACTATATATATAAATTATTGATATCATTTCGAAGAAATAGATGATCAGAATTTTACTACACAGTTCTGAAGTTTAAAATCATCTGCAAAAAGTAAGAACTTTTTATTTAATAATAAGTTGATGATTTTCAAAATTTTTATTTAGTTCACTACATTTGTTGTCAACTACAAAGAGGATATTTGGTTTCCCCGATCTTAAAATCCCTTATTACCTGATTATACATACACTTGTCAGTTTCTTTTGTAACCTTACTCTTGATATTGCCTTAAAAAGCGAAACTTGTTGAGTAAATAGAAAAAAATTGTGAAACAAACCATGAAACCTAATTCAGTGTCATTAACTTAAGAGTCAATGAACAGGATTTCAGTGATAACTACAAAATCAAAAATTAATAAATTTAAATTATTACTAAAATTATTTAGTCTACTTTTCATTCCGGCAAAATTTTGATAATACAACACAACTTTTTTTGATTTGGGTTGTCATTAATAAGTGGTTTATGCTCATTAATGATAATATAATTAATAGACCGTCCAATTTCACCCTTGCTTTTACTGTCACTTCAACTCATTGAACAGTGTCAAAAGTTAAGTCGGCTTTTAATATAACGGTGGCGTTATGTTGTTTAATTTGTGAAGGAATTTTTAACAAGACATTCACGTGGTTTTGATCACAAAGTAATTTTCAGAGCTCTTATTATTTTATCAGTCTTTTTGTCTAGTCTAGTAGCGTTTGTGGGTTTAGTAATAAATAAATGTCAATCTTTTCGATATAACGCGATCAGCTCTACAGTTTATCTTTTGGAGATATAAAAGCCATATTTGGAAAATAAAATGATGAAAATCAACAGAGCTTAAGTGACAACAGTCTCAACGAAACTTAATTGTGTAAGTGGGGAAGGTCATCTAAGCGTGAACTCCAGCCATTTCATGTGCGTTCAAAATTGTTATGAATATTTATGTTATGTTTTTTTATGAAGGATTATGTAAGCATATTGGATACATAAATACTAGTATTACTATTAATATTCTTTTATATCTTTCTTTTTTACTTTCCCTATGTTAATATTCTTTTATATCTTCCTTTTTTACTTTCCCTATTTAGTATATATGGGGGAAATATTTTTTTTCGGTTTTTTGCGTATATTAAAATCCTAAGAAGAATATTCAGCAAGTTATATACTATATAATATTATGATTTCGGCGTTTTCTGTAACAAATTCACATATTACAGTTTCACTCCATCGTACATTAGCCATCAGCACAAAATTTGCTACTAAACCTTCCAACTTAATCCTCCTTGACAAATTCCCCGCAATCCCAACATCCCCCCAAAATTCAAATACCCCACAAACACTATTCATCAATTCATTAGATCGAATCATCCGGACAGTTAAATTCAACTAGCTTCAATTTTTATATATTTTTTAATTTCTTTTAAGACAGGGCTGAAAGACCTACGGTCCATAGCCCACCACTAGTTTTTATGTTATCTCTTTCAGTAAAAAATATAAAACAATGGCGTCCAGTTCCAAAGTGTTGTCAGAAAATGACCTCAAACATATTTTGGAGTCTGAAGCCTTTTGGGAGTATTAAGAAGACTCAGAACATAATGAGTCCCCTGATTTCCCTGAGTGACCACAATTCCGAAACGGAGAAGAAGAGCTGCCCATCAGAAAAAGTTGGTATGGAAAAGATAATACCAAATGGTCGAAAACAACAGCTATTAGAGGTAGGACCTCTGCCTATAATTTGGTTACCGTCTTGCCTGGTCTTGCTGGTTCTGCTCGTAAAAATCCTAGATGCTTGGAGTTTCTTGATTACCAATGAGATGAAGCTAAAAATATGATTTTACCAATTTGAAGATAACCTGTACCAGACAAAAGTATAAAAAGTCTAAAAGGTTTCCTAAGTCACAAAATACATTTTGGCCTTCATTTATTGATGACACCAGTTTGTCTGAAATGAAAGCGTTTTTTGGGCTGCTGTATATGCAATCAATCTTTAAATCAAGTCATGAAGATATTCGTTCTATGTGGGCCACCGATGGGACGGGAAGACCTATTTTTCGTGCCACTATGAGTCTAGCAAGATTTTCGTTTTTATTGAACCGTTTCAGATGTGACTATGTGGAAACCTGAAAAGAAAGGTTGCAAACTGATAAATTGGCCGCTGTATCGGAATTATTTGATGAATTTGTTGCTAGATCAAAATTGTGTTATTCGCCGGGAATTTACCTAACTGTAGACAAAATAGATGTATATTCCCAATAAACCTGCCAAATATGGGATTAAAGTCCAGGTTTTGGCTGACGCTAAAACGCATTATCTCGTAAATGCAGAGATTTATGCCGGATCCGAAATAAAAGATGTTGGTGCATCTAAACCTACGTTATCAAATCCGATAAGAGTGGGTCTTTGGCTTGTGAAATGTGTTAAAGGCTCCAACAGAAAAATCACAGGAGACAACTGGTACAGTTCAGTGGAACTCGTCGATGAATTGAAAAAAAAGCATTTGACTTACGTGGGGACTCTAAGAAAATTTATTCATCAGCCTTTGGATTTACTTCTTCAACCACTATAATAAGCTATGTGCTAAAAAAGAGTATAAGCGTTATATTTTACAATTCTGTCAATGAAACAACCAAAAAGCCGGAGATGATTCATTTTTATAATGAAAAGAAATCAGGAGTGGACGCTTTAGATGCGAAATATGCGATATTTTCGGTATCCAGAAAAACCAACCGTTGGCCAATGGCATTTTTTTGTACTATTGAATAATACAGGTGAAAATTCTCGAGTTTTGTATCAATTTGCATTACAGGGCCAAGAAGTAAAACGATATTCATTCCTCAAATCTTTGGCCAAGCAATTGATAGATGAGCATCTACGACTCAGAATGGCCAACAAAAAAGTGCCCTCAAAACTACGAATTCTCATTGTTGAACTACTGGGAGTCACAAATCCTACTTCTGAGCAAACTCAGCCACCTCCCTAAAAAGCAAGAGAAAAAGATGTGCCATATGCCCCACCAACAAGGACAGGAAAACTGCTATCCAATGTGACATATGTAAATTGCCCATATGCAATCAATTTTGCAAAAAATTGTACCCTAAATGTTTTGAAAAATAATTATAGGTTTTTTTCTGATTTATATACTGCCACAGAACTAACTAATTACCTATGTAAGGCAATTGTATTCGTAGTAACGGAGGGTTAAATATATACGAAGGGCATAAAAATATACGACATGGGCATTTGATTCGAAAATAAATGTAAAGATTAACGGCTAATTCATATTAACTTTAGATTCATTATGCTATAATTTGCTTTTATAGTGTGCAAATTAATTACTTAAATATATAATAACTTCTGCAGAAAAATAGGGAACTTTTTAATTTTTTAAAGTCAATATATTTTAATATTAGATTTATACAAATAAAAAACTTTTTAACTTTGTTTGTATAACACGGACTTTATTTAGTGACTATAGTTTCGACAATTTTAGCTTGTCATTATCAAACTTCTAGTTTGATAATGACAAGCTAAAATTGTCGAAACTATAGTCACTAAATAAAGTCCGTGTTATACAAACAAAGTTAAAAAGTTTTTTATTTGTGAAGAATTATGTATAACGAAGTAGAAGCCTCCACCGTTAACAATTAGATTTATATTTTAATTGCAGTTGTTTGCATAAATTGCATAAATGTGAGTGCTTATCAGTGCACATTTTTTTTTATTTCTTTCACAATGAACAGCTATAGTCCTATTTTTATTGTTGAATGAGTTACGTGAAGAATTTAAATTAAATAATTAAAACATTGATTAGAATTCAATTAATAAAGTGTGTGAAAGTAAGTGAATTCTAACCAATGTTTTATTATTTTCTTATAAGATTTTTGAAGAAAAGTATTAACTAAATTCTTATTTATAGACAATTTAAACAGTCTAAATAATTGGCTTATTAATTGTAACTTTTGAAAACAAATGTAATAGATTTTAATTTGTCTTTGTAGATTTCATTGTACATATTAGATAATTCATTTTAATATAATGGATACTTGTTCTGCTACTCTCTTGATGGAACCAAATTTTCAAATTGGAGGAAGTAAAAGTTTTATTTTTACCAATTAAATTAATTTGAATTAATTTTAACGTAGCTTACGCAAAAAGCAAAACACAGAACTTATTATTATTGCAAACTCAATATATTATAACACTAGCCTTGTGTTGAAAAATGCTGTAAGTTAAAAGGGGAAAATAATATAACCTTGGAGCAAAAATCAAGAGGTTACGAGGTCATCTTTAAATAATTCAAACATAAAATTCATATCGAAAATCAAGTGTGTTAAAAAAATCTGCATATAAATAATTTTACATGTACATATTATATTGCTTATTATTAATTCGTTCCTCACTTTAAAATTTTAAACAAAGTGTATTTATGCAAATTATGCATAAACACAATATTTGTTTCCCAAATAAGTTATATCATAACCTACATGGAAAAACTGAGAATGAGTTATGATTGCAAAATAATTCAACATTAGAACAAAAACCTAGAGGATACAATACAAAGTTATGTTATCTTTGAATGCATAATAATTTAATAATAAAATGTATTAAAATCCTTTAGTTCGTTGTAGAAAATTAAATAATGTTTTCGTATTTTTAAATTATAATAATTTAAACTTGTAATTCTTATACTAAATTAACTGCACTAATTATGAGTTTAATAAAAATAATTATGTAAGTATGTTTTTATTTCTTGTTGCTTAAAATTTTAACCCTCATTTCTTTAAGATTTTTAGATATTACGTAAACTGTGCCTGACAGTCAATATTTATTTGAATGCATAATTATTTAAACTATAAAGTTCTTATTGTTATTAATAATTTAGTAGACAACCTTTCACATTATCAAATAGATTGTAATTATTTCTTTCTTTTTTATAAAATCCTGATTTTAAGATTTAAGAAAAGTATACTTACACACATTACACATACTTTACAATATTTATTTAACAATTAAGATATTTCTAATTTATCTACCTGCCATAATTTTATAATTTTAAAGAGTCTCCATTATTTTATATTCTACATATAAAAATGTAAGATAAAATTATTTTATTCATAAATTATTCATTATGTTAAATTATTTTTTCATTAAATACTAAATATATATAATGTTATAAACAAAAACAATAAGGTTACAAAATTTTAGATGAGGAATATAATATATGCAATTAGTAAAAAGTAAAAATGTTATATATTGCGAATAATATTTAAAAAATGTAATATTTTTATTCAGAATTTCCAATAATACTTTTTTGTTTTTAATTTTTTTTAGTATAAGAAAGTTTTGTAATAATAATTTAGATATAAAATTTTTTCATTTTAAGATCCACCAAGATTTTTACACCAATTTTGGCCTATTGATAAATGTAATTATTTAATAATTTTTATTTATATATTAAAAATACTTTCCAAAAAACTAACAAAATCAATAAATTATCTAAATTAAATTAGTTTTATTAAAGTTGTTATAAATCATGATGGTGTAATTTTTAATTTTAATTGAAATATAAAATAAAACTTTATAACAAGATTAATTAATTCTATAAATAAAATTTGTTTAAATATAATTTTAATAAAATATAATGAAGATTAAATAAACTTAATGTTTTTTTAAATATATTCTATATTAAATGCAAATATTGTAAATAAATTCCAATCTGCGATAAATAATGAGAACATTATCCTTTTATGCATTAAGCACTTACCCAAAACAAATTGGAATAAAAGGTGGTAATCGCAGGTAAGGAAAGTCCCACATAAACCAAAAGTCAAGAAACACCTGTTCCCGAAAACTATAACCCGCGTAATGTGCGAAAGTGAGACGAAGAGAGGTCTGCGGGTGCTTTTGCCGACGACAAGGCGAAACACGAACTGCCCGTTTCCACCGAAACTCGTGTTTTCATAGTCTCGCAGGATTTATGCGCGCGCGCTCCGCAAGGGCGTATGTCTCTGTGTCTCTCCTGCTGTCTGTACGCACACCGATGCCATCGGGATCGGGGCTTTTTCCCCTTTTCCCGCGCCGTTATTTCCGCGACATATAATTTATGTTCTGGCTCATCTTTGCCGGATTATTACTCAAATATATTCCTGCTGGTGTAGGTGAGATAATCGTATGCTTATGTTGATTGATTAATTTCCTGCCGGCTGCCAAGTGGTGGCTGCCTGGAGGGAGTTCGCCTGAATATTCATGATATGTCTTAAATGTCTTGAGACAGTATTTCGTAAATAAATTCAAAGTTGTTTGATAAGTGTGAAAGTGTAAAAATAAATTACGGAATTGCATAAATATATAATAACAAATTTTTACACAAAACTGCAAATATTTAATAGATATAAAATCACCTACGTGATGAATTTTTGTATCCGTTTTATATTTCTCTACCGCGAGTGTATTAAGATGCGTAATCACAGCATCTTTCAGTTTTTCGTGACTTTTAAATTTATCTTCTGCCAAAAAGTCCTTGAGTTTTGTAAACAGATGCTAATCTGAAGGAGCTGAAAGACTGAAATATAAATTCGTCCGTAATGACTGACGTCTCGAACAAAGGTCATCATAGGTGTCTTCTTATCCTAAGTTGAAATTAGGATTAGGCGCCGAACCAACAAATAATAATAATATTTATTAACGGAAAATAAGCTAACATGATTTTCGAATTTATTAAAGAAACTGTGTGTGATATCAACAACGGACAGTTTCGTTTACAGTTTTTAAAGTTCTTGATTCGGACTTAATGGCTTCCATCATCAATCATAAAAAGCTTTAGGTTTAGTTTTGTCAGATTTCTTTTCCTAAATGCAGGAGATGAAAATTGTACTTTCATTAAAGTCAAATTTATGAAGTTCAAGTAAATATAATATAATAAAACAGTCTAAATACTTGGTAACAAAGTTACTTTGTTTGTTTAATGTAAACAAAGTTACTTTGTTTGTTTAATATAAACAAAGTTACTTTGTTTGATTATTATAAACAAAGTTACCAAGTGTTTTCATTTTATACTCCAAAATGTATGACGAAGTAGAAGCCTCAAGAATTAACTAGTCGAAGTAAATTATCCAAATTATTTAAAACATTATATTGTTGTGGGGTATATGGTTTGAAAACCATTTTGCAACAGTCAAAAGATGTTTTTTACAGATAAAATAATTAAACAAAGGGTTACGTAAAAAGATAAAACAGGCAGTCTTAAAATTGCATTTAGAATACGCAGTTGATTAATATATGAGTAACAACAAAATCTCTTCTTTTCACCTAATATTAACAACAAAGTGTTTTACAAAACAGATTCAAGATAATTTTGCAAATTGAAAGGCATTTTCTGTAGATTTTGGTGGCTACACTCAATCACCAAACTCATACTTTAAAAAAACGAAGATATACTTTTAAATTCCATAGACCCAAATCAGTCATAGTAGCTGCCCCTTTTTTCATCAGCAATCAACATCCGCTTCTGAAATGGATCGATTTGATTACGTTTCAACAAAGAAAAGAGCTTCCTCATCATCCTGGCAAATCTACTGTGACTGTACTTAACAATAGACATAGAAACTTCGTTATAACAATGAGATCTTCGTGGATATTGAAGGTGCGTGTGATAACAAAACCTTCAAAGCCATGGAAAAAGGGACCACCAAGAAAAGTATCGACATACACATAACAAGAAGGATAAGATGGATCAAGCTCGCACGCAAAAACTCTAAGATCGCCGGAAGTACTCTAAAAGGGTGCCCGTAAGGTGGGGTTCTATCGCCCTCCTGACGACCTTGGCCAACAAGAGTTATTGTGTCGTTGACTTCATAGCAATTGTCATCACAGTGTTCCTAGCCCAAAACACCCTCAATACAATAGTAAAATAGTGTTTGAGAGAAGGCTTCAATGTCAATCTTGACAAAACTATGGTGGTACCTTTTACTAATCACAGAAAGCTGAATATAAAAGCTCCCAAAGTAAAAGAAAAAGAGTGAAAAGTGAAATATCTAGATTTAGTACTTGATAGAAAAATAAATGGGAACGGCAGATCATAGGAACTGTAACCCAAAATGATACATTGGCTATACATTATGGTAATAAGGTACTGTGTGTCAAGAATAAACAAGCAAGGGCAAAAAAGAAGTTTCAAACCCTTTAGAAAATGGCATGTCTCGGTATCAGGGTGATTATGCAGACTACCCACTCTGTAGCAATGAAAGCTTTACCAGGCCTGCACGAATATGACATAAATTCAGGCACTCAGAAATTATGAAACTGATTAAACCACAAGCACGATCGGACGTAATGCCGATCAAAATTGCTTTCGTATTCGAATGAATATTGACAGTCGCCAAGACAGTCTGAATCAAATCAAAAAACTGAAACATAAGTCTGTAATCTAGTAACAGATGCATCAAAAACAAAATAATAGGCAACGAACTTGCCAATGTACTTACTAGAGAAGGAGCTGCGACTACCACGATCGAACCAAAGCCTACACGTGAGTTACCAAAAGCGCATAGGAACAGCATTGTCCAAGAATGAGAAAGAAGTACAAAACAGGGAACTGGATAAAGACAGAAGGTCAAAGGCAACTCAAAATGTTTATTGACCTCTCGCTAAGCAGAGCTAAAATAATGCCGATAAGAATTGCTTTCCTATCATGCTTGGAAGTGATTATTGACAGTCGCCAAGACAATCTGAATCAAATCAAAAAACTAAAACTGTAATCTGGTATACAGATGCATTAAAAAAAGACTAATAAGCAACAAACATACCAATGTACTTACCATGGAAGGAGCTGCGACTACCACGATCGGGTCAAAGCCTACACGTGAGTTACCAAAACCACAAAGAAACGGCATGGTCCAAGAATGAGAAAGAAGTGCAAAACAGGGCACTGGATAAAGACAAAAGGTCAAAGGCAACTCAAAATGTTTATTGATCTCTCGCTAAGCAGAGCTAAACAGCTGTTGCTTGAACTTGTGACTATATGGATTGGAAGAGAAAACGGCAAACAAAATGTTTCACAAAGTGATAAATGAGAAATAAATATAAGATATATGTCGGTATTTTGGGTTGTTCTTATGTTTTCCCGTTTTAAATTTTCAATACACTTTTCTATTAATAGGAGAAACCTATCTTGCTACCGTTAGAGGTAGGGTAGGAACAGGTTTGTGGCCGAAGGGTTTGTTGACAGATCAAATAGTGTAATTAGTAAATAGCCCTCTCTCAGCAGTAGGCCATCTTCTCGCCCCAGGAAGAATCCAAACTGATTTACTCTATTGGGGTTATCTAAGGGGTTCGAAAACTTGTTGCACCTTGTAGCAACAAGTTTTTTAAGCTATTAATCATTAACTGTCTTACGCAACTTTATCTTTAGGGGTACGAAATACACTTGAAAATAATTAATTAAGTAGTGCATACTATTGTAAAGAAGTAGACCATACAATAATGATTGTTGAGTTACGTGAAGATGTACTGTACTATAAATGAAAGATTGAGTCTCCTTTCTTCACAAAATGTATTGATCGCAAATGTACATCGTGACCGAAATGTACATTTGCAATCAATAAATTTTGTGAAGAAAGGAGACTCAATCTTTCATTTATAGACCATACAAGATTTTTGTTCTTTTACATTTATTTAAAATATGTGGAAAGATATGGCTTAACACAAACACACTATTAATATCTTTGCAGCTTTTATAAACAAATTTTTCAGAATTTTAAATGATAAGTATTGGAAAACGGGTACAAAGTTGATGTATTCACTGATCTTTGTAAAGCCTTCAATATTGTTGTTCGTCGCATTTTGTTCTCTACATAAAAATCCATTAGATTGGAAGGTGGATTAAACTAATCAATTGAGTAAATATATTCTAGTTTTCAGCAGTTCAAAGTTGGTAATGTTTATTCTTCGGAAATCTAACTTATGTAAGGTGTTCCATCGAGGACCATTTTTTTTTTAAATTATTAATGACATAAGACAACGTTTGAAAATTACTTAAATGTTTAAATGTGGAGGCGTTTTCTTTGTGGTACATCTTGAATATAATGAAGATGGAGACACAATTACTTTGTAAATAAAGTGTAAAACAAAGTAATGGTCTCTCCTTTTCCATTACTTAATTTCTTGTATTCACAGTCGATTTAAGGAAAAACTACAAAAAAAATGGTGATGTGGCCATCATAATACTTTCCCTATATTTTTCTCGAAAACTATGAGGTTTACGCAAAAATGTTGTTCTTAATAATTTGTACACTTTTGAATTCACTACAATTATTTGTTATATAAATTTTATCTATCTCCAATAGTTTATTAGCAATTGGCAAAAAATATCAAAATTTTCAATTTTTATTTTTTTTTCTCGAAAGTTAAAAATTTTATGAAAAACATGTTCGAATAAAACTTGTTCAGTTTTTCATTCCCTTTAGCTTTTGTTTAAACCGTTTTTTAAAAAATTTCATATTTAGAAAAATATGACGAAAAAACAAAAAAACGCCTTGAGTAAACAACCACTTTCGGTTTATGAATGTTTACCAAAAGCTTTTCAGATCGAGTTTTTAACAATAAAACCTTAAGTTTAAAGTTTCATGCCATTCGGATCATTCGTTTTTGAGATACAGCACCCACCGACAGACAGACAGACAGACACACACACACACACAGACACATTTTTTTTTTCCAGAAATTAGTGTTTTGGGTTCAGGGGATTCCAAAACGGATATTTCCGCCAAAAAAAATTTTGAAAAAAAAATCACGAAAACAATACTCCCCCTATAGACTACGTGTATAGGGAAAGTAAACTATATATACTATATAGGGAAAGTAAAAAACAAAGAATTCCATATTCTTACTTTTGTAGGTCCCTTACAAAGAGAGGTGCATTTTTTGTGAAGTATGGGGGCTCAATATCCTATCACCGATGAACCACTAGGATAACCCTAATAGGGTATATATAAATCTCGCTAGGTTCTTTCTGGGTCGAGGAGGTAATCTACTCCTCAGAGATTCTAGGACTATTTACATTCTGCAGTAGAAGTTTACTTTTAATAGAATCACTATTTGATCTGCCAACAAACCCTTCGACCACAAACTTGTTACTACCCTACCCCTAACGGACTGTAGTATCGTGGCACTTGGGCTAACGATGCTAGGTCTATTTAGGTTTGATAACAATCTGGTCTGACATATCAGACTGGTCTTTGTCAGTAATCAGTCTCGCGGGTGACAAATCTAAAAGATCTTGGCCTCTTTATGGAATTCGACGTTCTGCTATAGTGGCTCTTTTTTCCTATGTACTTAAACATCCTTCATTAACGATGACATAGGTCACAAAAGGCCCTACTCGATCGATGGGGTAGATGGAAGGGAAACCCTATAGGCAAAAAGCCCTGTATTCAATTGAATCTCCATCACTCTAAATTGGCATCAAGTGCACTTTATTGGATATTCGAAAAAAGTCAAATTTGAAATAAATTTCCTGCAAAAGTCTTCAATCAATAAAGCACAGGTAATTAGCCTACCCCAAGATAACTCTAAGGAGAGTTCTAATGCCAAGGACAGACATTAATTATACATTCATTCCAGTAAAAGCTGCCAAGAAGAATGGTAAGAAGCAGGTTGTCATGGCCTACATTCTAGGAGATCAAAGCAAACCACCTCGAGAGGAGGTAAGTAGACACTTCCTCCTGGTCTGTGATGCCAACGCCCACAACATGATATGAGGCAGCGCCGACAACAATAATAGAGGTAAGGAACTACTTGAATCCATTATCTCTAACAATTTATATATTATTCATAAAGGTAGCAAGCCTACCTTTGTGAATGCAATCAGGTAAGAAGTATCGAACATCACTCTAGCTGATGCCTTCATAGCAAGCAATTTGATAAGAGGAATATATCTGTCTGATCTCAGTGAGATTACTTTTAAGAATCTCAAATCTCACATCTTCAATTCCAAAACTACTTGGATCTGTAAATAAGCTCTGAACCAATTTTGACAAGGGCAACAAGCTCACTCTAATGTGGATACCAGGCCAAGCTAGTATAATAAGGAACGAACATGCTTATGTACGTACCACCACAATCGGACTAAAGCCTATATGTGGGTTATCAAAAGTACATAGGACGAACGTGGTCCAAGAGTTTGAAAAAAAGTGCAAAACAGGGTAATGGACAAACACACACACACACACTCGCCAAGCAGAGCTAAACAGCTCTTGTGCCTCACTAAAATCGAGATAAAATTGGTCACTGGTCTTCTCAGAGGACTTTGCCCACTGAAATACCATTTTTACAAAATAAGTAAATTTGATAACAATACTTGTAGGCTATGTAGATTGTCAGAGAAAATGGCCTAGCACAACCTATGCCTGTTTGTTATACTGACTGCCATCAGACTAACTTTAACGAGAGAAATGGCGATAATAAAAAAAATGATCAAAGTATAGCATTCTAGAAATTTAATTATCCTTACCAAGGGTATTGAATTCCTTGGAACATACTAGTAGTAGGTTATTAATACAAAAGATCTCAGCTGGCCGCTGACCGCTTACCTAATTTATTCTAATTTAATTTCTAGTTTGTATATCTCTTCCATAAAGTCTGTGTTTCCACTTATCATATTTTTTCTTGATCGGCCATAATTTGTAATAAGCTTCTAATATCTGGTTAATCTATGTATATACACTTGCATCTGAATTCGTAAAGATGCAGACAAGATTTCTGCGTTTGGCCTCTAGAAAGGTTATAAACATCAGTTCAACCACAGTGATTTCATCATGATTTCTTCCGGTTTAGAGTCGTTGGACCACAGACGACTTATATTTTATTTACACAGTAGTAAATAATATAATATAGTGCACAAATTTGATTAATTTAAATACAAGGCTCTTCTACGTCTTAACCCCCCTGTTGATAGGGATAAGTTGGTTCAATTGTCAAATGAAATTATTTTAAGATTTAAATATCGAATTCAGAAGGATGTTACTTGATGAAGATCTATTATACAGGGTTATTCACGCTATACGGCATGGAATATTGTGGCCAAAATACGTGACTTTCAAAATCTTTCACTTTGGGGATATATGAGGGTCTATTAGGGCTACTTTTTAAAATTATTTTCATAGTATACAGGGTGTCCCAAAAACCCTAAAAGTATCAAAGTTGTGTTTTTTTTAATGAAACACCCTGTATTTTATTGCATTTTTGGATCCGTTTATAAAAATAAGTATGTGTTTTAATAAGGTCTTTATTACATAAACCTTAAGGTTTTTGAATTAATTTGAATTTTGTAAAAATGTAACCTAATTTTCATGTTTCAAATTCTTAAAAAATAATTAAGTTATGCATACCAAATTTACACTGAAGTGTAAGAATAAAAAAAAATGGAATTAAACAAATGAGAAGTTTAAATGGCTATAACTTCATTTATTTAAATGGAACGCTATATTTATTAATTTATCAGCAAATGCACGTTTTAATTACCTATCGAATGGTATTTAAATCTTAAGTGTTAAGTCTTCTCGTTTTTACAGAAAACGCCAAAATATTGTTTATTGCACCGTTTTAGTACTTTTAAAGTAAAATTTTTAATGTATCTAGTTTTCTATCGTATTTAAAAACGTCAGATAATTAATTTAGTCTTTTACTTTAGTTTAAAAAGGATGTCTTTTGTTATAGTTGTGTTATTTTGAGTTTTTGTGTTAGATCGTTAGTAATCGTTATTGTTTGAACATCGTTGTTCTATTTAATAGTAAAAAATAAAAATTTACACAGATTTTCTTATACTGAGGTTTTTATAACTGACACTTCCAATATCTTTAAACTGGTTTAATAGTCTCTCAAAAATGGCTGGCTTAGGGTTATTTTTTTCGGGAAACCTTTAAGTATAAACTCGACAAGCCAATAAAAAATTTTGATGACATTCTCCAAGCATAAAAATAATGCCAATAACCTCTTATTTTGAGTAAATCTTCATTTTTTACCAAAAAATACAACAGCGATGTTCAAACAATAACGATTACTAACACAAAAATGTAAAATAAGACAACTATAACAAAAGACAGACTTTTTAAACTAAAATGACAGACTAAATTAATTATCTCACGTTTTTAAATACCATAGAAAACTAGATACATAAAAATGTTTACTTAAAAAGTACTAAAACGGTGCAATAAACAATATTTTGGCGTTATCTGCAAAAACGAGAAGACTTAACACTTAAGATTTAAATACCATTCGAAAGGTAATTAAAACGTGCATTTGCTGATAAATTAATAAATATAGCGTTCCATTTAAATAAATGAAGTTATAGCTATTTAAAGTTCTCATTTGTTTAATTCCAATTTTTTACACCCGGCATAAGATGTCAAGTTTATTATACTTGGAAAATAAAATATGATCTATTGTTACACTTCAGTGTAAATTTGGTATGCATAACTTAATTATTTTTTAAGTATTTGAAACATGAAAATTAGGTTACATTTTTACAAAATTCAAATTATTTCAAAAACCTTAAGGTTTATGTAATAAAAACCGTATTAAACCACACACTTATTTTTATCGAAGGATCTAAAAATGCAATAAAATACAGGGTGTTTCATTAAAAAAACACAACTTTGATACTTTTAGGGTTTTTGGGACACCCTAAATATTATGAAAGTAATTTTAAAAAGTAGCCCTAATAGACCCCCATATATCCCCACAGTGAAACTTTTTGAAAGTCACGTATTTTGGCCACAATATTCCGTGCCGCATAGCGTGAATAACCCTGTATATGTATTAAATAAAATGAACTGGTTGATAATTGACATAGTTTTTAATATTAGAACACTGCGAGTCAACCAGATCATTTCATTTTCTAAGATTTAACTGAAATCCTAAATATATAAGGTAGAGTTAGGCGTCGATAATATTTTTCTTCGATTTTTCTATTTATCCAAAAGTGAAATGTTTAGACTCTTTAAGAAATTCAATACCCATAAACAAGTTATCGACTCTCGCATTTTATTTTTCCTGTTTTTAGAACCGTTTTTTATTACTCTACAACAGCGATTCACCACACATATTTTTCATCTACCTGATGAAACGTTTTTGAAACTGGGTCAGTATTTTGTGAGTGATAAGTGAGTTTCAACAAATAACCAATCTACTATTTTTTCTCTTTTATCAGTTAAAATAATTTGGGCAAAATATACCTATTCAATTTTAAATTTTGAACTTTATAAGATTTTGTTGGTTACTACCAAATGAATCAGTGCAAACATGTGTATACTATATATTGTAGCCTTACTATAAATATATAATATAATGAAAACCAAAATAAACTAAACTGTGTTTTTACTTCAGATACAATAACATATTTAAATGTCTAAGTCTTCTGTGTGCTTTCTATTTTATGAGTATCTTGACCTTGAAATGTCTTAGAATTTCTTCGTACAAGTAACTTTTAATAATCTGAAATAAACACTGTCACATGAAATTTTATGTTGACATATACATTTTAAGTACAATGCACCGTAGCAAAAACTTTATAAGTGAACCCAGATTAATTGTATCTAAAATATAAAGCTTTAAAGAGTGAAATAATGTTTGAATCATTGTAAAGGTAAATATTACATCCAATTATTTATAAGTCGATTGAGAATTTTAGGAGCTAATTCAATTTCAATATCTGATATAAATATAGTTCTTAAAAATTGTTAAATATGTTTTAAAAATAATATGTCAATATTTTATATTTATAAAACGCGTCTTAAAATAGTTTAAATAAATAGAAATAAATAGTTTCAACAAATTTACGTTCTAATAGAAATATTTGTTTATCTAAACCGTCACCGATTTTATCAAATATTTAGCATTGCAATTTCCCTTATCGACTAAACAATTACTGCATATGCTAGATACTCCACCATAGAAAGAATTCTTAATATACAAAGAACAGTTCAGTCGACTGAATTAATTGGATATTATTTTTCAGAAATAAATATTTCCAAACTAGTGTTGCTTTGATAGCCTTGCAATTTGTAACACGCAAATTACTTTTGTATCATTAATGTCTGTCTAGGTATTAGCCAGAGAAGTAATTCTATCAACAGTGATTTATTTTGTACTCTTAATAAGACTTATTTGTTGTAGATTTACGAAATGTTTTCGTGTTTTTTTCTAATTATTAATTGGATACATTAATTTAAATTTAAAATTTATTTTATTTCCAATTCTTTACCTCATTGATGTACATCAAACAATAATTTATAACAAAGTAAAATAAACAAATTCTAAATTAGTTACTGGGTTTTCGAAGAAAAAGATTAATTATTCAAATCATATAGAAGGTCCAAAGTAATTGTATCATATGAAAACTAAAGTGGTGAGTAATCTATTGCATTGAAAACATTTTATACTATGATAGATACTTTTTTCACTACACTCTTTATGAAACGAAATTATAACATATAATTTTAGGAACACTTGTTATGTTTCATATTGTGGTATTTATTTTCCTAACATATGTTTCGATCAGCGATGATCATTTATAACACTAATGTAAAGACACTAGCACTTGGAATTTAAGGGTGAATTAAAATTTAATTACTTTAAATTTGTTATGTAAAAAGAGAATATATAGTTTAAGTACCCTTTAATATTTCATTTCAGAAATTAACGCTAAACAAAAAGTCTTATCAAGGAGAATTATTTTCAATATTAGAGTCTATTGATGGCGAGTCAATTTAATTATATCTTCATCGTCGAAAATTTTGAACTTTTCCATTTTGCAGTAAATTCCTTTACCTAGAATTTGATAAAATGCTTAAAAACTCTACCTACTCTATTATTATCAAAATTAATTTATATTAATTCAATAACCTTGAATGATTGTAGTGTAAATATAATACTGCTTACATTTTAAATAAACTGAACTTTATGCTTATAGTATTTGCTGTCTCTCAATAACAAAAACAAATTTATTTTGCTTTGATAGCCTTGCTATTTGTAACACGCAAATTATTTTTATATCATTCAATGTCTATCGAGGTATTAGCCAGAGAAGTAATGGTTTCAATAAGTGATTTGTTTTGTAGTCTTAGTAAGACTCATTGTTGTAGATTTACGAAATGTGTTCGTGTTTTTCTAATTATGAGTTAATTTTCTACAAGAACCTTAATACATTTGTATTATTAAAAACAAAGTTATTTTATTTAGGTATATCGTAAATAATGTTATTTGAAATAGCATGATGAATTATTATTAAAAAACATTCAAACGCAAAAGTATTTGAAAATTACTCGGTTTAAAGGAGCCTCACCCCCCAACACACCTGCCCTTTATCCTCGTAAACTTGAAACGAACATCTCAACATAATCCAGCGCAAACAGCCTTATTTCCTTCGAGGTTAACGGAATGGAAAACTAATACAAAATAACAAACAATATTGGCGGTTTATCTAAACTTTATAAACCCTTAACCCTACTGTCTTCACGGCGGCGCGACTCATACTAATTGGACATTGATATCAACAGGTAGAACTCATCGAAGGTGATAAAAGGACCACACGTCGAGAAAAAAAAATCACACCCACACATCAAATTCTTAACCTTCTCTCACCTTGATTCAGACGATGACCTAATCAGATCCATACATCCCATAGATTTAAGTTTTATTTTCTTTTCGAACCCCAGATCTATTAAAATTAATTGCGCGACATACAATTTCTTATCACTACATTCCAAAAGCCTAATCTATATAATATTATTATATTATTTAATTTAAAAAATAGGATACAAGATTTGAGGAATATTTCGTCTTATTATAGTTTCATCTTTTTTTTCTTGTCTTTTCCTTAGTTACTGTTGCTCCCTGGCGCAACTTTTTCTACTTTAAATTAAGGATATATAATTCTCACTCCGCAACAAATGTTTTGAACCGTTTCGAATGAGATTTTATCCATGACAGTATGATTGTAGAAACAGTGTAGTAGAATCTAGTAAAATTTAATCTATTCAGCATTTCACATACTCGTTTACCTAATTCTATCAATAGTAGTGCCCCAAAAAAGTCCAGCCGAGGTATGCTTGTCGCCTTAATGGGTACTACTCGTGATTTTGCAGTGAGCAGTTTGTTGACTCGTCGAGAATCTTCAGTGCTAACAATGTATCTGCTTGCTCTATAACCTTGCTTGCTGTCATTCGAGAGACCATGTAGTTCAATGAGTAGTACAGTAAGCGAGTTCCTTTGACACTTCGACTGCCTGTAATAGTTCGATGGCCAGTTTCCATCAGGAGAACCATTCTTTAGCTGAAGAAATTATCAACAATGACCAGAATGTCTGAAAAACTCAGCAAAAACCAGAGGGTAAAAATTCTCAAGCTGAGGAAATCAATAATGACCAGAAGGCCTTAAGATGAATTAACAACCACCAGAAGGTAAAAGATAGCAATCATGCCATCTTTAGGATGACAACACTGCAAAGAACTTAAAGCTTCGACCAATCAAAGCCCAGATAGATTAATTTTCCGCATATAAAGCTCAGAAAGGAAGCCATTGTAGCGCTAAACTTTCAGGAATTTCCATACACTATAGGCTTTTTCGCACTGAATGTATTGGCTGTATATTTAAAATATGAAGCGGTGAATTTAAAGTTGGTGTGGCTGACAGTGACGAGCAAGATAGTGATAAAGATAACCTTTGACATAATGGCGCAGGGTTGTGAAATAATACAAATATCCACTGATATACGTTTTTCTACAATATTGGTTACAAAATGGTTGTATGTTAAATAAATGCATTCTTTTTAAGCGATATTAGATTTATGAACTGTTGTACGTATCATTCAATTCAAGCCATTTAACAAATATACTTCTCTGTTTACGTTTTAAAACTTTCTCAACGAGGTACACATCGGGATATATAACTTGTTGATCTAGGCATACCTCTCAGAGTTCATTAATTGGGCGTAACACTTGTACATCGTGTGTGTATTGGTACAGGATCATCCCATCCACAATTTCCATCATTTTTGGATGAAAATTTTACCAGTGACTGTGATGGGTCTTATCAATCCAAGAGGGTTGTTCGTTCTTGACAATTCAATCAGCAGTTTTCTCTTGGTGGTTGCTCTCAAAATGATAATTTCACGTTGTAACTAATGTGGTCCATTGAGGTATTCTAAACTATACCTAAGGTTGTTTAAAATCCACAAATACCTGCTATTTGTTATTTGCGAATCGTTTCAGTTTGAATCAACCACTTAAAAACAAATCATTTACTTGATCACGTATCTATATCACGTCATTTAATGAGTCTGCTGCTGCTATTAGGTGATCAACGTATATGTTCGATAAGCATCTGACACTACTAATTGTAAACCTGCTTGCTTCACGTTAAGCAAGTTCTTAAACTTTGGGGTTGTAGTAGTAATCACTTAATTCCAACATCTCATCTTCAGCAAAATAGATACTACCTCATTTAGACTGGTCCGACTATCAGGATGGCATTAAAAAAAAACGTCGCAGTAGGAGCATATTCGTTGAAAACAACTCTTAACTTTGTTGTGAGACTGACCCCGCAGGGGTGGTTGACGTGCACAGCCATTTGGGAGTGGCGACCCCACGTACCCGAGCCGTTCATTGCACACACACGCACATCTCTCTCTCATACACACACACGCGACACTGACACCCCGTGAAGTAATGCCATACGGCGGTTCCGCGGGGTGTCAGGGCGAATTGGGGAGATGATTTTTAGTGGGTATACCAGTAGTTCTGGGGACTCCCACACTCTGTCTATAAAAGATTTTCCACCTTCCAGCCACAAAAAAAAACTTATCTAATCTGTTCTAATTTAATATCTAGTTTTCTATATCTCTTTCATAAAGTCTGTGTTTCCACTTATCATATGTTTCCTTGGTAATCCATCATTTGTAATTCGCTTCCAATATCTAATTCATCTATGCATATACACTCGAGCTGAATTCGTAAAGATGCAGACAAGATTTCTGTGTTTGGCCTCTAGAAAAGTTGTAAACATCAGTTCAACCACAGTGATTTCATCAGTATTTCTTTCGGTTTAGAGTCATTGGACCACATATGACTTATATGTTATTTACACAGTAGTAAATAATATATTATAGGGCACAAATTTGATTAATTTAAATACCATATAGAGGCTCTTCTATATCTTAACCCCCCTGTTGATAGGGATAAGTTCGTTCAATTATCAAATGAAATTATTTTAAGATTTAAATATCGAATCCAGAAGGATGTTACTTGATGAAGATCTATTATATATGTATTAAATAAAATGAACTGGTTGAGAATTGACATAGTTTTTAATATTAGAACACTGCGAGTGTTGATACTCAACCAGAGCATTTCATTTTCTAAGATTTAACTGAAATCCAAAATATATAAGGTAGAGTTAGGCGTCGATAATATTTTTCTTCGATTTTTCTATTTATCCAAAAGTGAAATATTTAGACTCTTTAAGAAATTCAATAACCATAAACAAGTTATCAACTGTCGCATTTTATTTTTCCTGTTTTTAGAACCGTTTTTTATTACTCTACAACAGCGATTCACCACACATATTTTTCATCTACCTGATGATACGTTTTTGAAACTGGGTCAGTATTTTGTGAAGTGATATGGAGTTGCAACAAATAACCAATCTACTATTTTTTCTTTTTTATCAGTTAAAATATTTTGGGCAAAATATACCTATTCAATTTTAAATTTTGAACTTTTGTATACTATATATTGTAGCCTTACTATAAATATATAATATAATGAAAACCAAAATAAACTAAACTGTGTTTTTACTTCAGATACAATAACATATTTAAATGTCTAGGTCTTCTGTGTGCTTTCTATTTTATGAGTATCTTGACCTTGAAATGTCTTAGAATTTCTTCGTACAAGTAACTTTTAATAATCTGAAATAAACACTGTCACATGAAATTTTATGTTGACATATACATTTTAAGTACAATGCACCTTCGCAAAAAACTTTATAAGTGAACCCAGATTAAATAGGTAATTGCGTAGGCCTTTACTTTGTAATACATTCTTATTAATAAATGATTATAAATACCTTCTATTTATCACACACTTTTATCTTTAATGTGACTATAGTTTCGACAGATATTCTGTCATTTTCAAACTATAGTCACATTAAAGATAAAAGTGTGTGATAAATAGACGCTATTTACAATCATTTATGAACCCAGATTAGTTGTATCTAAAATATAAAGCTTTAAAGAGTGAAATAATGTTTGAATCATTGTAAAAGTTAATATTACATCCAATTATTTAAAACTCAAATGAGAATTCTAGGAGCTAATTTAATTTCAATGTCTCATATTAATATAGTTCTTAAAATTTGTTAAATATGTTTTAAAAGTAATAATATGTTAATATTTTATATTTATAAAACGCGTCCTAAAATAAGTTAACTTTTAAATAATACTGCAATCAACAAATTTACTTTCTAATAGAAATATTTGTTTATCTAAACCGTCACCGATTTTATCAAATATTTAGCATTGCAATTTCCCTTATCGACTAAACAATTACTGCATATGCTAGATACTCCAGCATAGAAAGAATTCTTAATATATAAAGTACAGTTCATTTGACGAAATTAAATTGGTTATTATTTTGCATAAACAAATATTTCCAATCTAGTGTTACTTTTATAGCCTTGCTAGTATTAATAAGACGAATTTGTATTAGATTTACGAAATTATTTCGTGTTTTTTTAAATTATTAATTGGATACATTAATTTAAGTTTAAAATTATTTTTTTTTAAATTCTTTGTCTCCTTGATGTATTTAAAACAATAATTAAAAACAAAGTAAAATAAACAAATTCTAAATTAGTTACTGGTAATTTTCTATTGCATTGAAAACATTTTATACTATAATAGATATTTTGTTCACTACACTCTTCATGAAACGAAATTATAACATTAGGTAATTTTGAGAACACTTGTTATGTCTCATCTTGTTGTATTTATTTTCCTGACATATGCGATGATCATTTATAAAATAAATAAAAATTTTAACTCGTTAAAAATCCAGTTAAAATTTATCATTTTAAACTGTATAGTTTCTAAAATTAAATTTCAAGAAAAATACAACCACAATGCTATAACTACACTACATACTACATACTACATATTCATATTGTCCCATCCCCCGGAAAAACATCGGTCGTTTTCGGGTGTGCGCGCGCCACCATCTTTATTTTGTAAATAGAAAATAGTTGTAAATCAGTCTTAAACTACCACCAGTGGAATAAACACCTTAAATTAGAACTGCAGTATTATTAACGACGAAACCATCCGATAACATTAACTCACATCATATCCAGTCCACACAAAACACATATAGAGACACATACTCGTACTACATAAAGAGACACTAGCACATAGTATTTAAAGGTAATTTAAAGTTTAACTATTTTAAAGTTTTTAGGTAATCTATATCAAAAATGATAATGTATAGCTTGAATAGCCTATAACACTTTATTTCAGAAATTAACGCTAGACGAATATATTAAAATTGATGACAAGTCAATTAAATTAAATCTTCATCATCAAAAAAGGTAACATTACCATTTTGCAGTGATTTACTTTGTCTAAAATTTGATAAAAGGCTTATAATCTCTATCAACTCTATTATTATTAAAATTAATTAATGTTAATTCAATAATACTGTATTTATGTATTTTTAATATAATATAGCTTACATTAAAAATCAACTGACCATTATTCTTATATATTTGCTGTTCAAGTATTATATACAGTTAGAATTGTTTCTGTCTCTCAATAAGAAAAACAAAGTTGTTTCATTTAGTTATATCGTAAATAAGGTTATTTTGAAATAGCATGATGAATTATTATAAAAAACATTCAAACGCAAAAGTATTTGAAAATTACTCGGTTTAAAGGAGCCTCATCCCCCATCACACCTGCCCTTTATACTCGTAAACTTGAAACGAACTTCTCAACATAATCCAGCGCAAACAGCCTTATTTCCTTCTAGGTTAACGGAATGGAAAACTAATACAAAATAACAAACAATATTGGAGGTTTATCTAAACTTTATAAACCCTTAACCCTACTGTCTTCACGGCGGCGCGACTCATACTAATTGGACATTGATATCAACAGGTAGAACTCATCGAAGGTGATAATAGGATCGCACGTCGAGAAAAAAAATCACGCCCACACATCAAATTCTTAACCTTCGCTCACCTTGATTCACACGATGACCTAATCAGATCCACACATCCCTTAGATTTAGGTTTTACTTTTTTTTCGAAGATATATTAAAATTAATTGCGCGACATACAATTTCTTATCACTACATTCCAAAAGCCTAATCTATATAATATTATTATATTATTTAATTTAAAAAATAGGATACAAGATTTGAGGAATATTTCGTCTTATTATAGTTTCATCTTTTTTTTCTTGTCTTTTCCTTAGTTACTGTTGCTCCCTGGCGCAACTTTTTCTACTTTAAATTAAGGATATATTATTCTCACTCCGCAACAAATGTTTTGAAGCGTTTCGAATGAGATTTTATCCATGACAGTATGATTGTAGAAACAGTGTAGTAGAATCTAGTAAAATGTAATCTATTCAGCGTTTCACATACTCGTTTACATAATTCTATCAATAGTAGTGCCCCACAAAATTCCAGCCGTGGTATGCTTTTCGCCTTAATGGGTACTACTCTTGATTTTGCAGTGAGTAGTCTGTTGACTCATCGAGAATCTTTAGTGCTAACAATGTATCTATAATCTTGCTTGCTGTCATTCGAGAAACCATGTAGTTCAATGAGTAGTACAGTAAGCGAGTTCCTTTGACACTTCGACGGCCTGTAATAGTTCGATGGCCAGTTTCCATCAGGAGAACCATTCTTTAGCTGAAGAAATTATTAACAATGACCAAAAGGCCTGAAAAACTCAGCAGACCAGAGAATGCTCAAGCTGAGGAAGTCAATAATGACCAGAAGGCCTTAAGATGAATTAACAACCACCAGAAGGTAAAAGATAGCAACCATGCCATCTTTAGGATGAAAACACTGCAAAGAACTTAAAGTTTCGACCAATCAAAGCCTAGATAGTAAGTTTTTTAATTTTCTGCACATAACGCTCAGCAGGGATGCCATTTTAGCGCTAAACTTCTGGGAATTTCCATACACTATAGGCTTTTTTCGGCCAAATTGCACTGACTTGATTGGCAGTATACTTAAAACATGAAGCGGTAAATTTAAATTTGGTGTGGCTAACAGTGACGTGGATGATAACGATAAAGATAACCTTTGACATAATTATGAAATAATACAAATATCCACTGATATACGTTTTTCTAGAATATTGATTACAAAATGGTTGTATGTTAAATAAATGCATCATTTTTAAGCGATATTAGATTTATTTATCCAACTGTTGTACGTATGATTCAATCCAAGCCATTTAACAAATACTTTAATCTGTTTACGTTCTCAACGAGGTAAACATTGGGATACACGACTTGTAGATCTAGGCATACCTCTCGGAGTTCATTAATTGGGTATAACACTCGTACATCCTGTGTGTATTGGCACCAGCGACCAATGTAGTTCAGTGGTAGATGATCATCCCGTCCACAATTTCCATCATACTTGAATGAAAATTTTAGCAGTGACTGTCATGGGTCTAATCAATCCAAGAGAGTTATTCGTTCTTGACAGTCAACTCAGCACTTTTCTCTTGGTGGTTTCTCTCAAAATGTTAGTTTTACGTTGTAACTAATGTGGTTCATTGAGGTATTTTAAACTATACCTATATAACAACCACTTAACCGTCAGGATCGGTTTTAAAACCCACAAATACCTGGTTTGTTATTTGCTTATAGTTTCAATCCACCACTTAAAAACAAATCATTCACCTGATCACGTATCTGTATCACGTCATTTAATGAGTCTGCTCCTGCTATTATGTGATCAACGTATATGTTCGATAAGCATCTGTCACTTCTAATTGTAAACCTGCTAGATGTTGGCTAGATAAGATGCAAGGCAGTGTAAGTTCATAAGATGTCAACGCTTTTTCAGGGCTATTTTTCACCAGGTTCGTTAGTATTTTCTGTCTTCAGGTCTCACCAACACTTGCCAGAACATTTTCGCAATATCAGTAGTAATCACATAATTCCAACATCTCATCTTCAGCAAAATATATAATACCTCATTTAGACTGGGCGGTCCGACTATTTATTTATTTATTTATTTATTTAATTACGGTATTACCATTTTACAAATATTAACATTAAATAATACAATTAAAAGAAAATATATACATAAAAATAAGAAAAGAAAAGAAAAAGTAAATAAATATATTTATGTAAAAAACTATATATTAGAACTAAACATACGTATACGCAAGACATAATTAATATAACAGAAATAATTTTAACATAAAATAATTTTAACATAAAACAAATTCTTTTTAACCTGATTTATACATTTTGACAAGGCGAAAGGTCGATCAATTTCAAATGGTACTTAAAACTATCAAAGGAAGTACCGAATAATAGAAAGTTAGGGGAAGAGCAAATCGAATTACAAAATCTAACCATCCTGCGCAAGGGATTGTTTCTAGCAAAACAATTTCGATGGAAATTTTCTCGGAAAATTTGATGATTCCTTGTTCTTGATGGCATATTAAAATTTAATTCTGCCAGTAGCTCACTGCAATTAATTAAACCATTTACTATTTTAAATAGAATACATAAATCACAATATAAACGTCTTTCACGAAGAGATGATAACTTTAAAAATAAAAGCATGCCACTACGACTATAATCTAATCTGTTTATTCCATTACGGTATGAAATATATAAAAGAAATTTGTTTTGCACTCGTTCAATTTGATCTATATATTTTAAATAAAATGGAGACCAAATACATGAAGCGTATTCCAATTGAGGACGTACTAAAGAAATAAATAAGTGTTTCTGGATGTCTATAGAAAATACATTGGCAAAGCGATTAACCAATCCAAGGGTTTTCAATGCCTTACAACATATTGTGTTAATATGTTTTGAAAATGAGAGGTTGCGGTCGAATATAACACCTAAATTCTTCACATAATCAACTGAAGCCAGTTTGGATCCATTAATGTAATAAATGTTTTCTACAGTACGTCCTCTACTAAATGAAATAGTGAAGCATTTGTCTATATTAAAAAATAGTTGGTTGTCACCACACCATTTATAAATATTATTTAGGTCATTCTGCAAATATATAATATCAGTTACATTTTTTATTGATTGGAATACTTTAAGGTCGTCTGCATATAATAGAAAATTGCAATGTTTAATATAAGTGTTAAGGTCATTTATAAATAGTAAAAATAGAATGGGTCCACAGTGGGAACCCTGCGGAACACCAGAAGTAATATTGATTGCTCTAGAAATGAAACTATTGATTTTAACAAATTATACTCTATCAGTCAAATAACTCTGAATCCATTTTATAATATCACTACCAAAACCTATGCGATGTAATTTATCTACTAAAATAGTATGAGAAACCCGGTCAAACGCTTTGGAAAAGTCTGTATACACTGTATCTACCTGACAATTGCTCTCAAACGCCTTTAATATATAATCCTGGTATATAAGTAAATTTGATACAGTAGACTTTCCAAAACAAAAACCGTGTTGCTCATTACAAATAATATGTTCACAAAAAAACATTAGTTGCTCGGCAATCATTTTGTCAAACATCTTTGGAATGACAGATTGGATAGAGACCCCTCTATAATTCATAATATCTTCTCTTGAACCATTTTTAAAAACAGGCCTAATATAACTTTCTTTCCATATTATAGGAAAGACACATTTTTTCAAAGAAGTATTAAATATTTTATTTTTATGGTATTCCATCAGGACCAGGATTACAAGAATTTGGTAACATGTTAATAGTATTAAAGATATCTGTTTGACTAATATAGAAATGGGTCAAGTTAATTGAATTTTCAGAAGTTACCATAGATGGTAAACCCCTGTTTACATCGTTTACATATACTTCAGAAAAATATTCCGCAAATAAATTAACGCAGTCATCCCCTGAATTGCATGATCTATCCTTAAAATGCATATACTTAGGATAACCATCTGTCTTTCTAAATGCATTTATATAATTCCAAAAAGATGTAGAATCATGTAATATATTTGATTGAATTTTGTTGATGTAATTGTGGTATAACTTTTCATTTAATGTTTTGCATTGCGAACGTAGGTGTTTAAACTGTTCATAGTCAGTAAAGCTACCACTTCTTTTATATTGAGCATGAGACTTCTGTTTTAATTTAATTAGTCTAATTAAAGTAGAATTAAACCACTTTGGGAAAAAGGATGATTTAATGCGTTTAATAGGAACATATTTCTGAATCGCATACCTGCAGACAGAATAAAATTTATCAAGAATAACATTAATATCATCGCCAACCAGGTATTCATTCCAAGAAATGCTTGACAAAAAAATATTTATATTAGTATAGTTAGCAGCTTAAAAATTAAATATAAAATCATTATATAATAATGATTCAGTGATATCATTAGTGTCCACAGATATTGCATAAGGTATATGATGGATGCTATCAGTAAAAAGAGGATCATCTGAGCGTGATACAATAACATATATATTAGAAATAACTAAATCTAAGAAAACACCACGATTGTTGGGTATCATATTGATTTGACGTAAATTATGATATTCTAATGTTTCAGCTAATAATTGAGCATATGTACAATCATTATTAGTAGACAAAATCTGCCTATTATTAAAAGACCAAGAAGCACGTGGTAAATTAAAATCACCACAAAAAATAAAATTAGAGTGCGGGTATAAATTACAAACATAATCAACGGAAGAGCAATAATCAACATAAGATGATATATTTGATACTGGCGGAATATAAACAGCTGAAAAAATAAATTTATCACATACTTTCACATATAATTCCTCAATATTTGATATTACAGTTAAGGCAGTGCTATTAAGGCGTGAATGAACTGCTATCAAAACACCACCTCCACGTGATTTAGCACTAGTTTTATAAGACCGATCACATCTAAATACTGAAAATTCATGAAGACCTAATTCGCTATCATTTATCGATGAGTCTAACCAAGTTTCAACAAAAATTAATACATCAAAATTAAGAAACAGGATGGTGGTGACCGTTACTATGTGGTATTTCATTTTCAAATGTAGGATGAAATAAAACACAATTTTCTATGTTTTTTACCACGGTATATTAATGATTTTACATTAATGAATTATGTTCGACTATAGTTTCGACTCTTTCAAGTCATTATCAAGTGAATTGATTTTAGAAATACAGAGGTATATATAGGCAGGTTACAGGTAGGTAATTATGGCGGTGCGATTTACGGCGAAATTCAAGGGCGGTACATTAAGCGGGATTTTTGGGGCGCGTTGTGTTAAGTGGATTATGCTAGTTGAAATAAGCTGGAATTATACAAATCAGTCTGTTCATTTAAGAGATTAACGTTAACGGCTTTTCTTTTTCTTGAGATTTCTAAAGCTTCTAGCATGTCGAGTTTTGGGCCTTTATTACAGGTGTGCAGTATCTTCATCTTGTCTAATGGCGGGAAACTATGTTTTTGGTCTAGGCTGTGGTTTGAAAAGGAACTATTGTTGTGGTGTAATCTGAATGCTCGGAAATGTTCTTTATATCTCGTTTCGAAGTTTCTTCCGGTTTGCCCTACGTATAAACTATTGCAAAATTAACAAGTACCTAACTTTAACATACTATGGCCTCAGTTCAGACAAAATTGCTAGTGTTCTCAAAAAACAAGATTATCAAATTGCCTTCAAACCTTATTCAAAATTGACAAATATCATATTTAATGCGAAAGACAAAATCAAAAACAATAAAAAACCAGGAGTATACCAATTAGAATGTCCAGAGTGCAATAGCGTCTGTTGATTTATTCGTTGATTGTGATGA
This sequence comes from Ontholestes murinus, assembly GCA_963969525.1. Taxonomy (NCBI): domain Eukaryota; kingdom Metazoa; phylum Arthropoda; class Insecta; order Coleoptera; family Staphylinidae; genus Ontholestes; species Ontholestes murinus. The sequence goes on from OZ018388.1 coordinate 68,961,080, forward strand.
AAGGGCATTTTCTAGTTTAGATAGTCGTTCTTTTATGTTATTTATTTCAGTTAGAATATCCAACATTGATGTTTGAAATTCAGTTTTGAAAAGGGAAGCAAGTTCCTTTTTTAAAACAATTTTAATTGTATCGTTAATAGACGACGAGGAACTTTTTTGTCGGGTTCTTATTGATGGATCAGCAGGCATACAAGTAGTGCAAACCCAGTAGTCACCATCGCGTTGTTTAGCTTCATTTATATAATATTCTATTATATCTAGTGTACAGTTCAAACAGTCCGAATGAAACCATTTACCGCACTTTCCATGGCATTTAAGCGATTCGGATCTAGGGCTTATAATTGCTTTACAAATATTGCAATTAATAACCATAATTAATATTATTAATAATAATAAACAATGACTATCAAGATGTCATTTAAAAAAAACCGTCGAAGTAGGAGCAGATTCGTTGAAAACAACTCTTAACTTTAAGAAGAGAAGAACGCGATAATTATATAAATAGTAGTAGTCATGTATGCCACCTTTTAATTCATGCATATGTCCTAATGTAGTACATTAATTCATAAATATGCGGTACTCGGCATATACTTGCTTTATTAGTCTTCGTTCTAAGGAAAAAAAACCTGCTTTGCTGACGGATATGATATTCCTAACTATGATGTGCTATCCTTAAAAGGAGGTGCCACCTGGAATCGCACGTTGATGCCTCGCGACTTTGTTTCTTCGAAATAATTTTCACGTATTATATCAACGGGCGCAAATAATTCATTCTTGTAATTTTATAGTTCAGAAACTGTTTCGCGAATGCCTACCAATTCTATTACAATGTTAACAGTGTTGCCTTGTTCAAGTTCGAGATTGGTGGTAACCCTCTGTTCACAATGCTGTTGAAGTGAGTGTTGAATAATGTCAACGGTTTGAGTATAATTTCTCTTTCAAACATGTGTCTGAAGTGGGAGTTTCATATGATGATATCCAGTTCTTATGGATACAAAAATTCGGGATTGGCTAATTGATCACCGGTCGGTATTCTAGATCGATCGAAATTTAATTGGCATGCAGAAATTAGATTAGATTTATATCCTCGATGACAAGTGCACTTATATTTGTATCAATCAGAGTAGCGAGAAGTGATTTGTATAAAAATTAGTTCACTAATAGTGAATTAATTGGATGAGTTACGTGAAGATAAACTTAATTATAAAACTAAAAACTTTTCTTCACGCAGTTTATTTGAATACCAAATATATGTGTAAAGAAAGGTTATTAGTGCTTTATTTTATAATCTAGTTCACTAATATCACGAGTTGTTTGACCTACTACTGAGATCCGTATGTTCATATTTATTTGGTCAAGATCAAGAGGGTTCGCACATGATGTCAGGTTAGCTTGAGCAGTAATTTTCCGCACAGTTTATATTTTCTCCGCTTGATCTTGACTGCTATCTTACAGGATGATAATAACACATTTGACGGGGTGTAGACAAAATTGCCTATAGTCGAGGTTGTTGGGGTACTGGGAACCAATGCTAAAGTTAGTTTGAAATGGAGTAACGTATAATATTTTTATACCATTTTCAATTGTTTGTCGATCTGCATTTGAAAACCGGTTGATTTAGGCCAATGCAGTTTCTCCTCGACAAGAGTGTGCCCTATCAAAGAGAAACTAAAGCACAGCCGGTTGATAAACTTTTCGCATTTGTATATTAGATGTCCGTGGTTGCTCAGGTCACATATTTTTTGGATGAAATTGCGGGTTTTGGTGGTGAGTATTCATATATATTAAATTTGGGGAAAAATCCACCGCCCAGCTGGGATTCGAACCCATGCCCATAGCCCGTAAGCAGGCACTCTACCCACTAAGCCACCGTGTCCCCCAAAAGGTCACAATTGATGCCCATAATTTTAACAGGAGACACCTTGGATTTTGGATTAATGTTACAATCACTCACATGATGTTTGTTATCTCACGTAGCTTCTATTTTTACTTCGAAGAAAAAAACTCATCGTAAGTTGGCATTTCATTGCAGATTCGTCCTTCAAACTCTTCTCTATAGTATTATCCAATGTTTTCGCCATCAATTCAACTAGGAAGTCACTATAATGTAGGATTGGAATGTATCGCAATTGCATAGATGAGGTGGCATAAGTACTTATGACTATCCTGCTTCGTCCTTCCCATTCTTCTCTAAAGTATTATCCAATGTTTCCGCAATCAATTCAACTAGGAAGTCACTATAATATTGAATTAGAATGTATCGCAATTACATCCTTGAGGTGGCGTAAGTACTTATGACTATATCGCTTCAGTTGTGGCAGATGAATGAGCGATTGAATGTGCCGTTTCACAATTAAGCTATCATGTTGATAACGATCATTCTGTTGTTTCTATGCGAGATCATACTCACTCTAAGGGTCCTTTAAAAACTTCAGTAAAAACGGCTCCTTAAAGGTAATAGAACTTCTGCGTATTTAATAACGATGCATTGTTTGGAATATATATTAGAATAACTTACAAAACTGAGCTTTGATATTTCCCGCTGAATGTTCCCACAATATACCTTTGACCAAAACGAATCGTTCAATGGAAATCGCTATAAACAAACTAAAGAAGTGCGTGTGATCGTCAATTTATTTATAGAGGGTTTCGACCGAATTGTATTAGAATTCTCCTCTTATTTTCCGTCCCTATGGTTTAGACAAACTTAACATATTCAATGAAATAAATCCTCACTTAACCCGTGGTGAAACATTATTATGTTAATTAGGAGATTAATTAAACACTTGGTTTTTGTTTCACTATTATATTTATATAGTAAGTAAAAAAAAGTTTAGGTAAACTTTTAACTCAACATATTCCTTAATCGTTTTAACAATATCCACCTAAAACAAAATTTACAAGGGATAGAATTGCCATTTCTCGGCATATTAATCAATGAAAATTCCAACGGTCCTCTAGGCTACACCGTAAACAAAAAACTAAACCCTACAAACAGATACTTCCGCTTCCCATCATCACCCTGCCCAAATTTCTTCTACGGCTAAAAAAAACGGCTAAAATATTTATGACCCACTTTAATAGGATACATATTAGCTTAGCGTACTCTTGATCATTCCCAAAAGTCTAAAAATTAACCTAGCCTAATCTTTACTTTATACAATATTCAGAATGTTAACCTAGCATACTTTTGACCCCAATAATCTAAATATTAACTAATAGTACTCTTGACCTTACCCACTAGCTTAAATATTAACCTAGCTTACTTTTGATCTTACCAAATAATCAAAACATTATAAAATTACTTACATTCATTTAAATTCACTTCAGAAAACTGAATGATAAGGGTGAGCTAATAATAAGAACGTCTCAAGACAAATTGATAAACAAAGAGGGTAGGAGGATGGGGGATTTGTTAATAGAGACGGGATGGGAGATATTAAACAAGTGCATTAAAGGTGATTGCAAAGGGAAGAAAACGTATATTGGATAACATAGATCGTTAGTCGTTGATTATGTCATAATAAAGGGGCTAAACAGGGAAGAAGTCAGAAGAATGGAGGTGGAAGAAGTCTTATGGTCTGACCATTTGCCAATTATGGTGGAGATACAGGTGGAAACATTAAAGAAAATGAACGAAAACAGTAATGGTGAAAGCTAGAGGATATTGTGAGTGCTATTAGGAATATGAAGAAGTGCTTAGAGAAGATTAACTGTAATGAAGTACAAACAATGGAAGAGATGAAAGTGATCGTTGCGAGATGCGGAAGAAAAGATGCTTTTAGTTTGATGAAGTCTGTCGGGATGCAAAAGGTAAGGAAGACATTGAGGGAATGGAGCTTGGGGTGTCTTTACAATAATGGACAGATAAAGTAGTATAATGAGTGAAGAGCCAAATGATGCAGAGAAACAAGAGTCAATGGGAGAGGTTGAAGAGTTTACAGGGGAGAAAATAGAAAAAGCGTTTTATGAGATGAAAACTGGAAAGTTGCTAGGCTGGACGGGTTAGAGGCAGAAATGTGGAAACAGATAGGAAAGGAGGAAAGAAAGGAAAGCGAAAGTTCAGAGAGTTGCTGAATCAAATGTGGAGTGGAAAAAGAGACTTCCCAAAGGCGTGGCGTGTTAATTATTTACCTGGTATTCAAAGGAGGAGATATATTAAATGTAGAAAATTATAGAGGGATATCAATTATATGTGCTGGGTACAAAATTTTCATGACCATGGTAACGAATAAGCTGGAGAAAGAGGTAAAGTCCAAAGGAATACTAGTTGAGACGTAATGGGGTTTTAAAAAATGGAGGGAGACATGGAATCAAATCTTTACACTGGCGAGAATTGTGGAAAAAGTGTTTGAAGAAAAGGGCAGTATATAGGCTGTTTTCCTGAATTTAAAACAGCGCAGGATACTGTACCGAGGGAAAGATTATTGGAATGTTTGAGAAGGAGAGGAGTGGGTACAATAATGGTAGAATGGTATATGTAAGAACGTGGGAGGAAATTTTTTTCAAAGGTTTAGAATTTGGATGGGGGTACGACAGAGCTGTCCGTAGAGCCCTTTACTGTTTAATATATATTATATAGGTATATACTAATAAATTGGAAGATGATTTGAGAAAATGGCAAGCGGGCAAGGTAGTGAGGCGTATGCAGATGATGTAGTGCTTTTTTGGGAGATAAATAGGGTTTATCTGAAGGAGCTCATACGATCCAAGGTATGAAAGGTAGCAGGTGTATGGGAGGGTGCCAAGAATAGTGTTTTCTTAAATGAAGACAAGCTTACCCTGGTCCGAGTTAGATGCGGTTCGGAAGGTTTGGATGGGGGAAAGGTATGGTAGGTATGCACTGTGTACGAATGGGATAGATACATGGAGTCATTTGGGAGAAGAGTGTGAAGAATTGCGTAAGGGTTAGTGGAGAAAAACCAGAAGGTAACAGAATTGTGAAGAGTATAAAGTTGTTAAAAGTTTTGGCCAGTCAGGGGTGGGAGAGAAAGATCAAGAGAAAAGTATATTAGAGTGTTTTTATATAGAAGTTTATATATAGATTATTTTTGTATGTTAAAGTTGTTATGCTAATGAAGGTTTTTTAACTTACATTCCTCTAAATAAACCTATTAGTTTAAATATTGTTTGAACCTACCATTAACATTTCCTTATTATCCACATATTAACCTAACATAATTCTGATCTTCTCAGTAGTGTACACACAAACATATCTAACTTATCTAATAATTTAAGAATGAACCTAACGTAATTACCAATGGTTTAAATTTGAGATTTTTCGGAAAGTAATCTCGTTTTAGAAGAATACGATTGTCTTACAGTGAGTACATATTTTATTCAAGTACATATTGTTCACTATGATGCACTGCCTTTTGCTATCTTTTTAATTGTACCATGATCCTACTCTCATAGATTTTTGCTGACCATGTTTTACTTCTTATTTAAGGTAAAAGATTTTTAGAGAACGTAATGTATAATAATTAAACGGTGACAAATCAGAAAAATATGGTGGGTGTATAAATATATTTCATCCAAGCTACAAAAGCTTCTGTCGAGTTACTATTATGTAAGGTCACCCATTTTTTATTGGAATACTGAACCCTTTTTATTGATCAGTTCTGGGGATTTATGTTTAAATGAATCAATAAGTTTATCCAGCTAAACAAAATACATTTCAAAATTGATATTTTTGTTGTCGGGTAGAAGCTCACAAAAATAGATCATTGAAATCTAAACAAACAGATTGCAAACACTTAGAAAATGTATATCTTTCTAGTTGCTTGAGAAGAAAATCAATTCGTCTACGTAAGAACACGTGCAACTTATATATCGATCTTTAAAATGAGACCTTAACATTTTAAATGAATTAAACTTTAGACTTTCAGCGATCTCACATATTGTTACGTTTGCAGATTTGCATCAAATAATGCCTTTAGCTTCTACTGGTCTTGCAGTAAAAATTTCCAGATCGAAACCAGTTTTGGTTATGACTTTCAATCAATACATCTTCTTCATACACATTTGATTTTTGTTCTGGCTTGAATGGCATGGTAACCTTTTCTACACTAAAAAAGTAAAATATCTCAAAATTGATACTTTCATAAGTATATAATGTAATGAATTTAATTAAGCAATTAATTTAGTTATATTTATACTAATAAATAAAATTTAATCAAGTTAACCACTTAAAAGTGAGGAAAATATTATTATGCGTCCGATATAACAGTGGCTCACTCTGTACAACAATAGGCATTACAGTTTCAAATTGTGTCCGGATCTATTTCGCGCCTAACCCTTTTCACGAATCTGTCCCTTGGGACCGTTCACCCGCTATACCTTTAAATCAGAGTTGTATAATGGCAACTGGCCTATTGTTCCTTTACAGCCGAGCTTATGTCTTCTTTCTTTTCACGGCCGCCGACAATATTTCACCCAATAACTTAAGGGAAAGTTTCCTTTGTTGAAAAAGGGCCTCGTAAAGTGTACGGCGATGCCACTCATTAAATTATAAATGTTCGAGGGGAAATTAACGAGACCGAATAACAGTGACGCCTTTAATATTTCACATCCTTTCGTATTTCTGGTCGGATGGCTAAGCGCGAGGAGAATATGTGCGAGCGCATAAGTCTCGAGTGACATGTTTATGAAAATTGCTGGATTTTAAATGTCACCTTATTTTATGGCTTTCGCAAATTCACGCTAGATCAGACGATCAAATTTATTCTGTTGGGTAAATAGTATTTATAAACACCCGGTTGACGTAAATATTCACCGACTCGTACAATGCTCTGGCGGAATTGAGCGAGAGTACTTACTTGTATTAATCGCATATGTTCGGATACCTTTTGATCTAGTTATTTCTTTTAAGAGAGAGTAAGAGATTGAGTTTCTCTGTGTAAGGGCGGTTGACATGAATTCGGATTGTGGAAGCCGGCGGCATGTGATTTTATTGTAGCAATCTATCAAGTGCTTTCAGCTTCAATCAATTTGTAGTATTTGTAAATTCGTAGAAGAGGACATACTCCAAGCCAAGAAATAATTCTAACTGTAACTCTCATCGTAATTATTGGATTAATTTCTGCAAAATAGTAACTTAAGTATAAATAATTTACATTTATATAGGTGCTAACAAAATTAGAGAAATTTTTGTATATAAATATAAGTCTGATCTAAAAAAATTACTGTATCCTGCTTTCTTTAATAATTTAGAAAAAATTATTTACTTATTTATAAATAAAGTTTTTAAATTTGATATTAATAAGCATTGTCCATTCATATTAATGTTTATACAGGCTGGGATAGTAATAACTCCCATATTTTAAAGAAAAATTTAAAAAAAATATACGAGGTATCACTAAAAACGTTTTATTTCCGAAATGTGATTACAATAGAGTTTTTTTTAGCCTAAGTTTTAAAGATTAAATCATCCAAATGGTAATCTTGTCACGCGATTGCACATTTGGAGCCGTTTTTAGAAGATTCATATTAATTTCCCTAATATGTCCGGTTAAATTCTTTTATTTTTTTCTTGAATGGCCGTCTTTAGTATATCTAAAGATCGAGGATGATGTTTGAAAACCTCAGCTTTAAGGAACCCTCATAAAACAAAGTCACACAGTCATAAATCAGGCGAATGCGATGCAGTAGTTGAAAAATCACAACGAAACAAAGTTCAAATATTAAATTCTGTTTCGAGTTGGATAGATGTGATGCAGAAACGTACTAATCCCTAAAAATATCTTTGGGGATGAATGCATGCCTTATGCACAGATTTTAAGTTGATTTGCCAGATTCCATAACGGTTATAAGGACCTTGAAAACAGTGACTGAGCACCTCTCGCAATAAAAAAAAATCAACGAGGAATTAGAAGATATTCTTCGCAGCTACTGCTGTATGTTTGCAAGACTCATCAAATAGGAAACTGGGATACCTAAACACACAGTATCGAATTTTGACCAACGATTTGTGCGAAGGTGGGTCCCACACTCTACAATCTGACAGGTAACCAAAAATAATAAGAAGTTTAGCATTGCAAAGCCATGTTAAAAATGTCTGAAAGGAAGCCAGCAAAAATTTCTACAAAAAAAAAGAAACAAAACGTTAGAATGTGGTATGAAAATTGCCATAAAGGCCGAAAGAGTAAAAGAATACGCTTTCAGTACAACAAAATCCAGAGTATACTGACAAGAAAACATTCAGCATTGCCTTAATTTTGCTCTACTCAATGCGTACTCTTTTACTCTTTCAAAATTTAAAGGAAATCGGTTACATTGCTTAACGCAGAAATTTATTTATGATTTTGGTCCAGAATTAATCGACTTTGGACACACAGTTGTTTTTTGCTGCACGATAAATTACTAATACATAAAGCCATTATGGTAGTGAATTGAATGCGACTTTTTGCGTATTTTTCAAACTAATATTATCGATGAAAGGAAATTGTTTCGATATTCTCCAAATCATCCAAAAAACTTCAACCGCTATACCAAAGGCCATCCCAGCCCATAAATATAAAACATTTTTAGAGAAACTTTTTGAAGGTTTCCAGCGTATTGTATTAAATCAGAAAAAAACAATTTCGAACATACAAGAATAAAAAATTAATTAATTTATTTGATTATTCTAGGATTCTAGAGTGATAACATCATTGCCCCCTCGGTACCAAGACAGGCCATTTTCTGAAGGGTTTGAAGGTTGCTTGTTAAGTTTTGGCCCACTATAATATTGAGTCATATACCATAATGTACACTTAATGTATCATTCTGGGTTTCAGTCCCCATGATCTGCCAAAAAAAACCCGCGGTATATCCATAGTTCGGCTGTAACTTTGTAACAGCGCAATTTCTTGTCCTTTCATTTTGGGAGCTTTGATATTCAGTTTCCTATGATTGACAAAAGGTACTACAGTTTTATCAAGATTGACATTGAAGCCTATTATCAGATATCATTTTATTATAGTATCATAGGCACATTAGGCGAAGGATGATATGAAAATTTTACCCCTCATGACAATTGCCATGTTGTCAGTATAATCTTGCATACAATAATCCTTGCGGACCAAGGTCGTCATCCACCATGATACACCAGAGCAGGGACAAGGTGGCGCTATTCATCATTTTGCTGATGTTACCTTGACTCATCTTATTGTGGGGATATCGATACCATTTCTGATGAAGGTTGTGTTGTCAGACTCACGGATTATTAATTTTATATATAATGAAGAAGTTCTAAAAGCTCGAAATATTATACAGAGACTCGTAAAATGTTGTCGGTCTAGGTATTCAGAAATTGAAATAATAGCAATTAAACAATACTTAATCTTCCCGTGAAAGTGAAAGCCTCCATAATTACTTATCATACTTAATCTTATTAGGCAATTGATGATAGAAAGAAGAATTTGTATGTGTTCTTGAGTTTTGTGAAAATTATATTAATAATAAAAATTCCTTTCTTCACTGTTTTTATTTAGGCACTAAATGAACATTTCGGACACTATGTGTCCATTATCAATAGTTGATTAACAAGTTTTTCAATAATGTCGTTACATTTATAGAGAAGATGGATTAATAGAAAAACCTAAAAGTAATTATTTCAGTATAGGCTGATTATGCTTCTTAAAACTAGCCGCTTGTTGGGAATGCCACAGTTTCATTAGCGCTAATTCTGTGAGGAATTAAGTATAGTAGGTTTTTTTTTAATGTACTCAAATCGAAATTCAACAGATTATAAAAGTTCTTTTTCATTTCGATCTCTTCTATCATATTTAAATTGTAAACTTTTTATTATAAGATCAGATTAACACCACCTGGTCACGATTGTTTTTAATACCTAATTATTATAGAAAATGTAAATAATTAGGCTAAGTATAAAGCCTTGTGGAAGACCAATAAACAAATATTTTGGGTTACTGTAGAAAGTATATTGTTCAAGGAAAAGGACTTTAAGGTCTATGAGTGACTTTAACTATACCTAGTCTGTTACAGATACGAATAAGTGAATGATGGTTGATAAATGTTCTGCTCTGTTTCTACTTAACCTCAAAATTTGTACGAATTCGCTGGCTTAACATTTCATGTAGTCACTTTGAGGGCGTCAGTCGAAAAATTAACACGAAACAAAGATTAAATATTAAATTCTGTTTAGCGCTGATCAAATGTGATGCAGAAACCTACGAACTCCTAAAAATGTATTTGAAGTTAAATGTATGTCCTGCACAGGTTTTACGTTGGTCCGCCTAATTCCATGACGGTTATAAGGACCTTACAAGCGGTGACCGAAAGTAAAAAAATTCTTCGCAGCTATCGCTGTGTATCTACAAGACCCATCAAAGAGGAAACTGGAATACCTAAAAACATAATATTAATACAAGCATTGAAACTGTTGGCGAAAATTGGCATTTCGAAAAAAAGAAACAAAACGTCAGAATGCGGTACAAAAATTGCCAGAAGAGCCACAAAATAAAAACAATGCTGACCATTTTCCTCGATTAAAAAGAAATTGATTACATTGGTTAACATAGAAATTTATCTAGGATTTCTACAAGGATTGTGATCCAGAATTCATCGTGTCTCGCCAGAATGTTAAGAGATAGACAGTTTTTTTCTGCACGTTAATTTACTATCACACAAAGCCATCATCGTTGTCATCAATCATCCTGCGTATTCACCTAATTTTGTTAGATGTGACTTCTAGCTATTTTTCAAACTAATAATGTCGATTAAAGAAAATTTTTTCAGTCTCCTTCAAATCATCCAGAAGATTTCAACCGTAATACTAAAGACCATTCCAGCCCATAAGTATAAAACATTTTTGGAGAAAATTGTTGAAAATGGTTTCCAGCGTGGTATTAAGTTATAAGAATAAAATACCACTATAACTAGAAGAACTTCTAATTTTTATAAAATATAGTGGTAAAAATAATATAATATCGTGTTTTAATTACAACTAATTCAAGTTATACTACGAAGTAAACTACCACTAGCACCAAATAGTTAAAAAAATTATACAATTTATTTGCTTATTCTGGGATTCTAGAGTGATAACAACATAGCCCTCATATTACCAGGACAGGCCATTTTCTGAAGAGTTTGAAACTTCTTTTGCACCATTGCTTGTTAAGTTTTAATCCTCTACTGTGTCATATCATTTTGGGTTTCAGTCTCCGCGGCATATCCAAAGTGCCGCTATAACTTTCAAGGATTGTTTTCACCTGATCGGTCAGCGCAATTTCTTGTCCTTCTACTTTGGGAGCTTTGATATTCAGCTTACTACGATTAGCGAAAGTTACCACTACAGTTTTATCAAGATTGAGATTGAAGCCTTCCACCAGAGACTATTTTACTATCTTATCGAGGACGCCTTGGGCTAGGGACGATATGATGTCGAAATATTTACCCCTTATGAAAATTGCCATGTCGTCGGCAAAGCCTTGCATATAATAACTTGCACCATTTTGCTGAGGTTATCTTCATTCATCTTATCATGGGGATGTCGATACACTTCCTGATGGATTTTGAAGGTTTCGTTTAATATTCACGAAAATAACTAATGCAATAAACCGTGCAGAAAGTGATTACAACTTATTTTATATTGTTTCATCTTCACATAACTCATCAATCAACATGAATACAATCTCCTTTGCTGCATTGAAGTTTCTACGCCTGTAGTGACGCTATGAAGTGCATTCACTGTGGATTTTCGAGGTTAATAGATAAATTCATCAGGTGATGTTCAGCCCACTTTGGGAATAAATATCATCCTAGCCTCTTTCCATTCCATTGAAATATACTCTAGCATAAAGAGAGCTTTGCAGACTGCCTTCAGGTAGGGCCTATTATATAGAGCCTCTGCTGTAGCAGTTCAGTGAAACTGCCATCTGTGTCTATTCATTCTTTTGGTAATGAGTTTACCAGCCTCGTATTTGTTTTCTCTAGTAGGTAGGAATATGCCTTCTTCAGTAGATTGAGCAGTGTTTTCTTAAGAGTTCACAGATTTTAAGCCTGGAAAATGCGTCTTTAGAAAAACAATGAGAACTACCTTAAGCTAACTATGTTTGAAAAAAAACCTTACTATAGCTGCGTAAAATTATATAACAAGTTGTCGAAAACAATTACATTATTAAGCTCCTATTTATTAATAAAGAAAGCACTATTTAAAAAACTTTTTGATATTGAACCTTACAATATGCAAGAATTTTATAATTTCATAAATTAATATATATGTTGCACGATGTTTCATGCGAATATGATACTTCTTTATGTATGTACTATGTAAACAATGAAATAAAGTATATAATTATTATTATTACTACTCTATATTTTTCGTTTATATTCGTTCAACTCCTTGTTATATTCCTATAGTGCCTGTCTATAGGCATCCCAGTTGTCTGCTTTCTGCATTGCACTGTTGAAAGTTTTCTTGGCTTGTATCTTTAGGCGACCTATATCCTTGTTCCACCAGGGCACTTCTCTGGAAGGATATCTCCTATTTAGCGGATAACTGGATAACTGGATACATACGCCTTTAGGATGTAACTTCTATATAAATACCCTACTTTTCTTAACTCTGCTGTAGTTTGTATGTTTTGGAGATCGTCGGTTCCCATACTTAAACATTCTTCAGAGGCTACAGTTTGTAGGTTTTAGATTAAATTAAATTCACTTGGCTTGTTTCACAAATTTATAATTTATTCGACTAGTTTCGACTAAAGACCATTATCAAGAATGATGTACAAAAATTCTTGATAATAGCCTTGAGCCGAAACTGGTCGAATAAATTATTATTTGTGAAACAAGCCAAGTGAATTTAATTTAATCTAAAACAATATTTCACGAATATATTAATGAGAAACAAGTATATGATATATTAAGCTACAGTTTGTGTTCCTAGGATTTCTATATTCCATCCATTTTGAATTTTGCTTGCTGTGAAGGCGACAGCTAGAGTGATGTCCAAAACCTCCTACCATTGAATGCAAATACAAAAATGTAGGCTTTCTACCTCTATTAATAATATCTAAATTGTTAGAGATAATGAAATCTAGTAGTTCCCTACCTCTATTACATATTTGGGTACGCGCTGCCCTATACTATGTTGTGGACGTTGGCATCACGGCCCAGGAGGAGGTGTTTATTGCCCCTTCATACCACTCCATAAATCTACTTACCTCCTCTAGTGGTGGTTTTCCTCTTATCTTTTTTTTGTGGGAACTTCTACTAGAAATTTCTGGAATTAATATATAATTAATGTCTTTCTTGAGCAATAGAACTGCCCTTAGAATAAAACATTCTGTTTTATCGAGCATGCTTCAATTGTCTTAGGGTAAGCCTCTTACCAGTCACCTTTATAGTGATGTAGATTCAATTGGATACAACATATATTCGCCATTAGTGTGGTCTGTACCTCACTGGCACTGCCCCTCAAACTTTGTGTTTCTGGGCTTTCTGCTTTCTATCCGTTCCAATCAATAGTAGGTCTTTTTATGTTCCTGGTCATCGTTGATGGTAAATGATCCTTCCTTGGTTTTCCTTGGGTGGCTAGAGCAGGACAAGGCTCTTTTGGTAGCCTCACTCCTCTTTGCTGCGTCCTATCCTTGGAACTTAATTCAACCTGACCTAATAAATAGTTGATATTTTGGACCAACTTCTTAACCCTGTTAACGGGCTGAGAATCTACCGACAGAGTGAACTTGGGTCCTTTCGAATTTCTCCTTATTACCCTCCTTGAAGGTCTTCAGGTCATTCTGGGCCTCAATTAAAGCGATTATCTTCTCAGTGATATATCCCTTGCTATTAGGAAAGTAGCCAATCAGGATAATTATTATTTGTTGATTGTTTATAAGTACATTTTCAAGCTTGCTTTTCAAATATGATACATAGAAAATTAGACAAAAATATACAATTTCGGCAGCAAGCTGTAGGGCAGAATTCACTCTTGAAGAATGTTCTTCCACTCTAATCTCTAGGTCCTTTCTTTCACTGTTTCATCATACACAAACGCAGCTTCGGATACTTATGTTCAAGCAAAATAATCCTAATTTCTTCTAATAAGGAAGGACATGTACTAAATATTATGGTGAGAGACATATCTGCCTCTTCCAGTATCCTAACCTTGGCTTCCTCCCACAGCTTAAGATGTGCCGATGGGCCCTTTATTTTATTTTTATCAACAATGGCCTTACTTGCGGTTTTAATTTGTTTTTAGAATTGTATCCTATTTAACGCCAATTGCTGACTGGCTGTAAGATACAGTGTTGCCAGCGGTAATAGGCATTTTCACGTTTGGCTATTTACCCTTTTGGTCGTGACTACATCCGGTGTACTTCCAACTGATCTAGATCTCTTATTTGCTTTTCCGGGTGTTCTCTCAAGGGGCACTAATGTACGTCCTCTGAGTAGCTAAAGAAAGGAAAATGTCCATTATAGCAGAGCCGGACTGGAGGCTTCCTGGTAGTTATAATCCGCATAGATCAGACTAAGCTTCCTCTAAGCTGTACGTCCATCGACCATATGCTGTTCCACCTTTAATTGAGGTATTAGTTTGTTGTGGTTTCCTTTCCATCCGGGCGGTGAAACCAAGATAACCCACAAGACAAGACCACTAACAGCGACAAGTCCGATATGTCAGGCCAGATGGTTATTAAACCCAAACAGACCTGGCATCATAGACACTACTGCAGACCCTTAGCTACGTACTACTGCCGGGCATTGTTGTTTCATTATCTTTTGTTTTGGAAAAGTTTCCGTTTAGCGTAAGAAGTATCCGATCAAGAAACACGAGAAACCAGATGTAAAAGGGTTTCATATTGATGATATCCATTCTGACTTCATTGACGTTTTCGATAAAGTTTGTCCTTGTTTTACTAAAAGTGTAATAAGCTGGATCAGATGTTTCTTTTTTAAAACGTATCATCTATCAAATTTTTACATTATGCAATTGTTACTTTCCCTATATAGTATATATAGGGGGAGTATTGTTTTCGTGATTTTTTTTCAAAATTTTTTTTTGCGGAAATATCCGTTTTGGGGTCCCCTGAACCCAAAACACTAATTTCTGGAAAAAAAAATTCTGTGTCTGTGTGTGTGTCTGTCGGTGGGCGCTGTATCTCAAAAACGAAACATCGTATTGAGTTGAAACTTTAAACTTAAGGTTTCATCGTTAAAAACTGGAACTTAAAAGCTTTTGGTAAACATTCAAAAACCGGAAGTGGGTGTTTACTCGAGGCGTTTTTTTCTTTTTTTGCGATAATTTTTTTAATATGAAAAATATTACAGAATTTTTCAAATAAAAGTTAAAGGGAATGAGAAACTGAAGCAGTTTTGTTAGAACATATTTTTCATAAAATTCTTAACTTTCAAGAAAAAAAATAAAAATTGAAAATTTTGACATTTTTTGACAATTGCTAATAAACTATTGGAGTTACATGAAACTTGTATTACAAATAATTGTAGAGAATTCAAAAGTAAACAAATCATTAAGAATAGCCTTTTTGCGTAAACCTCATAGTTTTCGAGAAAAATATAGGGAAAGTACTATGATGCCCACATCACCATTTATATTAGATGAAATTAGAACTGCTTCCAAATTAATCCAAATTTATTTGATATTTTAATGAAAAGGAAGAGCGAAATATGAGTGTAAGATAGGCGGTTCTAGAA
This sequence comes from Ontholestes murinus, assembly GCA_963969525.1. NCBI lineage: Eukaryota > Metazoa > Arthropoda > Insecta > Coleoptera > Staphylinidae > Ontholestes > Ontholestes murinus. The sequence continues at coordinate 68,976,740 of OZ018388.1, forward strand.
GATCAGGTTCGTCATAAAGGGGAAGACGCATAACGAAATAAAAAGTTAGCTTCCGAGAATATTATATGATATTATTTCCATATGAATTTATTTGCAACATTTTATATATAAATTCATAAATATATACACCAGGGAAATATCTGTAATGATTTATGCAATTTTTAATCAAACTGCAATATATTACTATATTGCTTGAAAAAATTTAATATTCCCTGAGTGGAAAATTGCCCTGTGAACACAAACATAATAAGACTCACATATTACTATATATTAAATTCCCTGACATCAATATTAACAGCATGCTGGAATGTATATTTCCTGTAACGTTTCCAGAGCAAAATATATTAATATTTTAAATTACTTTCAATGCATTTATAAATATTTTCATATAACGTTTTATCATAATTATTTAAAAAAATAATAAATACCGATGCATTCCGGTTTCTCGGTGTTGCGCAACTGGATTAAATTATTTGTATTAACATAACAAAATTAATCTCCAACATGTTATGGAAATAAGAATCGGCGGGTTGAATGTTTACGCAATACGAAATGTCGAGGAATAAATTTTGTTTGATGCATGAGAGGTACGAGAGAAAGTTGCAGAAGTAAAATGATATTATTAAGATTGGTCAGTTTATCCATAAAGTTATGCGAAGCGTGTTAAAAATATTAATTTTATTATATTAATATTAATATCAAGCCAATAATTATGCCCATAATAAAAACATCAATTTACTTCTATGTTTAAATTATATTAATTTAAATTAATTGTCCTTATACCTAATAATTACTAAACTTGTAATTGTTATTAACAAGTACTTTTCTTATTAAAATATTAAATTTTTTAAAATATGTTTTGTAACATGTACTATTACTTTTAATGCTACTATTTTTGTTTTTATTTAAACAGTTAAAGTTACGTTAGCGTAGATAACTCATGATAGTCTTAGTTAAAATATATAAAATAGCATAACTAGGCAATATATTTGTATTTTCGCCATTTTAAGGTATCAGATAATTCTTATATGTCTGAACAACAGTTTTAGCTGTGGCTTGTTCCTAACGTTTAGTCCACCAATATTATGATCTAAGAATAGTTCAAACATTTTTATCTCAAGAGGTTATCTCCATTCTGAAAATCATTTCACTATTTCAGTTACTATAAGTTGGTGATAAAATCATATCTAATCAAAGGCAATTAATTTGGCACAAATTTCTATTAATGGAGTGGTTTTGTCCTTGTTTTGTATTTCCTAAGATTTTTAAGTATTTAGTAGCCTCATTTTATCATCGTGACCATATCACATTATTATAATGTTATTTGCTTTAATCCCAAGCACATAAGCCAATGTATCTACTAATCTAGTTGACTAAGCAAGTGCAAATTCCTAATTATACTCCTTTATAATAAGTAGTGTGGAACTCTGATAGTTAATTTTCTACCGCCTGTCCACTAAAACCCTTTCCCTCCAAGACATTGGCGGTAACATCTTACGATATTCTTCAACAGCATCTCTTTCCTTAGTTGACCGGGCTATTTACCCTGCCTTCTCCTTTTTGTCTTCCTCCTCTCGCCTTCTTGCACTTCTCTTTTCCGCATCCATGACCTACCTTCTGAGGACCTCCTTAGCAAACTCCTTCACGACTTCCTACTTTTCCTCCGTAGCCAACATGTAACCGACCAATGTATATTCTCTCCAATCCTCTCGAAGCCTCTTTCTTTCATCTTCCCACATCATTTATATTATTTTAAGAAAAATCTTATTTCAAAATTCAAAAATTCAAAATGTCGGATAAAATATGGCAGATCAAAAATGTATAAAACTGTCAGGTTTGCATAAAAAATTGTATATCGTTTTTTTTTACGACTGAGGCCGTAATTTCGTCCACCAAAATCCCCAACTGCTGAATCCTTTCTGCTTTTGCCACTTCATTACATCGAGCTTGTAGGAAATGTACACAAGGGCTTCAAAAAAACGAATCCAGGCATGCAAACCGGAAGGGCGAACAGTAAATGATCGTCTTTAATCGGTTTCTTTACTATGCCATCAATATAGTTCGAAGCAGTACCAGTTAAGGCACTGAGATTACGGACATGGATGTTTCCAGATAATGATATCGTCATGCGCAGTTATAACCTGAAGCGACGCGAGAGAAACCAAAAATATATTTGCATTGGTTTTATTTACATCATCACACTCATCGAATTTCAGTTTAAACGTGCTTTGTTTAGATGTTCCGTCGCATCCCCATTTACAAATCAAACGGAGATTGTAAAGATCGTCGGCGAGGCTGCGAATGACATCTTTTTGGACCAGCAATATTCTTTGTACCATGTGATCCAGTATGGCTTGAAGTTTTACATCAGCACTACTCTCGGTGATAAGCATGTCAATAGCGGGGGTAACATTCTTTTTTCGCGCTCAAAACATTTTTGGAGAATGGATATAATTTACATTATGATTAATACTCGAAGCTGATGTTGTTCTAACTATTTTTTGACAGTCTGTTGTCAATAAGTAGCGATAAAGCCTTATCTTTGGTCAGTTGTTTTCCGCAAACAGCATATAAGGAGTCTATATACTTAGTTGTTATGTTTAGACTTCCTTCGGCAATCTCTTTCACCACTTTCGCTGCATCCACGTTTTCCATATTGCGAAAGCTTATCTGCAATATGTAGGCAATCTCGTCGATGTAGTGTTCGTCTCGTGAATTCTGCGTTTTCTTCCTTTTGGATCTCTCACTGCACGCTTGAAAATCAGGGGATCAGACGCCCTCGAGGATGTTCAGGTGTGGTTTCGGCATTACTGCAACTAGCTTCTGCGTCCTTGGTAGACCTTACAAAAATCAATGTTATTTACACGTTTTGAAATAAAACTGAGAGAGAGAATAACATCTTTATTCGAACATCTATATATTCAATTAAAAACATTGACAAATGGAATATAATATACATAACTAAAGACTAAAAAGACCCTAAATCAAACTTTCATTTTTGGGATGTTTGGCCAGCTTTTCGGCATTTGGAACCATTGTGCGCCGCCCCCGTTTTCTTTGGTGCCACTTCCAGCCTGACCTCTTCTAGCCACTTGATCACTCGATCACTCTTTCCATGGCCTCTCTGGTGATACGCTTTGGGATCTCCATGTCGGGCCCAGAACGGAACCTTAAGGTACTTCTTGCGTGATCGATATTTCCTGAACTCGTCCTCCATTTTCATATATCAGCCTCCTATCGCTGGAGATTTATGTGGTAGGGCGGGAAGCCTCATTCTTTCATCGCGTTGATCACTTCTCTCCATGGCAGCATGTTGAACGCTTCAGCCACATCTACCGCCGCCATCACTAGCAGCTATCTTTTGCAGTGTTATGACTGTATCCATTGTAGACTCTCCCTTCCCGAAACAATTTGTCTCGGAGACAGTCCAACCAATTTCTCGATGTTACCTACCATCTCTAACAGTTTTTCAGCAATAAATTGACCTCGAGGCTTGCGGGCTTTCTGGTAGTTTACCGCTGTTAGCAATAAGAGCCAGTTTGGCCCGTTTTCAATATCTGGGGAAGACGACCTCGTGCAGATATTTGTTTATGCACTCAACCGTCACGTCCTGGTTTCCTCCAAGGTAAACTCTGATCACCTCGCCCGGTAGACCGTCGTCTCTGAGAGCGTCCCGTTTCGGCAGCTTGGATGGAATTGCTTCAACGGGGTCCATGTTCAGCCGTGGTCTCGGTGGTCAAGGGTTTCTACTTGTAGGAAAGCGTGGATTGATCACCGGTCCTGGCTGATAGCTCCTTAAATTCTTGCCTAAGATTTTGAAGGCCAGCCCAAACGGCTTTTTCTCTACTTCATCGCAGTGATCCTTCATTGCTGCGTAATATCTTCTTCCGAAGCGCCTTTATTTACGCGGTTTCCGCGATTTGGGTTTAAAATTACTTAAACACAATATTTAGGAATAAATATTTTTATTCACATAAAATTGAGCGTCATGCGAGAAATAATAAAATAATAGCAAATATTAACACACAAATACAAATAAAATCGAACAAATTGAAATAAAGTTAAGTTTAAGTAAAATGACAAAGCAACAGAGTTAAAATATAAAAAAATAATATTATCTAATAAAATATTTAGTTCTCTCATGTTCTGGATTTTATTAATTTTATTACCACTTTTGATGAATATAGCCAGTATGTGACCAAGCATTATTTTTGCCGAATTTCAAGGTTGCAGATTTCAAAGTTGATAGACGGAGAACTTTACTTATACGGTGTATTTTTTCTATCGCTTCTGATGAGATATCCAATCCGAGATTGTTTTTAAAACTATTACCCACTGTAGTGTTTATTTTTGTTTCTAGCTGCGATGCACAATTGTTCTAAAGAAATATTGTAAATATGTTAATTATGAATGCATTTTGAAATTTTTAAGCTAATTCCTTGAATGGTTTAATTTTTACAATTTCTTAAATCGCTGAATTCAATTTTATTTCCTTACAATGAAGTTTCAAGTGCTGCCATTTTGTTTCCAGCTGCGATGCGGCAATTTTTTTTGAAGAAATATTATAAATATGTTCACTATAAATGCATTTTGAAATTTTTAAGCTAATTCCTCAAGTGGTTTTGTTTTTACAATTTTTTAAGCCGCTGAATGCAATTTTATTTCCTTACAATCAAGTTTCGAGTGCTGCCATTTTATTTCTAGCTGCGATGTGGCAATTGTTTTGAAGAAATGTTGCAAATCTGGTTATTATAAATGCATTTCGAAATTTTTAAGCCAATTCCTCGAGTGGTTTTGTTTTTACAATTTTTTAAGCCGCTGAATGTAATTTTATTTCCTTACAATCAAGTTTCGAGTGCTGCCATTTTGTTTCTAGCTGCGATGTGGCAATTGTTTTGAAGAAATGTTGCAAATCTGGTCATTATAAATGCATTTCGAAATGTTTAAGCCAATTCTTTGAGTGGTTTTGTTTTTACAATTTTTTAAGCCGCTGAATGTAATTTTATTTCCTTACAATCAAGTTTCGAGTGCTGCCATTTTGTTTCCAGCTGCGTTGCGGCAATTGTTTTGAAGAAATATTATAAATATGTTCACTGTAAATGTATTTCCAAATTTTTAAGCTAATTCCTCGAGTGGTTTTGTTTTTACAATTTTTTAAGCCGCTGAATGCAATTTTATTTCCTTACAATCAAGTTTCGAGTGTTGCCATTTTGTTTCCAGCTGCGATGTGGCAATTGTTTTGAAGAAATATGGCAAGTGTGTTGTGAATGCATTTTGAAAATTTTAAGCTAATTCTTTGAGTGGTTTTGTTTTTACAATTTTTTAAGCCGCTGAATGCAATTTTATTTCCTTACAATCAAGTTTCGAGTGTTGCCATTTTGTTTCTAGCTGCGATGCGGCAATTGTTTTGAAGAAATGTTGTAAATCTGGTCACTGTGAATGCATTTCGAAATTTTTAAACTAATTCCTCGAGTGGTTTTGTTTTTACAATATTTTAAGCCGATGAATGCAATTTTATATCTTTACAATCAAGTTTCGAGTGCTGCCAATTTGTTTCCAACTGCGATGCGGAAATTGTTTTGAAGAAATATTAATATTATAAATGTGTTCACTGTAAATGTATTTCGAAATTTTTAAGCTAATTCCTTGAGTGGTTTTGTTTTTACAATTTTTTAAGCCGCTGAATGCAATTTTATTTCCTTACAATCAAGTTTCGAGTGCTGCCAATTTGTTTCCAGCTGCGATGCGGCAATTTTTTTGAAGAAATATTATAAATATGTTCACTGTAAATGTATTTTGAAATTTTTAAGCTAATTCATTGAGTGTTCTTGTTTTTACAATTTTTAGCCAAAATTAAGGGTTTACTAATTTATGAATTTCTCCAACTCGATTTGCCCCGAGCTTTTTAAAACGATTTAATTTCGACATTATCCATGATAACGATATCGTGAAATTGGTAAAGTAAAAACATTTATATTGCTGGAGATTTAATGACTCACTCACTCATATACATAGCTCTGCTAATAGAACAGCAGCACAGAGTTCCAATCGTGGAATGCTGGTTGTCTTAACAGTTGCCACTCTGGATTTAGCACATAGAAGATGGCTTGATATTCGTTGACATTGCTGCACTCTGACTACGTAAATAAAAGTACCGTCTGCACATCCATGTAGCTCCAGACCATACCTTCTTTCCTCATCCTTGGAATAGAAACTGATGCAACTTGCTTCAAATTTTCAGCATACTCGAGCCAGCGTTAAAGGTATACATCCGGCAGGGTATCGCGCCATCCACACTTGGATCTCCATAAATCTTGAATAACAATCTTGCCAGTAATTATAATTGGTCCAATTAAGCCCAGTAGATCGTACACTCGTATTTCTGACAAGATGCTTATCTTCGTTTTTGCTCTGGCTGGTAAGACATCACACTTGTAAGTTAATGTATCACTCACGGTATTCCATATTGTTCCTAACGTAGTAACAGAGTCGATGGTGCTATCATCGTTAACACTGTTACAATTGGGTTGAAAGAGTTCAGTATTATTGCTTGCTAACGCTTGAGCTCAAATTCTCCCCTGGCGGGAAGAGAATTAGTTTGATCGCGTACTTGTTTTAAATTACTTACAGTATCTGCACCCGTTATCAAATCAACCAGGTAAATGTCTGATAAATACTTCTGACTTGCAATTGGGTAAATATTGCATATTTTGAGCCTGTTCTCGAAGAGCACAGATAGCGAGAAATGAAGCACTTGGCGTTCCGTATGTTACAGCAATTCCCATGGTTAACAAATCTCCTGGGTTATTTTTCCACCAGAAACGCTGTTTAATATCTTCGAATCTCGCCCTTACCTAACCATACATCTTAGCGACGTCTGTGGTAACAACATATTTCCAACAGCGTCTATGAGGATCCTCCTTAAAAAGAAGTACCACTTTAAATCGATCTGTTTCATCCCTCCTGAAGTTCCGTTGAAAGTGTTCTTCACACCTTTCGTCTTTGTAGCTCTCTAGTTCCCAAAATTTTGTCACTATGTCCCCTAATCGTACCATTGATACACCGGCATTATTTTGTTGTGTAACTTCTGGGTCACTAGGTAACTGCCCATAAATTATCCAGCCGAAATATTGTAAAGCGATAATGAGTTCATCATTAGCCGACCGTCGCGTACTCTATCGTGATAAATTCCGGATCTGCTAACTCGATACCAGCAGGTATACGGGAAGAATCGAATCGAATCAAACGCGAAAAAATTTGATTGGTTATCCTCTCGATAACTAAAGCACTGATACACATCTTGAATATAGTCACCCGAGAGGCGATTTTTGTATGGACAGCGTCATTCAGCGTCTTTGTCTTTCCACCAACTGCTACATTAGTGTTGACGTGTCGCAGTCCCAGGCGTTTAATGCATGACTTCGGTGATAAGATTGGCTTGTGAGCCAGTGTCTAATATAGCTCGTACTTCTTCCTTTCGCATCTTGCATTATTACCTTGCACGTAAATAGATAACAATTACTTGGATGGCATGTATGCATAATTCACTGTAGAACTAGATGGTTCAACTGCACCAGAAAGATTGGCTGATTCCGATAATTTTGAATTTGATTGTTGTTATATATCCAAAATAGTATGATGAGGCTTATAACACACACGACAGGAACTGAATGGACATTTTTAAGCCGAATGTTTCTTACCAAGGCAATTAAAACACCAGTGGTTTCTTTTAGCAGTATTGTTCCGCTCTGATACACTTATTTTGGTAAATTGTTCACATTTATAAATCTTGTGATTTCCGTTACACAGACTGCATTTTCGAACCACGGTATTTGTGTGTAATACATTTGCTTTATGAGATGGGGATGGGTTGTTAGCACTAAACACATTGCTTTTAAATGCTTCCAACTATTTGCACTTCAAGTGTCTCAAGGTCATCATGGTTGGTATGTGGTCACACGTACGCTCTTCCCACTTCTTATGGAGATTTACATCCAATTTGTCAGGTACCAACTCGACTATAAAGTCATTATAATAATTAGTAAGCCAAGATATCCATTAAACGCCTTAGTGATACGTGGTCATCTTTTTCATATGTGGAAGGTTTAATAAAGTGTTTCTTGAATATGAATAGCTCTTTTTTGGTAGCGACACTTCAGTCGATTACAGGCGAGTTCGTAGCCAACATCTGATACTTGTATATACTAGATCCCTTTGTAAGTAATGGAACCAAACACATTTGTATGAGTTTTTACCTAGGGAAGTCTTCAAGTCGCTGATTTTTAACTTTTAATTCTTATATTAATTTAACCAGACTAAAAATATTTTATATTAGTGGTTAATATCTTTATACAGGAGTTTACTAAATAGAACTGTTTCTTATGAAATATCATTTAACTTATTTAGTCAATGAGATAAACACAATGTGTGGATCCAAAATATTTCTTTGTTAATAGCTTAGTTGGCATTAAAATTTCAAATATATTTTGTATACGAAATAAAATACTATATTAGAAAATAAAATAATATACAGAGTTTATTTTAAAACTTGTTATAAAAAATTAAAAATATAATACTCAATTTACTGCTACACCTACCTTCAATATTTCCAGAGATATTTACTTGATTCCACACATTTGACCATCTCTATATAATAACTAGCAAATATAAATAAAAATGCCAAAGACAAATCCTGAGAAGTCTAAACATTTACTCGCCCTATTAAATATCCGTCTTCAGATCAAACTCGCTCACATTCGATCGGAAAATGTTTGAAATGACCATAAACATAATCCCTACAATACACCGCCTTTAAAGGTCAAGTGTATATTTACGAGCATGTATTATTTATATGTTTACGCTCCATTGATTCATCGGATTCCATAGTATTATAACTGAATCATCGAACGCATCGAATCTCAATCAGATTCACCTTCAATTTTCGCATCGCAAGCAAGGACGGAAAATAAAACTCGTTATATCCCATACAGATTCGGGATCTACCTTGCAGATGATATCAATAACGATGCTATTCACGACTCGGAATCAATTGATGGAAATCTTATGTCTCGGAAAATTCGTAATATTCCTTTGGGAAAGGGGTGCAAGGACTTTAAATATACACTTTGCTGATCTTGATACGTTTCACACGTCGCCCCAACACTATAAAAAGCATACAAAGGAAAGATAATCCCCATCTCATGTTCACTTAACGGGTTATTTTTATATAACCCTAGGAAAGCAGCTTTTATTTTTACTGTAATTGTTTGATACGCTCGGAATGCTCAATTATTTTTATTGTGTGTTTAGAGTTTATTTTACAAGATTAATCATAAAATATGTTTATTTTATAACCACGCTTACTTCTAATATATTTTTCGCAGTAAATTAAGTTCGTACTTAAATGGTAAGACCTGCCCGTCATAGTGGATTATTCTTTACGCTCTCGATCGTTTATTATTAGCAAGTAATTCCATTTAAGTTTGTATTTCCACAGAGGCGAGCCATTATGTAAACAAATTGACGTCTCGAGCGAAATGGCTTTGCTTATGTATCGTCAACATAAATGGAGTTGATGCCTAGAATTGGTAATTCAAACGACGTTTTATTGATTGCTTATAATTTCGTTGCTGGATTTAGTAAAATATAGACATCTGAATATGCCAATTGCGGTGTAATTAATTTTACATATCCTGAAAACATTAACATATTCAATATTGGTTCTATAAGCATTTATAAAAAATAGGTCGGATAATGTGAATATTCCGCAATATTGCCTATATTTTTTTAAAAATTTATTCTAAGTATATGTGTTGCTGATGTCAGTCACATAATCGAGGTCCCGCATCGATGGCAGACCATCGTACGGTTCTTTCCGCCCCTGAGAACTCACCTTTGCAGATTTTCGTTAGGTCCAAAAATATGATCCACGAGATCAAGGACTACGCTAAGGATGCAGTCCAGTACATGCACGAGATTGAAAAGGATCAACAAATCCTGGAGAAGTAGAGCATCAAATAGTCGGAGCAGTACGTCAAGAAGGTGCAGGGAATCCGAGCCGTGTTGGCCAGGGATCATATGAAAGTGGTGTTTTTCGGGCGCACCTCTAATGGCAAGATTTCCATCATCAACGCCACACTTAGAGACATAATCATCAGCGGCATCAGTTACACCATCAACTGCTTATTACAGGTGGAAGGATCGCCGATCAACTTGGCGTACTTGGTGCTCCAGGGGTCCGACCAGCACTCTTCGGTAGAGTCCATTACCCAGTCGGCGCACGCGCTCTGCAAGAAAAATCTGAAGGAATTGGAGAACGTTCGCGTAAACTGACTAGGAACAGATGCCTCTTACTGCGCGAAGACGTCGTCTTTGTCGACTCCCCCGGCGTTGACGTAACGACCATTATGGATGAGTGGATCGACAACAACTGTCTCGACGCCGAGGTCGCAAACGCAGAATCCACATTGATGGTCACTGAAAAGAATTACCTTCACAATGTATCGATGCGCCTTTTAACACCCAACATATTCATCCTGAACAATCGGTAGGACGCCTCCGCCTTCGAGCCGGAACTCCTGGACCAAGTTAGGAAGCAGCAGCAAGAGGAAGCCAAGGAAATGATATCCTTCATTTCTTCAAAAGAGGCGCTATTAGCGCGTCTTGCCGAGAAGGGACAGAGCCCCAAGGCCACGCTCGCAGACGAATTTCAGAGCAGCTACTTCGAGTTTTAGTACTTCGAAAATGGGGAGTGCACGATTGTATTTGATTATCTTTTCAAAAAATCAATTCCTTCTTCGATAATATTTATAAATCCTCTCCGAAAATGTCTGCTTTATGATGTAAGGATTGGAGATTGTATTAGTGGCCACCTACCCACCCTACATAAACAATAATACTTAAGCCAAAACCCTGTTTTAAAGTTATTCACTATAAACGCAAACTATTTCAGATGGTTTAATAAAAACTGAAGGCAGAATTTACGATTAAAATTTTTTAAGTGGGTGATTTCTATCACTCGACCCCCAGCACGGTTAACAAAGTAGTGTTCTGTAAAAATAGTAATTTATTATCATTGTTGATTAGCTTTCTTAAAAACTGAATTTCTTTTTTGGTAACGTTTTTAAAAATTATTTCAGAAAGTTTTTGTTGATGTTAAGAGAATTGGAGGGTGGGATAGTGTCCACCCACCCACCCTACATATAAAATAATATTCAAATTAAAAATTTGCGTTTAAATAATTGCTTACAAATACAACCTATTTTTAATTATTTATTAAAGATTTTAAGCAGTAATTGTGGTTTAAAATTTATAATATAATGATTCGATCTTGGCGCACGCGCAGAAACTTAAAAAGGAGAAACTGCAGAATCGTAAAAAGTTAAAAATTACAGGATTTAATCAACTATACAGAACAATAATTATTGGTGATAACACAAGAGATGAAACAGAAGATTCATAATATGGTTGATGATGTGGAGCAGTGCGTTTCAAAGTCCTTAAATGAGGAGATCTATCGTCTTAGTAATTAAGGTAATGAATTTAGTCTGTCCTTCCATCTCGGACCGTTAGTGCTTAATATATATTTATAAGAACGAATTACACATGCATGTATCGCCTATCCACAACTCCCGCCCATAACATGGAAGCTAGCAAAAGAGATGACTGAGGGGATGGAGGTTTTGATTCCTGACTATAAAAAAAGCTGCTTCTAGCGTGGTGATATCCGGGTGGCAATTTTTTTAAATTATATATATTGAATTGCGATACCCCATGCGTTGTTTTCCACAAAGATTAAGAGATTAGCTTCTCGCGGAAAACCATAGCCTTAATACTAAGGTATGCGGGCAGCGGTGGTTCATTACTAAGCTTGAATAACCGTAAAAGAAGTCTTCACAATTCTATTATGCCCATGTCTCCCACTGATATCATAGATGGCATGATATTCTCCTCAACACCGAGCGTTGATGATTGGTCGGTGATGAGCCGGATAGCATTGGCCGGTGTTAGTTCACAAGGCACGATGAGTGGTTTGTTAGTAGCTGGATTTTCACTAAAAACTGTAGGATGGAGGCGCCGTGAACTCCTGTTTATATTTCAATAAGCACATGACATGGACACAGAAGGTCAAAAAGAAGAGTTTCAAAAAACAGTACGTCAACCATACAACGAGAAAACTGCGCCACCAAATGCAGAAGGACCTGAGCTCCACGATCGCGCGTGTCTGCCACCAGGTCGACGAATCGACGAACGACATGAACAAACACCTCAAGAACGCAAGTGAAAAAATTAGAGAACGCCTCTAGTAATGGAAGGTGCTTATGAACAAGGCAAACTACTTGACGCACGAACTGGAACTGTTCGAGGACACCTATCTCAAAATACACCACTGAACGAATAGTGTTGATATAAAGTAACGCTTTATTAATACCTAATACCTAATAATTAACCCCCAAAACGTCCTAAGAAAATACACAGAGGACCATATTAAAATCTTAGATGGTGCTCTCATTTTTAAATTGCTCAAAGCCATACGAACGGTGTGAGCCCCATCTTCAATTGATGGCTATACTCCGGAGAGATCCTCAGGATAACCTGTGCGGATCAAACATCCCTAAACTGCCTCTAAAAGTTAGTTAGTCAGCTCGCCGAGGCCGTCCGAACCTTTACCGTCAGAACTTTTTTCGAAAACTCATGAGCGGTCCCCCCGAAACTTAGCTCTTAGTACTGTTAAAACAGGACAGTTGCAATCAGCTGCAGCTCGGCCACCCTTGGACCGATCGCTGTGGAATTTGGTGTGAGTACGGCAGTAAGTCGATCTTCCTCCCAAAAAGGAAATTCGCGAGCTTCAATACACCCTCTCTCAGCTTGCCAAGCTAGTCAAGACGAAGCTGGAGATTAAGGAGAACGTGCGCACCCTGAATAGGTTGATTTTCCAGATAGACATTAACATGACCAAAGAGGCGAAGAAGGAGGCGGAAGTAGCCACTCAGGCGGAGCGAGCTACCTCTAATGAGGCCTCGCAGACGGAGGCGGCCCTTGAAGCCTCAGACAAGGGCAACGCCGGCCTAAGGGAGGAGCTACTTAGCCTGGCTAGCAAGGTCGATGATATCGTCGAGTGGATTGACGTCAAACAGGCTAACAAAGACCCGTCTGAGGGCAATCCCTCATGGAGTGACGTAGCCTCAAAACCGCCCAGTAAGAACAACCAGGCGGCCAGCGAAAAGGAGAGAGGGGTCCCGCAGGGCTCCGCCCTCGGCCCCATACTGAGGGACCTGGCCTACGACGTCGTCCTGAAACTTTAGATGCCACGCGGGGTTGATGTCATAGGCTTTGCAGATGACATCATGATTGTCGTCAGGAACAGGGATATCATGACGTTGTGAGGCTGGCGAGTGGCCGAAACTACCACGGCTGTTTGGCTTGCGAGACGCCGTGCGGGAAGAGAAAGGTTGAACGGCAAGATCAGGATCTTGGGCCACGATGTGACAGTGGGCAAAACGACTAGGTACTTGCGGGGTCACAATCAAAACGAACCCCTTGTCCAGCAGACACGTGGTGGAGGCAGCGGCCGGAGTGGCCCGGGCAGCCAGGGCTATATTGAGCCTAATGGCAAACATCGGCGGCCCGTCCGAGGGCAAAAGGAGATTACTGCTGGGAGCCGCGCGAGCCAAGCTGCTGTATGCTGCACCAGCATGGGCAAAATGCGTTGAGGCGCAAAGAAACAGGGACAAGGAGGAGACAAGAGATGTGATAAAACTACACCGAGGCCGCCGAAGTACTTCGTCACTTCCTCCGAATCTGAAGATCGTGGCGAGAGAGGAGGTATTTACGGAGACGAGGAGGGGAACAGTGAAAAGCACTGCGAAACGCGATGCCCAACGCAGGCTAATGGATCAATAGCAGGAGCGTTCATAAAATTGGAAAAGCCCCCAGCGAGGACTGCCCTTGGTGCATCGGCGTGGTGGACGACGCGCGCCACACGTTCTTTACATGCGGGCGGGCTGTGGAACCAGGCACCCTCGTTCATCACATGGTTGAGAGCGAAGTGAAGTGGGCTGCGACGGACCGGGCAGCCAGAGAAATTCTGGAGGCAAAAGAAGCCCCTCTCTTAGAGTTGCTGGCGCAGATGGGGCAGATAGGGCAGTCAAGGCAGTTGGGGTAGTTAAGGCAGTCAAGGCAGTTGAGGCAGTTAGGGCAGCCGGTGCAGCTGGCGGATGTGGTAGGGCGGCCAGGGGAAGACTCGCAAGCGAGGGCGAGGAGGGAGACGAAGATGGATGAAGGGGTGGAGTTTGATAAGAGGTGATGGGGGCACCAGGTGAAGTGCGTAACGATGCCACTGGTGTCCCTGTCTTGTCGACCAGTCCATCGGTTGACCAGCAATGGACGGATCCCGCGACGACGGTAGCAGCACATCGCTAACATCAGAGCCCCCGCGCAAATATATAAAGCGCGGACGGTTAATAAACTACAATGGCAACATTGGAAAAAAAAAAGAAAAAAAAAAGATGCCTCTCAAAGTCAATAAAAAAACTTACGGTGATCCAAATTGACCACCTCCCGAGGCTGCCACCATATGATTGCCAGGTCAGCTTCTGGATATGGACAATTTCGTTTCGAGCTGGTCAGAAATAAGAGCTAATGATAGATCGGTAGTATGTCTCGACAATATAAAAAACTTACTTATTTTTTTACAGAGGATCTCACAGTGGTCTCTTTAGAAGGATAGAATAGATTGATTTTACTTTAAATGCCCACTTATAAAAAATATTTTAACAATTAATATAAATTTTCAAACTACTTAACAACTTAGAGCAGGGAACCTGCGGTCGGAGTTCACGTAATGTTCTTCTCTTCAGACCCATATTACTGGATGATGATTTCTTCACCAACAGTATTTTTTAGCCATTTTATGCAATATTTGTCCATTACTGGCTTATTTTTGCTCATTTTGTATGAAACCTCCCTCACATGAATTGGCGGTTGTGATCAGATACTATGAATCCAACAACATCAGTCTCATTAGAGGTTGTGATGGTATGTATACCACTCAGTGTGGAAAAAGCTATGCTTGAATTTATTTCGAGTATAAATCTATATATATACACAATAGAGAAAATGAACTAATATTTGTTACCTAAAGAAGACATGTGGTGATTGTTATAATCCAGAACTTTGTCAGATCACAGATATATATGTTACAAATTAGGTGCTAACCATACAGAAGAGAAAGCGATCAGAAGTTCAAGAAAAAACGATAAGGAACGACTTATCTATATCTATATGCAAACACTGTATCTAAACGACTATAAGAAATTGAAAACCGTATGCCAAAAACGCAGTCTTAAGTCAATAACCTCATGGTGCTTCTGGAAATGGCTCTCATCTCTTCATATGAAAATTCATGCCCACTCAACTTCGGTAGAGGGAAATTTACCAACCCATGGTGGAATAAGAAACTCAATCAGATGAGGAAGCAAACAAGAAAAGCGTATAAATATTCTTTATTTCAAGGTGTCATAAAAATTACATAAAAATTGAAATAATGTCAGGTTTCGATATAGTATAACAAAGCGCAATACTCCAATCAGAAAATCGATTGGACCTATTATAAAGAGCTGAACCCACTATTGAAAAAGAAGGTAAAGGAACGACAGAGAAAATGCTGAAGAATTTTTTTTAGCAAATTGTGTCGACAACCATAACCGAAAGACTGAAAATGATTCTCTCCAAAGAACCAAAGCTATAGCCTGGAATAATGAAAAGGGTGGATGACAGTTTTACTCATAACCTCGTTGAGTCAACGGATATACTCTTTAAAAATTTTTTTTTTCGTCTACAAAAATATAAAGGGCAGGAATGAAGACCAGCCAGAGAAAAATTGAGCAAAATCTGCAATAACAAAAAGGGAGGATGGCAGTAAACTGACAACCGCGTTGAGTCCATGGATATACTCTTAAAAACTTATTTTCTTATCTTTAAAAGTATGGGGACAGGAATAAAGACCAGCTGGAGAATATTTAAGCACAGCCATCAACACAATATCAGGGCCCAAGATAACACGGGTTCATTCAACATTCTCCAGGAATTAATAAAGTTTTCCCACCCTACTTGTATAGTAACTTACTTCTACTCTTTAACATCTGGAGAATCTATTTAGGGCTTGCATAACTTTTAAAGCTGCCCCTCAAAACTGTACAAAAATCAAGGTGGTAGTTATACCCACACCTCACAAGGAAGACTACAGTCATGCCAAATTATTAAAACCGATAAGTCTGACAGCGTTAATGATGAAATTATATAGTGGCCTAGGGTTAAACTCAGAACTGGAACAAATAAGTTATAGCACATTCAACTCCTAGCATATATAGAAATAACCCTTTGAGTTTGATTAAAAATACGAGTACCTTTTTAACATGAAACACTTTTTATATTAATTGTGATTATAGTTTCGACAGAGTTAAGCTTGTCATTCCTTTGATTTGTTTCGCATCTTTAATAAACACCCTGTATAGTTAAAGGAAAACGCCAAAGAGTCGTCTTGTATTATTCCGTCCGAATTTATGATGGTAGCTAGGGTCGTTATTTCTTAAATAATATATCATGCTATCATCAAAACTGTAACTTAAAACAACAGGTCATTTTGTCTCGCTAAATGAGATATTTATTTTAAATCTCTTCATTTCTCTCTTCATAACTTGTTGCTGACATTGTAGTTGACAATAATTTATTCTCCTGTTGCAGTTTGTGTTAAAGTAAAGTTAATTTTAATTGGATTTATCGTGCCCTTTGATCACTAAAGGTCTACTACAAAGTAAAGGATTCTTTAAAAGGTTTTTTGTATCATTACTTTTTATCTTGAATTACAATTGCAGATCTCTAATGAAGTTAAGTTTTGTGACCTTTTACGTTTTCATACATTTAACTTTTTAAATGTTAATTTGGATTAGTTTATTAAAATTTGAAGTCGATTTATTGGATATTCAATAAGGTTTCATTAAGTAGACGTACCTCTAGAGACTTGTCGGTATTGTTTAATAAGTATGAGCTGCTTATTGTTGTAGCTTCTAGATCAAATCGTATACTTTCCCTAAAAGCAAGTAATTATCAATTTAACCAGCACTACCACACCAAAGACTTTCTTCTGCGCTTTCACTACCATAATGGCCTTTATCCTTATACAAGGATAAAAAACAATGCGTTATACCTCGTAGTATCGGGTACTCAGGAAAACATAGTTACCAACATATGTTTGTCCACAATTGTTTGATGCTGCTTGCTTATGTATAATAAGTAGGCATGAGACTATGCCTTAGATTTATATTGTTTAATAATATCTACAAAATTTTAATAGCCCAAAGCTATAGCACTTAAGATGACTTTTCGTTTAAAAATAAAAGGCTTTCATTGCTTGGAATAACTAAAGTAGTATAATCTACCGGCGACTACATATTAGTTTGATTTGATAACGAGAAAATAATCTCAATTTATTCTTGGTGCGAATATTTTTTCCACACTTTTATTTCATTCAGACAACTGATTAAATATTGGTGTGTTCTAAGAAACAACCTAATCAAACCTAAATGTTATGAATTGTTGGGTTTTGTTTTCAATATTAATTTTAATGACTTGTATCCCCCTTAAATTAGAAAATAAATACATACATAAATAAGAGTAAGGTACATATACACTTATGAAATTATATTATGCACGTTCAAGGCAAGTGGTTTGCATGATTTTCGGTTTGGGGCCAGTGTCGTTCGTGGTGCCCAACGTTGGGTGCACGACGGTGCTCGGTTGTTCAGGGAAGGGTGGGTGTAATTCGTGAGACTGTTCTGGAGTTAAGGTGGCTAGGTTAATTATAGGTTCACCCTCTGGTCTCGGTTCCCAGTCTAACAGGGGTTATTGGTTATAACAATCAACTGTAGGCTAGGGATTATATTTTATAAATTCTGACGGCAGTTAGTATTGGTGTAAAACTCATAAATTTTATCTGAGATTTATTTCTGCAATGTTCGGCTTTTAATTTATTTGTGAAAAACCACCACAAAGTCTATATTAGAGAAATTTTAGATACATTCCAATAAAAATATAATAAGTTTAGAAGAAGAAAAAATGTATTCAAAACCTCATCCATTGTATACTTCGAAGCGCTGATATGTTAAAGGCTTGTTGAGCTACACTCTTGATGGAAACAGATATTAATATTAGGTGAGGAATAACACATGTTTTGTTCAATATTTTTTTTTACCAAGCTTAAAATTTGCGAAAACAGGAGAAACCTTAACCTCCTGAAGGGTTTAGAGATTAACAGAACCATCTACAATTAGATTAATATTTTGAACAACCAGCAGGTCGACAGCATTTTAATCGATCAGTTGTCCACCAATTAATATTACCTGCTCCACTACATATGGTTGTAGATATTTTTATTTTTTTTTAGTAGTTTAAACTTTGATAATAGCCAGCGAAGATCTGAACACATGGCAATTAAAAATAAAAATATTATAAAAAAAGTATTATTCTTCAACTAATAGAAGAATGTTGTTCAACAGAAGTGAGTATTAATTTATAACAGTTTTATTACAATATGATTCATGATCTTGCATTTTTTATAGGAAATACATATTCAAAAAAGGATAACTTATATAAAAGCCAATACTGTTTGCAATAACATATACGTATATCATACAAATAAGGTTTTATTTATTAAAATTCACTTTATCGTTTATATTTGATAAAACGGTAATTACAAACATTGCCAATTATATCAATTTGTTTGTTAATTAGTAATACAAATATTAGCTGTAAATTCCGTTAATTAAATGTAAAATACAAACTCAGTTTCATAAACAAAACATGTTTGAACCAAATAATATAATAATAACAAATTAGTATTAAACGAAGCATTTTCAATATAATATAAATTGCATAGTTAATAGATGTAAATTCTATAATTATATTTTAGATTCTTCAATGTAATATAGGCAACCATACATACTTAAGGTCGGTTACTATTATGCATGGTGGGTTTACTATCTCAAAATAGGTAAGTTATATTTAAAAACATCATTAATTATTACAAGATATATTATACTTAACTATTAAATTAATTTACAATGATTGCAATTAATATTAACTAACTCTCTTACGGTCACATACTGATATGTTTATATGGACAGTACCTTATTATTAATTAATTTCTTTCTAAACGTGTGGTGATTTTTTTATCTTCATCTATTAACTCATCTATTAATTTTTTCCAATAGTATCTTCTAAAACTAGTAGCGAAATATGTCAGGTAAGATAATATCTTCTTAATAACGACATAAGCTACAGCTACGTCGGTATCTATCGAGTCGGAACAGATCATTCAAGAAATTTCTGAACGAGAGAAAAGAAAGTGCAACATAATTATCTACAAGTTACCGGAACGTGCTTCTAACTCCGTCACCCAAACAAATGATATTGGCCTGATTAAGGAAATGCTAACAATATTAAATGTGCAACACGACGATCCAAAACCTGTTAGATTAGGAAAATTCGATCCCTCCAAAATAAATAATCGTCCATTGAGACTGTCATTGCCCAATCAATCTTGTGTCAACGCGGTGTTCCGTAATATAAACAAAATACGTAACACAGATAAATAGAGAGCGGATAAAAAAGCTTAAAAAATGTGAAAAAAAGCACTTAAAAAGGCACAAAATTTAGAGCAAAAAAGCATTAAAAAAGCATAAAAACAGGAAAAAAGCATAAAAACACGAAAAAAGCACTAAAAAAGCATTAAAAGGCACAAAATTTAGAGAAAAAAAAGCATTAAAAAAGCATAAAAACAGGAAAAAAGCATAAAAACACGAAAAAAGCACTAAAAAAGCATTAAAGGCACAAAATTTAGAGAAAAAAAAAACATTAAAAAAGCATAAAAACAGGAAAAACGCATAAAAACACGAAAAAAGCACTAAAGAAAACTATATTTTCTTGATATGTTACACGTTTATCAACATATTTTACAAAGAAATTTGGCTTAAAACTAAAATAAACATACTTTCTTTACCCAATATATAATATCATGTAAGTATTTAAAAATTAAATTGTAATTTTGTATACGTTTCAAAATAACTAAAATCTATTCATAAAAACAGTAGATCATTAAATGTTGTTCTAAGGGTTTAATTGTAAAAATTATTACTTCTGACGCTCAATAAATTTTTGAAAGTAGAAAAGCTTCTCTTTATTTTAAATTATAGCTGGATCCATTTGAAAATTGCCATTCAAAATCAAGTTTAATTTATTTAATATTAAAAATCCTTCATTTTCAACGAATACTTCTTTCTATATTATTTTGATTTCTTGGCCAATGCATGCAGGTATTTTCTAAAATGAATCTGCTTTTATAAAGATTTGATTGTGTTGCTCACAAAATTTAAACGCGATTTTATGTAACTCAATTGTTTTGAAGGAAGCTCTTGTTTCTTAAGAACTGTTTAACAGTCTTTAACTGATTTGCTTGTCGTTTCGGGAAACTTGTATATAACCTTATTGAATTCTTCAAAATTGTTCGCATAGTACATTGTAGCATATAGCCAAATTCCCCATTTTGTTAGCACTGGTTTATGGGGCAGTGAGATATCAGATAATGACTTCTTGAATAATTATACTCACAGAAGAATATAAGAACTATTTTTCCATATTTAATTAAATCTACAAATGGAAATTTCATTCTTATAGTTTCAGAAATTCGTTTCTATTCATGTGCTAAACTTGTACAATGCACAAAATGCATTATTAGTAAAATTTGGTATTGTCTACGGCAAAAATAAGCTTGTCAGTCCATCATTTATGAATTTTGCTATAATGTTATTATCAGTTTTCTTAAATTCATTTGTATATATCAAAATACTGTTGGTCGGATGTCTTCACGTTAAACTCATATTATTAAATTAAACAAGTCTGTGGTTTCATCCACACCAAACCACATATAATTATTGTTAATAATACCTTTAATTTTTTGTATGGTTTCATAGTATCTAAGAGCTACATAATTTTTTCTCGGGAATGCGTATTTTACAATATTTTCCCAAGAAAGATTTAAATGCATTATTTTGTAATTTTCTTAAAGGGATATTAGAATGTAAAATTATTTTGCACAAATGTGAATTTAATTGAAGATGATGCTAAGATTGTGAAATTGTGCTGTTTTGTTAGTTCAGCTTTGAACTTTTTCAAACGTTCTTGACGTAGTGTTGTTATAACATGTTTTACATACAAGTCTTGACTAGTTAGGATGCAGTTGGGAACTAAAATAAAACTATTTCTAAACATGCCTTACAAAATAATGTATAATTTTCACTTATTAATTCTGGATAGCCTCTAATTAATTCTTGTATTGTGGTTTTCACCTTTTGCATTATGGGTTAAATATACATGTGAATTATATAATATAATTTATCTGTGATTCCCCAGGTTAATACGATTCACGCATATAGTATTTTTTGGTAAATAAGCAAAGTTTTTGGAATGTCAATTCAATAGTTTATGAATGCGAGTTTGAATATGAAAATTAACGAAAATGGTAAATATGCGCCAGTCGTCCAATCGGTACTTTTGCCGAGAGAAGGAAATTGATACGGTTGCAGAACACCTGATTATTAGCTATCACTTAAATTAGTTTACATTTAATACT
Source organism: Ontholestes murinus (assembly GCA_963969525.1). Lineage (NCBI taxonomy): Eukaryota > Metazoa > Arthropoda > Insecta > Coleoptera > Staphylinidae > Ontholestes > Ontholestes murinus. Next base: position 68,998,425 of record OZ018388.1, read on the forward strand.
TACTGGGGCCCCTATTTATTTTTTAACGACGTTTACATCCGGAATATCATAGGTGTGATTCCTATGAAGCGTTCGTCTGTATTATCTGAATAATGAGACGGTCTATTATATCTACTTATTTATAAACGAATCCATTGTAAATTGGTAATTTATACTAATATTTATTAATAATAAAATTCATTATAATTATTGTATCATATTATGAAGATTTTTAACAATTATGTTGTCAAAAGACACGAAGAAAATATATAATACAAATATAATCTATAAATGATGGGATACAGATTTTTACGAAAATTCTCTATATTAGCACATTAATTTAATATCAGCGTGAAATTATTATTAAATGTTTTTAAATGTTTAAGAAAATGCCCCAAATAAGCATCAAAATCTAAAAAAAGCATGAAAATAAGCATAAAAAGTCAAAATAAGCACAAAAAGTCAAAATAAGCAAAAAAGCCCAAAAAAACTTAGCGCTAAGTAATCACATTCTTCAAGATTCGTATAGATATTAAGAAATTTTTTCGATGCTATTAATATTATGGATAAGCATAATGCTAGAAATCCGCTCTCTATTTATTACCAATAGCTTTTTATATCGAGTTTTTAATATGGCCTTGAGTGAATGTCGCCAAAAGCGCATTATCAACTGAAATTTAAAGCTTTATTTGAAAACTTGTTTAGGTCAAAAGGGCCTCTTATAATAAAATATACACTGTGGAGCATTCTATGCCTGGAGAGCTAGAACGTTTTAGAATAATTATCCATAAATGGAAAAGAAAATTAATTTATTTGAAAATTCGCAGTCAAGGTTAGCGTCATATGATGTGATTCTCGCGACACTTCCTTATAAATATTTTTGTAGTATTCTTTATAATTATTTATTATTTAATGTCTGCTTAATTGTTCAGTTTTGAAAACTAACTCTAACTCTTGTATGAAACTGTAAAACATTTCGTATTTATAAGGAATCAGGTGGAAAAACAAAATAGGCCCACGATTAAACACCTACGTCCTGTATAATTTTAATATCCCTTATTAAATATTATATTAACATTGTATAAAATATAATTTTACTGTTTTCTTTTTCTTTTAAGAAAGTAATTAAATGGATGTATTCAAATTAACCTACAGCGGATATTACAAAATCCTAATATCTATGCCGAAATACGCGTACGCCATCTAATCGATTTCACTAACGTACCGACTGAAATGAGCACGAAATTTATTTTTTAATTGTTTATTATTTACTTAAATGGATTTGGTGACATAAATAGTGTCGCGACGGCAGACAATGCATATATTAATTGCATGACCCAAATTTTGAACACTTTAAATTTTTCAGTGTTACTTTCACCTTGCTTGTCGACCACAATGATTCATTCAAGATTTTTTAAATGGAATATCAACTGTTCTTCCACGTGCAATAAATTGATTCAATTAAAAAATTACTGACTATAGGTATGGATGTAATTCTAGCAAAGTTAAGATTTAGTATTATCATTTATTTTATAATTTACTTTTTGTATCGAAAAACGATAAAATAAATAAAGTGAGAGTATAATAATGTAAGTATATAAAGAAAAATAACAGTTGATATTAAAAGTAAAATCCTTTTCTTTACTGTATTTATTTTAGAGTTATTTGGAAAAAAATAATATTCAAGAAGACTAATTTAATTTTTTTTAACTTACGAAGAAATTATATAATATACATAAAATTTATAAGAAAAAAAAGATAACCAAAAAATGCAAAAGCAATAAATAATTTATCGGGATGGGATAAGGGTACATTAATCCAATGAATAATTACAATAAGCTTAGGCGAAGAATTCTACAGAAAAATTAATTATTTAATAGGTTAAATGAATTATTGGGATAGGTTAAGTTTGTGCTACGACAACAAAAAATTATTGGAGTGAGTCAAGAGCGCACTACTGCAGAAAAACAATATTATGTTAGATCAAGAATGCTGAATATTTTTTAGGGATGTATTAACAATTAATTTCTTATGATACTCAACGAGTATTCTATTCTTTTCTGCAAAATTTCTTCTTAAAAGAGTAATATTATTTTATTTTTAAAGTATATAATAGTCGGATATATTTGTTATTTTTATCTGTTTATGGACATTATAAAAAAAATTACTCGTATGTATGGTTATAGTTCATAATTGTAGGTCTACAATTATAAGTTGTTGGGTTAGATTAAGAATACTTTGGAGTAATGAATAATCTATAAGGATAAATACAACGTACGTTCGAGAAGAATACATTTAGGCAGTAAATAATGTATTCGCCTAGTTCAGAAGTACGCCAGTGCTATGAATAATTACTTGCGATAGGTAAAAAGTACGCTAGCATTATAAATAATTCAATGAGATAGGTCAAGAGTACGCTAAAATGAGTTCTTTATTAAGGTGATTTTAATTATTGAATTATGTAAAAAGTATGATAAGATAATGTAAAAATTATTAGGGTGGTTCAAATAGCATACTCTAATACTTAATATAATATTTTTTGGGAAAGACAAAGTTATGTTAATAAGTAATTATTTGAATACTTTAAGTGGATGTTATACTTTATTACATTTATTTTTAAATCTCCAAAAGCTGAGTTAGTGACTTAAAAAGAAATACGTAGATGTATTTTACCCACTCATAAATTACTGTACTGTATATAAGTGTACTATATTGTAGACATTATTTATATATCGAGTAAAAAGAAGGCAATATCTTATATTAAGTGACTATAGTTTTGACAATTTTAACTTGTCACTTTTACTTAGTTTTATAATGATTACTGTGTAATTCGAAAGTCACGAAGTATTGTGTAAAAGTAAAAAGTAGTATTTCATTTGTGAATAATGATGTATAACAAAGTCGAAGGTGGAGGTTTAACAATTTTATTAATGCTATTGTAGCCTATAAGGCAAAAAAGTACGTTAAGCTACAATTAAGAGTAAAACAAACATCCCTTAAAATCAGTATATTATTGTTCGCTAGAGCTCCAAAGAGAGTAATTGAATGAGTTTAGTGCTTCTGATTAATTTATTACCCTGTACATTTACGTCCACACGAAAATTATTATATGGCGTCTGGCATTTGCAGGAATCGGTCGCAGAGCCTGGTTCCTGCAAACGCCTGACGCCATATTATAGTTTACCCGTGAAAGTAAATGCAAACTGTAATAAATGAATCAGAGGCACTAGACTACGACCCTGGAGAAGATCAAGAAGGCAAGAAACTTCGCTACGTGATTTTCTTTACCAGAGATGAGAGGCAGATCGACGTGGAGATGATTGGGGACTACATTAAGGAGTACAAGCAGTTCGAAAAAATTCGGGGTTTCCCCGAACCCACCTCCGGCCGGAAAAACTATCTTCCAAGAAACCCCAAAACCTATTGAGACTTTGAGTTTAGTTTAGAGTCTAGCAACGTGTCCATCACTATTTTGGCAAAAATAATATTAAAATAAAATACTAGAAAATGTCATTGCTAAACTCAACTTCCCACCCCCTTTATAAAATACGTAGAATTCTTAATCTTGGCAGTTCCCTCAAAATCGGCAGAACAAATCTTTGTGAATTTTTTTAGCTGCTATGAGTATATCCAATTGACAGTTGAAATGGAAAATAAGAACAGCATACCTTTCCTGGACGTCAAATAACACTACCGTTTTAGACTAGTATTGTAAACAAACCAATTCAGCTCGATATTTAGAGTATTCATCGAATGCACTACACAAAATCTAATTAAATATGTTTTAAAGAGAGACCAGGTGGTGCAAAAGTTTTTTAGACAAAAAACAATGAATATCTTAAACCATTAATCTCTAAGATTATGTTAAACCACAGCAACCCCATACTTATAAAAATAAACACTATCTTTACACCTCCACCTTAACCAATACAGGAATCCTTTAGCTACAGAAAACTAGAAGGGCCTCTGTCCCAAACAGATATGTATTTTCAAAGCTCAAAGGCAGAAGCCCCTTGAATTGCTATATAATGTAGTTTACAACATTCCTTCTGGAGACTGTGATCACTCCTATATAGATCAGACCTCACAATGAGTTAAAAGTCGAATTACACAACATAGGAGCGATTGCAAAATCAAAAGGAAGAGTTGAGCTCTTGATAATCACTTTAATGCGCTGCCACACTCCTCTGAGTTTTCTAAGATGACCATTCTCGATACATGTAAATCGTAATCGTAAACTATTTCTAGAAATAATTCCCAATTAGATGAATCGTGAGATTGGTATTGTGCAGCCGAGATGAGTAGACTTATACTAGTGTGCTTCGTACTTGCGCTATTTATCTCATATACATTACAAAACTAATTATTATCATGTCTATCGGGGTGATAACTAGAAGTAATCATCCAGAAAGTTATTGAAAGAGTCCTATCAAACCCTAAGTTTGTTTATAACCTCATCGATTCTATAAGTCCGCATATAAAACAAAACATCAAAATGTTAAGGAAAAGGTTCATTCTAGTATCACCAATCTCAAAGCGAATGTAGATAGCCTAGAGCAGCAGCTAAAAGGATGCAATTCAAGAGTGTTCAGGTTAATATCCACTTCTGACATCGATCTCTGTCAGGAGCTTCAACATGGGACTAAGTCTGCACTTCTGGTCTCCTTCCTTAGCCACCAACTGGGGGATAGTGTCTTCGACTCTAAACGCAAGTTGATAGGTACAAAAATTGTGATTCGGGAGGACCTTACGCCTGCCCGTTTAGCGCTTGTTAAAGCTTAAACTTAAATTTAGTAGCAAAAACGTGTTTACTAATTATGCGCAGGTATATATAAATAAATAGTAGATGCCATAAAGAAATATGACTGAGGACTTGGTAAACATAAATTGTTAGATAAAGTACGATGAACTCACCTGTCTATACATCGAACATTGGAACTGCATTTGACGTTGGAGATATCTATATGATTTCTTCTTCCTTTACTTTTTGTGTATCGTTTATTTTTATACATTCATTTTTATTCTTTTATTATTGCATATCGATATTACGATTAATTTGATATATTATTTAAACTTAAGCATTACTTATTTACTTTTCAGCGAGCATTATTACTATATTTTTCTTTTAGTTTACGTTTCTATTGAATAGTTAATTAAATTTTGAGTTGTTGAATTAAATTATGACTCCTTAATTTTGTATAAATGGTATCTGGTGAATCACTTTGGGATTATTATAAATTCCTGCGAAATTGCTATGCGTATATTTCGCAACTTCAAAGAAGGATTTTATATAAAAGCATTTGGATTCTCTATGACTTGTTGACATCAAGAATAATAACTTTTTATATGAAATGTACGTACATCGTGTATTATTTTTAAAGTTTTTTTTTTAATTTTGTAAGCAGGAGGAGTTAAGCTAATAAAGAATAAAGAATAAAGCATTCCAAAGACAAGGCAACAGATTGTGAATACTAATAAATTGTTTTCTAATAATTTGCTTCCTTCTAATGTCACATTTAAGTTTGAATTGGTTGATGACCAAACTATATGGAGCTATCTGATCCAAACTAAATCGTTCGCAATTGGGTATGATAATGTATATATTAAAATGTTGCTGTTGTGCTGCTCGATTATATTGCCCTATATAACACACATTATTAACAGCTGCATCTTGGATTCTCTTTTTTCTAATTGCTGGTATCACGCCATTATTAATCCTATACAAAAAGTGACTAATCCTTCAGCACTTAACGATTTGATACCAATTAGTATCCTTCCCACCCTATGCAAAATCTTTGAAAACAATATGCTCGAATTTGTGAAAAATAATTCCATTCTAACAAAACTACAATCTGGATTTAGAAATAGGTTTAACTGTGAGAATGCTCTTCTGAAAATCTCTTATAACTATATAACATGTGCTACTGATAAAAAACAAATAACAATACTAGTTCTCCTGGATTACGGTAGAGTTAACCATTAAACTCTAATTTTATTACTAAAGCATATAGGTCTGGACGAATCAGCTACCACATTATTGTATAACTACAATACAAACGTAAACATTGTATTCAGCTAGAAAATCATAGATTGCACTTTTTAGATACATCATAGGGGATCCCGCAGGGCTCTATTCTCAGCCCTCTCGTCTTCACGATCTATGTATCTAATATTTTAAATCAACTAAAATTCTGCATTGCCCATATCTATGCTGATGACAGTCAACTATATCTCTCGTTCAAGCCTGAAAATTTCCAAGAGGCAGAAATACAAGGGTGTGATTATTTGCAGAGAAATGTTGATGATGGACCTTATTCAGCAAAGCCTCATTTCTACTGTTTGGCAATGAGCGTGCATGCACTGTACTTTCCACTCAATTAACGATCTCCATAAATGGGGTTAAAGTGCCTTATGCCGTTGGAGCTAAGAATTTTTGAGTCTTTATTGACAAATATTTCGTTATAAAAAAATAAATGTATAAGTGCTTGTGGCTTATCAAACAAACAGGATTCATTATAAAATGAATGCGCATTTTCTGGGAAGAATATATTTATTGATCGTACCAATACAACTGCCCGGAAGGCACCCTAAAACTCTTCAACAGGAATATATCTTAGAAACGTTGTAACATGCTTTTGGATGTTTTCCACAGACACCCAATGATTTCCTTTCAGCTCTCTCCTTAATCGGGGAAACAAAGAAAAGTCGCACAAACCCTGCTTTTTAATCTCATGACCTGCTAAAAGGCTGAGTTGGCAGTTACTCCCTGCAGTACAAACTCAAAAAGGGCGATTCCTCGTACTTCAAAGAAGATAATGAGCATCGTTTTGATGCAAGACTTGCTCATTCGTGATTCTTGGGTCGTACTCGAACATCCAGGATTCATGTCCGGTTACGACAGAGTTGAGAAAGTACGGCTCATTTTGAATCAAATCCAACAATTCTTTACAGCGGGAAACTCGAAGTTCTTTCTGGTTAATACTTTCGGTATAAGTTTCGCGCAGAACTTGCGCAATTGCAGATCTCAATTTGTGTTTTCTGGCCATTGCTGGGCGTCCAGAACTGGGTTCATCACCGACCATTCTCCTCCCGACTCTCCTTGTACGCCTTGTGTCATCTCCCGGACTGTGACCTTGAAATGCAGTCAACTTTGAAAAAGACCTTAAGCATCCTAAGTGTTTCGGTTGCACTCTTTCCAAGCCACACACAAAACTTGATTGCGTATCGCTGTTCAAGATCCATCGTACCGTGTCCAAAAATACACTTCACGTGGAGCCATGCCTTTTTACTCAGACTGTTTGGAGAAAACTGGCGACTGAATGCATTGGAAGGCTATCGTAAACGTTAAATATCTAACTTTTAAATTTTACGGCCAACATTCGAGGGTTTTCTCACACTTTCCATACTTCAGTATTTACAATTCTGCGCCTTCTGTACCCACAAATATGTCCGAAGACGTGTTCATTGGTGTCCGTTCCAAGAAAATTTTATATCTTTTACTATTCACGTTAGTGTAAACATTTTTAATGTGTTACATAGTTACATTAAATGTTAAATGCGATAATTTTTCATAAATATCTTACATTCAACTTTACTTACTTTCTTAACAACCCATTTTTTTCATATTGTAGTGTTACTCTGATGAAACAAATTAGCGAAATCTTTAAAGAGCAATGAATTTTTAAACGGATATAAAAACTACAGTATCTGCTCAAGTAAGAATTAAAAGCCCTTACGTTATCAGCTCAAAGTTTAGAGAACATTTGAATCTGGAAGAAAAAACTTCCATGTCGCTTGAGCTAATGGTACGTTATTAAAAGCTATAGAAAAGCTTAAATTTAAAGTTTTTTTCTAGAACTAACTTTATTTCGTTTGAACTACACTGTAGACAAACTTTTCATAAGGGGGGTACTGATCACTAACCTCATAAATTTATTGACGTCAAATTAATTATATTATTATTATTATTAATAGAAGAAAATTCGGAAAAATCTAAATAAGATCTAGTACACCCATTTTCAGTAAGCAAGAAAACTTGTGAAATTTAAGAAATGCCTTTTAGTTCTTCAGATTAATGATGAAGACCCTGGGTATTACGTTTGAATTCAAATTCTCCAAAGTTTCAACTTTTATTAAGTTTCTAGAATGTTTTGAACTAGTTTTTAAAATTGAGAGAGATGAAGAGTGCGCTAGAACAATTAATATATTATTGAGATAAGTCAAGAGTACGCTAAACCAATAAGAAAATTTGCACATTTCAAAGCACTATAGGAAAAAAAATAATTTGTTTAATAGGTAAAAATTAAGAGTTTTAACTACTTCTTTCTAAAATTTTAACTGCTATTCAAGAAAATATTTTTTTTTTCATTTTGCTATGAATTATGCACTTTTTTATTGTCTTAGCGTACTCTTGACCTATCTCAAGAATTTATTCTTTTTTCTATCATACTCTTAATTCTCCCAATTTAGTATTCACAGCCCTAGCGTAGTTTTAACCCAAGCTAAAATATTACTCATTGCCCTAACTTACTCTTGACCTATCACGATAAATTATTAATTGCCTTAGCGTATTCTTTGCCTATTAAAATTAAATTTTGCATTAACCTAACATACTCTTGCTTTTTACCAATAATTTATTTATTACCCATGCTTAGGTAAGTAATTTTTTAATTTAAAAATTCTGAAGTGGTAGCTTTAAAATGTTGCCCAATACATAAAACTCTATTATGCTAAGATGAATAATGTCCAAAAATGTAGCCGAAATAAGCAAAATTTTGCTGCTACTTTTTGGATATTCTAAAATAGTTAAACCTATCAATAAGATAATAGTATCAAAAATTATCAAGCTCGATTGTTAGTATCTAAAAATGAAAATTCTAAAACATACTCAAAAGAGTCAAAAATATTTGAAATTTTAAAAGTTCACAATATATTTTTAAGAACAATAATATTTTAAATCTACTGCCCTGCTTTAGACAATAGATAACACCTTAATAGTTTCTCTATTCAAAATATATAGTGTAAAATTCACAAATCATATTAGTTCAATAAGAATTTTATATTCATTAAATAATTAATTCAAATATTTTCCCCTTGTTTCATTTTAAGACTTGACCAACTTCATTTCGGATTAAAAAAGTAAATAAAAAAGTGCCGATTATAAAGAGAAATTTATGTTTTTCATTTATGAGTTTTTTCTATTGTAATTTTCTGCAATTTAAAAATAATTTATATTTAGATGCTGCTGACATATATTATTCAATACAAACAAACATACATAGTAATAATTTGGTTATACAATTTGCATCCAACACGTATCAAATTATTTAAATGTATCACATATAATTGGTCAACGCATTTTGCCTATACGTGTGCCATCTAACGCAATTGAATTTTGCATAATCACCGTTGCACAGCTTTTGGAGGATAAGTTAATAACCCCAAACAAAAATTATAGATTGATTGTGCTACGCGACGTGCTCAACTCTGGTCACGTATGCGTTCCCTCTACTTTTGCATACTAAATAACCATCGAAACGGTATATAAATAAAACCTACATTTTTTCAAGCAGTAGTAGAAGTCTGATTCTCATACAATGAAGGTGAGGCGGTGTACAATGTGTCAAGTGTGCGTTTTAATTATTGTATTTTTAATTTTCAGGGATTAGGGGTTTTATTGTTGGTTACTTTTGTCCTAGCGGAACCACCCTATGCTCCAAGTGGTTGGCAACCATCTGGGGAAAGGTTAAGGTTGCCGATTAGGAAATTGAAACAGCAACAGGCCCCTGTTCCGCATACTGTTTATGGACCACCATCAACTGAGGCACCCGCTGTTGAACCGGCTGATTCCGGTTACCTTCCACCCGATACACCAACTAATGAGTATGGTCCACCTGAACAACCTACGAATGAATATGGCCCTCCGCAAGAGCCGGATAACGGTTTTGAATCACCACAAACTGATGAGTTTGGGGCACCACAAGAACCTGATAATGGGTATGGACCTCCCCAACAACCGGATAATGGTTACGGACCTCCTCAACAACCGGATAATGGTTATGGACCTCCACAACAACCGGATAATGGATACGCACCATCCGGACAACCCGACAACGGTTTTGCTCCTCAACAACCTGGTGATCAATACGGTGCTCCCGGTAATCCCGATTACGAAGCTCCAGAAGGTAGCGGCCAACTCCCTGTGGACCAAGGACCATCGGAACGTTTAAGACAAAGTCAATTCGTGCAACAATTACCCCATTTCGAACCGGCTAGATTCAGACAGCAGAGTAATAGACTGAGACAGCCAATTAGACAACAAAATTTCCAATCGCAAAGATTGCAACAGCAAAATTTCAGACCGCAAAATTTCAGACAGCAAAAACCGCAAAATTTCAGACAGCAAAGACCGCAAAATTTCGCACCTCAGCGCAACAATTTCCAGTCACAAAATTTCAGGCAAGTACCTCAAAATCAGGTTAAAGTCACCAAAGAGCCGATTAGGCTCGTGCAGACCATTCGAGTTGTCGATAACTTCGAATCCCAAAAACTCCCGAAAGCCTCCCCAAGTAAATTCCAAAAACAACAACTCTACACCACACAAAAACCCGACATAACCACAACTACAAAAATTACGAGAAAGGCCAAACCCGCTCGACCTACAACCACGGAAGTAAGTAATTTCGCCAAAACGTTCGCTATTTGATACATGATTCAATTTACAGAGCGCCGTTCCAGAGGACCAGGGGCCAAATATAGCCGTTGCGACAGCGTTTGCCGGAAGATACTACGTTTTACAGCCGGACGGACTTCTACAACAAGTAAATTACAAACTGAAAAATGGAAAAGTGACCGACGGACAGATTATACCCAATTTGAAACACGAACAGTTAGCACCAATTAGAGAACCAATTTATACTTTCAGTAAAGATAATAAGTTAGTCAGGATCAGTTAAATTTGAATTTTTTTAATGTGACTGTAAATAATGTATAAATCAAATTTTAATAAAAAAAATTATCTAATAAAAACGCAGTTATTATTTATTATTATTATATTTATACAATTGAATTTCTGAATCTATTATGAAGTAATATACTATTATAAAACTTCCCTTATTTAAATATTTTTTTTTTTAATTGTTGATTATCAACCAGTTTCTATTTATTTTCTTATGTCATCAGCGTAGCGCACTTTAAAACGTTGATGATATCCAAAATAGATCTAAACTGGTCTGTGGTTGTTGTTGATAAGGACACAATGTTTTAATAATTTTATTTGTCACAGTTCCCCTAAATTGGTTGAGTTGATAACCCATCAGGAGAATTTTAGTAAAACGCTGTGGAAAATATATGCTGCCTTAATGGTGTTAACTTACGATTTCTCTATTTATTGCCACAAATATTTAAAGCAGCCGAAATTGAATTTAATAAAAGGTTAATTAATGAGATTATATGTTTCAATACAATTATGCATAATTTACTGCTATGTTATTATTATGTGATAAAAGCAATAAATGATTTCTAAACATACTATGCATTGTCGAAATTGATTCGTAGTAACATTGACCTATATTTCCATTAATTTGTATTCTTGGAAGACATTTCTAAGGAATATTATATAAGGGATTACCATCGTATTCGAGTTTACCTGTACTGAATTTTAATATGGGCATTTTAAGAATTAAGTAGAATTACATTCAATAAGACAAGTGATGACCTTTAAGAAAAAAATATGATCACGTAATTTTGAATACGTGAGGTGCTCAGGAATTTAATAGGAAGTATATATATTTTTAGGTATTTTAATATTCTCGTCATCAATAAGAAAATTAAAAACATATTATCATTTAATAATGAAAGCGAGTGAACTAAACAGAAACAATATGCAATATATTACTATTATTACAGTAAAATATTTAGAAAACATTAATTATTGTTCAATAGATAAGAGCACAGGTCAGGTGACATATATTGCAATTATTATTTTTTATCTTTCCTGTAGAATATGCATGGATCCACTTTTGACATTATGTATCTGTATAGTCGATGCCTGGTATCTATGAACATCTCTTTGCAATTAATTTCAACTTATATTTTAACGATTCTTTGTCACTTTTCTTTACATTTTAAAGCTTTCCCAGTTGATGGTAGGTCTACAATATTCCAGGTATTATTTTCTTCGATCCAAGTTCATTTTTAATGGATTCTTTCCATGTATCTAATTTTTTTCTCACTAATGCTTCTTGAATGCTAGAAGGAATTTCTTCCCTTTGAATTGCTTTTGTAGCATACAGAAAATCTTCCATTTTCCTCGCAGGTTTTGATGTACGTGCAGATCTCCTTGTTTCATTGAACACTGTTGATGTATCTGCTGATTCTGGAATGTAGTCGTCATCACTTAAATCTTCATAATTTGATGTACTCAATTCTTCGTGTCCATCTGTTGAATTTTCAACTTCTTTTGACATTGCATATTCTTGATCATTTTCTCCCACTGTGTTCGATTATAGAAATATCACACCTCTGCTAATTTGAATTTTTTTTGATATGGGATCAATGCAACTATATCCCTAACATTCATCACTAAACATTAATAGCAACTTTATTGATTTTTTATCTGGCTTCAATATTTTCTCCTTTAAAATATGAACCATAATTTGCCAGACAAAGGTTCTCATATGTTTAAAAGTTACTTTTTAATCAAACCATTTTCCTTTTAGTGTGTCATCTACTAGGCTAGTAGATATGGATCTGTTTAAACTGCAGTGTTTCTGCAATTTTGTGTCAAACAACATACAATTAGTTTTTTTCCACTAGCGAGCCAATTGTACAACTGGCTCGTTCTGCTTTCCTATTTGCTGTGGAGTATACACATTTGATGGCTGATGAATTTTACCCCTTCTTTGCAGAATTCTTCAAGATCTTTGTTACAGTATTCCTCTCCATTGTCGGTACGTAAAATCTTAATTATCTTTTCAGTTTGTGTTTCCACCAACTCTTTAAATTGCTTAAATCTTTCAAATATTCACTCTTATGAAGTAAGTCTCAAAAAGTAGACGAATATTTTATGCGAGTAATCGTCTATGAAGGTTAAAAAGTATTTTTCACCTCCTATCGAAGTATTCTCCATCGGTCAACATAAAACTGAGTGAATTAGATTAAGAACGTCGACTTTCTTTGTCTTTGAATTAAATGGTGTTCGATGTTGCTTTCCTTCTAAACATGCTTCACAATCAAATTTATTTATCTCACCCTTAATGTATCCCATTAACAATTCCTTTGCCCATCTTTTGCAGATCGTTAAAATTGATGTGATCAAACCAAAAATGCTATGTGTATCTCCTGTTCCAGCCACTATACACCTTCCAGATTTATTTCAACATTATACACTCCTGATTGGCAACTTGAATGTAGCAATAGTTCATTCTCTTTATTGTATATTTTACACCTGTTTTTATCAAATATTACTTGTTTGCCTTTTTCAACAAATTTTGCAACAGACAGTAAATTTACACTGAGTTTAGTTACTACCAGCTCCTTTTCAACGCTTATTTCACTATCATTTACTTGAAATGAACTGTTTCCAAAACCTGTAACGCACAATTTGAAATTATTCGCGATCTTGATGTTTTTAATGTCGCAGCTTTCTTTTGTTGTTATGCAGCCCCGACATTGAAATCATATGATGTGTTGCGTCACTGTCTATGAACGACTCATTTATTTTCTTTTGTTGCGAACAAAATCTAGCGATAAATGCACCTTTAATGTGTGGTTCTGTGTCTTCTGTTTTGCCTTTAAACGACGTTTCGATGATTTTTGGTTCTTTTTACCACAACTTGTGTATTTGAACGACAGGAACTGAGATTGCTACATTAAACGCAGGCCATAAGGTAATTATTTGTTTTTCAGGATCGTCTTCCTATTCTGTAATAATTCTTGCAATCGCCCATGTCAAATCCTTATAAATTATTTTCTTACAGTCATAATCATTCATTTAAAACAAACTGTTGGTGACATTAACGTTTTCTGGCATCTTGACAGGATTGTGCTTTGGTAAAGGGAATCACTCAACTCTTATCTGCCCTGTTACCCTGAAGAACTGAAGTTTCTGAAAGCATATTGGTACTGCAACACTTCATCATAATATGATTTATGCGTTTGATTAACGAACTACTTCTACAAACATCATTAAGAACAATCCCAATTATAATATGAAGTGGAGTCCTCTTTTTTCCATTGTGATATATGTAATACATTATTTGATATAAATTGGATAGTTTTAAAATTTTGTTGTATGTGCACCCGTGTCTTTCCACGGTATCATCTGAATTATTCGAACGAAAAGAATGTATGATATCCGGATAAAATCTGTTTCGTTACAAGAGAAGAGGTCAGCCAAGAACATAGTGAAGGGCCGGGATTCTTCATATTGTCAATTGCTATCTGTAAGTCATTTGCATCGCAAAATCAACTGCGTCAAATGATTTTCTAAGCAGTTTTGCACAAGCATCAATAGCATTTTTTGATCATAACAAATCCACAACATCTGCAATAGCAACAGATGAATGAAAACCATGGTTGGCTTAATCGCCTGTTTTGAAATAGAAAATGTGATCTCTAGGCTGACGATTGTTTTAATGCAACTCATAACATGCTTATTTGTAAAGTTTTGGTCATCATAAGTGTTATTAAGTTTTGCACTAATTTCAGTTAAGGTAAAACAAATTTAATTTTAACTAAGGTGTGATACTTTTGCTGGTACTTCGTCACTAGATGATGCCAACAGTTTTATTTTGCTTTCATAATGATTAAAATATTTGCGTATACAAGCAGGGTGGTAGAAAATGTATGTCTCCTAATATCTTTGTAATCAGTGCAAAACTTGAAATAAAAGAATTATTTTTGTAAATCTTGTAATTATTGTAATCTCTTTGATGTTTATTGCTTCCACATGTGGATGTTGTGACGAACGAGTTAGCTTTCCTTTAATTGTTCAGCGATGTCTTCATTTTGCAATGCTTTTTCATTAG
Source organism: Ontholestes murinus (assembly GCA_963969525.1). Lineage (NCBI taxonomy): Eukaryota > Metazoa > Arthropoda > Insecta > Coleoptera > Staphylinidae > Ontholestes > Ontholestes murinus. The sequence goes on from OZ018388.1 coordinate 69,013,433, forward strand.
TCAGTTTTCTACGCTTAACAATGCTCTATAACTGACCCTTCTGAGTATAGGTTTTATAACATACATTAGTTACGTGGTACTTAAGTTGCTTTCTAGACCTATTTGCTTAAGTTTGTTGAAAGTTTCATCTCAACGAAACTCAGCAGCTACCCATACTCGTTTTCGAACATTTTCTGTTGAAACTGGCCCAACTTCAAATCCGGTTTGGCATATGACACATAATTCTGCTTCAACTGCACTTCCTCTTTTTATTAAGGATATACCTTCTGGCTCCACATCACTTCCGATTACTGAAGAGCTTCAAACCTGCAAAAAGAGAAAGAAAATAATAATAAATCTAGGTAAAATAATTCCATATGTTTAGCTATTTGAAATAATTTGGTTTGACTAGTCTAAATCTCTTAAATTGTTCTTAAAAGATTTTTAAAGGTCTTAAACGTGTTCAGCATCCTAAAAATCATTTTTCAATAGTCATTATTTACGGCCGCTGCCGGCGAACGTCCATATGTGCGCGCATATCTGAAATGTAAGGTTTTTTGGTTCGGAAACTCAAGGATTACAATTTCCCCGACCATTTTATATTTCGGCGATGGATTTCTCGGCCACATCACTATTCTCCGCCATGTCCACAGCTTCTGGTCATGTGACCGCAAAACACGACGACATTTTGCACTAGTTACTCTAAGAAATAAAATGCTTTGGATGACGCCCGGGAAATACAAATAATTTACTTTATTGGATCTTTACCACTGAAATAAATTGTTGTAATGAATTAATAAAATTTAAAAAAAATCCAAGATGAAGTCGAATGCAGAACCACACTCAACGGTTGTATTATACACATTTGTGTCAAGCCTGCGTGTTTCAGATTACTAAGTTTATAGTGCTGATACTCTACGCAATTTTCCAAATGTTTCGTGATGCCATCTTCTATTTTCTTCCAAAAATATAGGCAAACAAGTCCTTCCTTGAAAACCGTAGTGCCCTGCGGTGGGGCTGTTGGGAAACTCATAAAGTATGGCTAGTGCTTCACTACAAGAAACACACCGCGCGGCCTCTTGGGTGATAATATCTGAGCTATGTCGATATAGCATCTCTTTCTCGAGTAAATACACTTTATTAACTCCAGTACGCGGCATCCCTGAACCGTAGCTGTTCTTCCAAGGCTTCAATGTTTTTCTTGAGCTCCTCGTCCTGACACTGTTTACTGTTTTCTCGGATTTTCGTGGAATATCTACTTTAACAACCTCTATTTCTTTTTCTCATTACTGGGAATACAGGGAAGGGCGTCGGAGATGTTATTTTCTCTCCCACTAATGTATTTCAGCGTGAACTCGAAGGGTTTTAGTTACAGGGCTCATCTTGCGAGGCGGCCGCTGGACATCAACCATTGCAGTGTAAAGTGATGAGATTTTATAGACCATGTACTTCACGGAGAAGGGCTAGACATGGAAACACTTGCTCTACTTAAAAACGTATATTTCTCCCTTCGTATATGGTTCTACGTTGAACATTGACAAAATTAACTAATCCACGCATTTATACTCCCGTTATATTGATAGAACAGCAAATCCGGGTTGACAGACATACTATTTCCCAATCAGAAAACTCATACATTCCATTACGTACTATTTTATAATATAATTGGCCCATAATTAAATTATAAAGTTCACATTTAAAATTTACATCATTTATTTGTTCCATCACAACTGTGCTTGGTGGTCGGTGACAATGATGGGTAGCCTCGAAATTTATTAAGGGCCCTTATTATGGTGAGCGCCTCTTTCTCGGCAGTTGAATAGTTTCATTTGGACGAAGGGTCCCTTTCCCTAGACAAGAGCTTTCCCTAAAACATAATCACTGGCGTCGGTGCTTATGAGGAAAGGTTGTATAGGTACAACTGAGTTAAAACCGGCGCCGTTGTGAAGGATTGCTTGGGAACATTCTATGATTTCTGTTGCATTGGTCCCCATTTTGATACAGCGTTCTTTTTGAATACTTTTGCGATAGACCACCATTTCTCCACAAATCCGGGTATGCAGCGGTGGAACCATGATGAGGTCTATATAAAGGATGTGGTCTCTTATATAGACTGTTTTAGTTCTTCCACGAAACTATAGCAGGTACTATCTTTTTCTGGGTCGAGGTTTCCCATCCTCGTGATGTAGTATCCTTGGTATTTTATTTCCTAGAAACAAAACGCTCATTTTTTCGGATTGCTACGAGCAGTTCTGGTTGACTAATTGGTATACATCTCCAGATCCTGTAAGTGATGTGGGAAATCGTCTGACAATATAATGATGTTTTCCGGATATATTAATATCCTCACCTGCGGGATCTTAGCACACAACCGTTCCATAGTCCGCTGAATTGTGGGCGACGCGTTGCGATAACAGAACGGCATATGTTTGAATTCAAACAGACACACAACGGTGATTTTCTGTATCCTGGGATGCTGCGGTGACTTTGTAACCAGTGTCGAAGAACGCATATTCGGCTTTGTTGGTTATATTAACAAACACGTGCTGTCTGCTAGGATCTATAATTACGGCAAGCGAAAAAAATTGCGTTGTTCTGGGATTGCAGTCTAAGTAGCGGCTCCTAATAGTGTTGAGGTTACATTTGTAGCACGAGAAAATGCTAGAGCATTTTCCTTGTCCATTGTTTTTGCAGTAACTGTATCGGATTTGGGCATTCGGTCTCGGATCTTTTCTTCGATTAAATTTTTGACTTCCCTGGATTTTCTTAGGAGGTTGTTATATGAGTTGAAGATGGTTCTGGGTATACTTTTCCTGATTTCCAAGTGTATAATCGTAAATCATAATCAGATGGATTTCTACCACCATAGCGTGGCTTAGTTTGCTAAGCAACGCTGGCTTCTGGATTGCAAATTGGTAGGTCTTAGCGGGCCTGTACTGTTTTTCTTTGTAAATTGATAAAAATAATTCGGCTACCTGCGAAGAGCAGCGCGACCGACGCATACTTGAAGTGGGTATTTACTTACTTGGAGACTCTTAAAAATTAATCTGTCAGAGTGGTACTAGCGCGAGGTATACAAAAAAGTTATTTTTAAGCTATAATTTTTAGCATTTTTAACATGGCCATTAGTCTCTGAATATCATGTCTACATGACTTTTACTAGCAGATTTGCCAGAAAAGAATATGGCAATTGACATTCGGGTATCGCTATTACAGCAGACGGCATTAAAACTAAGTTTTTGGATGCTGAAATCAAGACTGGTAAAACATGCAGTGCATTTGTCGGTAAAAGTTGGCTACACGGCGGCACTAGTTCAGCTTTAAAATTACTATAATAATGACATTAGGTGTTTCAAATTCAGGAAAATTGGAAATTTAAGAATGCCTAAACAAAGAAAATTTTAATAATAAATGTAGTGGTTTCAAACAAAAACATACTAACATTTTTAGTGTCGTGTTTTTTTAGTGGACATTATAACAAGAGTGATTAATATAATTACTCAGGTGTATGCAGTCATTTAAGTCCGTACAAGGACTGGTTAATTAGTATCTCATATTCAGCAGATCTGAAAGAAGTAATGGTAGCAAATAAAACGATGATCCCAGTGACTTCTAAAAGTGACGTAAACTTTAGCAGTTTAATCGAACAAGTGGAGTATACAATTTGGGTTAAAGATATTCTGTGCGGCCCAAAACTTACCACAATTTACTACCAATAAGCCATTTGATTAAAAATGGAAACAGGTTGAGTTTTGAAACAAATTGTTGCAAAATGTTCAACAGGAAGGATGAATTGGTGGCTATTGCTGACTTGGTGGATAATGTCTACAGATTGAAAACAAGGAACCAAGAAAGCTGTTTGCTGGCAACGACGAAAAATTCAATACAGGTATGGTACTACAGGATGGGTCATTTAAACTTCAGTGCTCTCAACAAAATGGCAAGTGGTACAGTTGAAGGGTGTGAATGCAGCCAGTTTAAACTAACGACTCCATGTATGGTATGTTGTTAAGAGAATCAAGGAAGAAAGTCATTTAAAAAGATTTGATTAAAGTGACAGGTCTTTTGGAGGTAATACATTTAGATTTGTATGGTCCAAAAAAGGTAACATCTATTAGTAGCAGTTTTTAGATAGATCTTCTATAATTCATCAAAAGAAAAATCCATATACTTTTTGCTTTGCTTAAAAACGGCGAAGAACTCAGATGATATTACAGACTGTCCGGTAGAAAAACGCTTTAAATGTAGCCAAGAAGCTAAATCCTGCTATCTTCGTTTAAATCCAACAAAGTAGCGGCAAAATAAAATCGATCAAACCACGAAATGGACCGAAGTAAAAGCACGCAAAAGGCCTGGACAAAAAACAATTGAATATCTACATTTTGAGGATATTAAATGGAGCTAACTGGAATCAAAACATCCTGAGGAATATTCGTATTTTAAAGTGCCAATATATAAACTGGAATAATTAGAAAAATCAGATATTTGGCCACAAAACCTTAAAATAAACCATTTTTATGGAAAATACAGAGGAAAACCAAGTTGAAATAAAAATGCTATTTCTCAACGCATCTATTAAAAACAAACCGAAGGAAAAGAGGCACTAACATTTAAAGAAAATTTTTGTTGAATACGAATCTGCGGGCATTGGCTCTCGCACGAAGAATTCGAAATTAACAACATGTCAGCTAGGACATATAATTGACAAAAAGAGAGCAATTACAGTGGGACCATAATTTATGTTAAGGATAATTTAACCTTTGATGAATAAAATGTTTAAAGTCATAACGTTAGTGTTGATAAAGATAGTGAATTGCTAATAGTGTATATTCTCTCTTTTAAAATGTTTTTATATGTATCTATCGTTCGTCATGTGGCGATTTTAATGTATTTTTAAATGTTTTATAATTCTAGATAAGGTAAATTATAATAACTGTGGTGTGGTAATAGCAGGTGATTTTAATGTTAGGTTTGCTACCAAAGACCCCAGAGAAACTCAGCTTGTTGACCTGCTTGTAACATATGATTCACTAACTGCTACGAATACAAAAGAAAAATTGAATGTTACCAATCTGATCATCAAAGCGTATTATTATCACTACGCGTTAACATTCACAAACATAAGAACACGGAGTTCTTATGTAGATCATTTTCTTTAGAAGGTAAGCTCATTTATTATAATATTCTAGAAAATAAAGAAGATTTTGTGACATACATGTGCTGCGATGAAGATTCTATACTCTCAGATCCATTAACAGTCGAAGAAGCCTGTTCCAGGCCAGATTTGGTTCAGTGGAAGAGAGCGATGCAAGAAGAAATGGAAAGCTTCAAGGAAAATGAAGCGTGGGACCTTACAGCATTACCGCAAGGAGGAAAAGTAGTAGTTCACATTGGTTTAGAATGATCCAATAGATTTGCATGACGATAATCAAAGTGCGCAGAAGTTGTCTGTGAATCCGGTGTTTCATGGTATATCTAAGCATAATTTTATTCGAGATACTATTAATAATGGTAGCATTAAAATTGTTTATATGCCCACATCAAATATGCCTGCAGATTTGTTGACCGAAGGCTTATGTGAGGCAAAACATTCAAAATGTATGTACAACATAGGAATATGTAAGATATGAATATTTATGCAATATAGTGGGGGTGTGAAATTATATTTAAAAATATTCATAGTGGCGCCCTCTGTAATATTCTAGTATGAATAAAGTAAGTTAGTCTCGTGTGAACCATGCAACAGAGAGTTTCATTTGTAACAATTATTACAGTATTAAATTTTATAACAAATTACCACACCATATAACATGCATGCCTTTTACTAAATTACTAAATTAAAAGTAGTGATCAGAGAGTATCTTCTGTTAAATTATTTTTTAATCATGGAATTAATTTTTAAATTGTAAAATTATTATTTAACTAGCATTTTATCAAATGTTATTTATTTTATGTATAGAATTTTAAATCCTTTTAAAATGTTTGTGTATGTACTCAATTAATGTTTTATCGTTTTATAAAAAAACCTAATTAGTCCCTCAAATAATTCTCCAAAAAATAACAATAACTATACTTCCTTAACTTTTAATTGACATTTAACTAATAAAATTAGTAATAAAATGAAAACATTTGATATTAAAATAGCATTTAAAACAAACAATAGCCTTGGCAAAATTATTAAAAATAACAAAGACAAAATTAACAAACTCGATAGTTGTGGAGTGTACATGCTAACATGCAATGACTGCCCTAAAAAATATATTGGAAAAATAGGACGAGCCTTTGACGAAAGGATTGCAGAACACAAAAGTGCATGGGAAAAGAAAAAGAACACCTCAACATACGCAAATCATCTACTATCCGAAAATCACACCTTCAACCAGGATTTCCAGATTCTCCACACAGAGAAGAAAGGGAGAAAATTAAATCTACTCGAAAACCTGGAAATCAACAGATTCGAAAAAAACGGGCCTCCTGCTAAACGAACAAATTGAACTGTCAAACTCCCCAATACTTAAAATATTTACCCCTCCATAGTGCCAATAGTGTTAATAATAATAAAAATGTCATGTTGACAGAATATATACATTATTTTTACATATTGAAATATCAATTAATTTAATGGAAATAGTAATTTATAAAAAGAATAAATGAGCTTAGAAGCTGAATAATGGCCGCCGGAAGAACCCTAACGAAGATTCTTCATGAGAATAGGCTCAATGGGTCAGAGTGGAAGAACATTTTGAAGAAATGAACTCCGCCCGGGTCTTTTCAATTAAAATTTTAGTTATATTATTTATATTATTTATAATGGTATGTATTTTTGATTAACTTATGAAGAGAAACAAAGCAAATAATAAATAAAATAAATAAATAAATGTATATACAGGGTGAGTTTTTTTCGATGTTCTCTATGGGGATCTCGGAAACTATAAGAGATAGAGAAACAGTTAAATGGGGAAAGAAGTGTAGATTTACGAGACGAATAAAATTCCACTTTCAAAGTTTTCAAAAAAGCCAAGGGTAACTAGATATTTTGAATAAAGTAAAAAGTGTCAATTTTTTCAAATCAATATATCTCGGTTTTTATAACAGGTAGAAAAAAACTGTAAAGGACAAAGTTTTAGATAATTTTATGCAGATTAATAAAAAATAATTAGAAAATTTTTATCGCTATTATTTTCCGAGATATGACGCAAACTTACATTTTTTTAAATGGAAACCATAGTTGGCTGTGACCTTATTCAAAAGGTAATTTTTTTCTCTTTAATCCAATATGGCATACGACATAGTTATTTCTAAAAATGAGTGAGTTATAGTCATTTTAAATTTTATTATAAATAAAAAATGGGTAGCCATGAAAAAGATGAAAGTAAAACAATTGCATTTGTTTATAATATTAGCAATATTGTAATCATTAGTTTTACAGAGATAAATCAAAATGAAACAACTGCATAAAGTAATTCTGTAATTATCAATATATCCATAGGAGAGAAATTTTAATATTAAAAAATATAGTCAAAGAGTCCACTATTAATACTATTATGACATAAATTATATCTTTTTAAAATTGAATTTATGGCTTTTTGACTATTCTCATGTAAATTGAATTAAATGTTTCAATAACAACTAGTTTATGAACCTCCACAGATTGATATGACTTTTCATATACTTTGTTTTTTACATAACCCCACAGAAAAAAATCTAAAACGCGCATCTAGGTGGCCCTGGGATTGGTTTATTTCTTCCTACTTATGAGTTAGGAAAAGCATCATTTAAATAATTTGCAAAGCCAACATGTTATTAGGTGGAGCACCGTCATATTGGAACCATTTTAATCTTGCTTGTAATGATAAATTTAAACAATCGAGCGTATCTTCAAATGTTTTCTGAAGAAAATGAAAGTAATCATTTTCACTTAGTGAGCTTTCAAAAATATATGGACCGAGAATTATTAATCCAAACACACCATGGATTAAACCCAAATTTAATTTGTAGTTTTCTCTGTGAAACTTCTCGTGGATTCTCTTAAGTTCATCTATGTTCATTGTGGCGATTAAAAATACCACAATTAGTGAATCGCGATTCAACTGCTCATAATATATTTGTAAGAAACGTATTATCCTCTTGACAAATGGGTTTATACCACATACAGAAGGCCATTTGATAATTACAAAATTATTATACTTATGCTGGTTTTTCATTTTTATTTAACTTTGTAGAACTAATAATTACAATATTGCTATTATTATAAACAACTGCAATTGTTTTACTTTCATCTTTTTCATGGCTACCCATTTTTTTATTTATAATAAAATTTAAAATGACTATAACTCACTTATTTTTAAAAATAACTATGTCATATGTCATATTGGATTAAAGAGAAAAAAATTACCTTTTGAATGAGGCCATAGCCAACTATGGTTTCTATTTAAAAAAATGTAATTTTGCATCATATCTCGGAAAATAATGGCGATAAAAATTTTATGATTATTTTTTATTAATCTACATAAAATTATCTAAAACTTTGTCCTTTACAGTTTTTTTCTATCTGTTATAATAACCGAGATATATTGATTTGAAAAAATTGACACTTTTTACTTTTTTCAAAATATCTAGTTATCCTTGACTTTTTTGAAAGCTTTGAACGTGGAATTTTATTCGTCTCGTAAATCTACACTTCTTTCCCCATTTAACCGTTTCTCTATCTCTTATAGTTTCCGAGATCCCCATAGAGAACATCGAAAAAAACTCACCCTGTATATAGTTCTAAGTTTTTTTTAATATTATTGTAAACTTTCATTCACCTGAAGAAGCAATAAATTTGCGAAACAATTGTAGTTAAAATAAACACACAATTTGAAAATCTTAGTTATTTACAACTTTAATATACAAATAATGTTTTATCGTGTTTAACTCGGTTTTATTACCACTTTTAACACTAATTATTTTTAAGTGTATAATTTTACCTAATTAATCAAAATTTTAAGTAATTTTGTTTTTTTTCTTTTAAAATTATTTATTAATTATTTTGTATATAGATAACTCACATTTATTTATTTTATTTATTTATTTTACTTATTCTATTTATCTATTATTAATTACTTTCCCTATGTAGTATATATAGTATTGTTTTCGTGCATGAAAATGTCTGTGGGCGCTGTATCTCAAAAACAAACTTTAATCCAATGGTTTTATCGTTGAAAACTGGAACAGAAAAGCTTTTGGTTTTACTCTAAATGGCGACAATTTTTCATAGGGTAACCTTGATTGATTAAAAAGATAATTCAGATTTGAAGAATATTTTTAACAATTTTTAATTGATTTTCCATAGCTTAGGTCTAAATTTTTTTTTGTAATTTTAAACAATATTTTTTTGCACTTACAATTATTAATTTTGGGGGAATCTTTTGAGAATTTTTTTCAAGAGTTTTAGAATTTTGCAGTTTATAAAACGTTTTTTTTTTAGGTCACCAAATTTAATATTTTTTCCCCCTTTTTAATTTTATCTCGAAATTTTTCAGCAAAATTTTTGTAGAATTTCATTTTTTTAAATGTTTCTCCTTAATTCTACAATCCTCTAGCATTTATCTTCTAGATGATTAGAATTTTCCATTCATTCCTCTTCGAAATTGAGAAAATATTTTTCCATTCTTTTCATTAAATTCCCCAGCTTTTTTCTAAATTAAAATAACATTTGAAGCTTCCCGAATCTTTTTATTTTATTTTAGAATTTGCAAGTATAGTCTTCTACAAATGAAGAGAATTATCTTAAAAATTTATACAGTTTTTAAAAAAGTTTTTTTTAGAATTGTTCAGTAATTTAGGTTTCCAAATTTCCTAAAATTTTTCTTTTAATTTTCTCTATTTTTTCAACATTTGCTTTTCCAAATGCAAATGTTTTCCTTAAGCTATCTACAATTTTTCAGAAGAATTTTAATTTCTTTAGGCTTTCTTTTCCAGATTTCTAGAAATTTACAACATCTCTTCTAAATTCGAGAATTTTCATCCATATTTCTAAAATTTTCCAGCAGTTTTTCTAACTAGAATTAGATTTCTAGAATTTTCCTTTAATTACTCTTCGTAACTCTGTTAAATATATTTAGGGATTGTATAATCTTCCCGCAGTTTTTCTTTAAAATTTTTCTTTCGGTTTTCAAGTTGAGTAATGTATATAATTTTCTTTACTAAATGCCGAAAATTTTTCTTATTTATAGAATATTTTAAATAGTATGTTTTATTGGTTGGAGGTTGGGATAGAGATCGCCCGCCCATCCTACATGTACAGTTATACATTTTCCTATAATTTATTGTTTAGGTTTCAAGATTTTTTTCCAAATTATGAGAAATTTCTATGAGGGTTTTAAAATTTAATAATAATTTGTATTTTTAGAATTTTCTTAGGTGTTTTCAAATTTTCCAAAATCATCCAAAATGGCAAGAATTACCCTCAAGATTTTTATAATTTTTCGGTATCGTCTTTGTCAATTTCTTCTCCATGATTTATCGAACCGTTTTCCTCCAGATTGCCAGAATTTTCCATGAATTCCTCTACTAAATTGCGTGAATATATTTTATAGCTTTTAGAATTCTTTTAAGAATTTTCTGAGCTTTTTAAATTTTACAATAATTTTTAATTTTATTATTTTTTGGAAATAGTGAGAATTTGATACTTTTTCAATTTTTCAGCAGCATTTTTTGTATAGAACTTTTCAGAGTTTTGCAGCATTTTACCCCTAAAAAAATTCAATAATTTTCTTCCATATTTTTACAATTTATCAGCAGTCTTCTAAGATTACCATAATTTTCGAGAAATTTTCCAAGGATTTTTCAATGCTTCAGTAGAATTTTTCAGTAAGTTCGTCCCTAGGTTTTTAAGATTATCATAATTTTAAGTACTATGATGGCCACATGACCATTTTTAATGTTTTAATTTAATGCTTATTTGTTAATTCGTAAGGCTTTGTTCTAAACTGAACTGACATTTATTTAACTTAATAATATTACCACATCACAGTAAATCACTTGTATTTAATTCAAGTATCTTATTTTTATATTATATTACATCTTAGCATATCATATTTGACCTTTGTAAACTGTATATTTGTTAAATACCAATAAAAATTATGAATTATGAGTTATAAACGGACCGTGATATATTTGATGCTAATAAGGGAAAGATATTCTGGGCAAAAGCGGTCAACACTGCAGTATATCTGAAGTATCGGTCATCAACAACGGTTTTAAATGACCTTATGAAATGTGGAAAGGTAAGAAACCAAATATTGAAAACTTGCGAATTTTTTGAAGCATTGTGATGGTACATTTACCTAAAGAAAAGAAGTTGAAATGGAATAAGAAATAAGAGACGAAAGTTTTTGTTGGTTACAATGACAATATAAAAGGGTAAAAAGGATCTACGATACAAAAAGAAACCAGGTGATGTCAAGCAGGGAAGTTGTCTTAATAGAGGATCTAGTAGAAAAAGTTCGTATCTTTGTAGAAGAATGTAAAGTTAACGAGATGCATAATGCAGTGAGGGAAAACCAGATGTATCACTAGATGAGAGCCTAAGTCACAGTTTCAATGACAACGATGAGTTCCCAAGTGATGGAGGTAGCAGTGACGATTGTATTCCTGCACAACTTGAGGAAATTAATGCTCCAGTTAGATTCTATAGGCAACCAAAATTAAAAGAGTTCCCAGATCATGTATGGTATATGTGTAAAGATTATCATACTAAAGAAGACGATTCCGTGAATGTGGAAGAGGCGTTGGAATAACCAGAGAATGAAGAGTGGAAAAAGACCTTGGCAGAAGAATTCCAGTTATTATAGGAGAACGATGCGTGACAGTTGGTCTATGCACCCAAATATGGCATTATACATTGTATAGTGTAAGTGGATATAAAAAAATATATATGAAAGTGTTGAAATGTGCATTATAGAACAAGATTAGTTGTGAATGGTATGATTTTTATCATTTTAAATAAAAGATTTTTTTCTAATAAAATCCCGTGCTAAAATTATTGCTTTCAGCGTCACCTTGACACAGGATGTATAAATAAAATGAATCTATTTAAAAACGAACACCATTGGGAATCAAACTCAGGAGAATGCAATAAAAATACGACAAGGAACGGAATCTCTTTTTAAATAGTACTAGAATCACAATTGAATTACTTCTAGGCTAAAAAAAAAAATGAAAATTATTCAATCTTCTATTTTAAAGTAATAAAGATTAATTGATTAATGGCTGGAGCGTTAACTACGTGATACATCTTGAAAAATTAAACAAAAACGTTTACTTTGTTGATATCACAATTTATGTTTAAGTGACTCGAGTTTCGATAATTAACTGATCATTTTCAAACTAAAGTGAATGATCAAAACTCGTGTAACTTAAAAATAAAGTGTGATATCAACAAAGTAAAAGTTTTTGTTTAATTAGGATTAGTTGACTTTATTGATTCTAAATTGAATACTTGATTGTGGATCTTTAACTATTTAATTAATGTTTTAATAATAATAGGTATCACAAAGTATGAATGAATGTAAATATATTAACGCTAAAATACATTACCACTACTGAGTAGAGAGGCATAAAATTTACTGACGTTTCATCATAATGATTTATTGTATGCAACCCAACATACTGGCACCCAACAGTCTGCGAATCGAGCAGCATTCGTTCGAGCTGCATCAGCATTCGCGGAGATGGCGACACTGTCCGCATTAATGAAAACCGTGTCAATTGCACGATTGCATTGCTGAAACCACTCTCCTCTCTGTGTTAGTGTGGTGTATACAAATTCGTTCGTAAAAAGTGAAAACACACAGTTCAAATTTTCCTTTCGTTTATACCGCATTATTAAGGAAACTCCAAGAATTAAGTAAGTAATCATTTTCACATATGTTTATTTCATAACATGCCTCTTATTTAATTTAATCGTGTATATTTTTTGAATTCAATCATAATTACACTAGAAATAAATACTAATTAAAGCATGTTTCATTAGGTGTATTAAATTATGTATTATATTTATTTTATTATTATTATATTTAAAACTAAAACTCTTAGGAATATAATATAAAAGCGAGATATATTAGGAATTTTATGATTGTAATACGTAACGAATTACTCATAGTCTACTAGAATAAAAACTTTTAACAAAAGAAATATTTTATATTCTTTAATTGTTCACCTTAATATTATTTGTTTAACAGTTAATTATGTATATGTTTTCCTTCAGTATTATTTGTTACTAAAGCATTAATTTTATTATTAGTGTATAATAAAATAAATGATATGTTCTAAAATTATTATTTATTTTTTAATCAAGGATATACGTTAAGAATTTCATGATTTTAATACATCTACTAGAATAATTGCCATTAATAAGAAAAACCATTAAATTTCCATTAATTACTCACCTTTAAACACCTATTAAAAAAAACATACAAGTTTAACTCATATGAAATATGCATATACATTGCATTTAATTACTTATACAATGATTTATTTAATAACATATAATTTGTTTTCGTGGATCAATTTTAAAATCAATTAATTAATTGATTCCTAATAAACTCTGTGTTATTTAACAATTAACCATATTATTTAAAAAAAAAAACGACTTTGCAATTATACATATAGTTTATTGTATTATTTTGTAGATTCATCATTAAATTGCGCGATTTATGTTGACAGTTGCAGGTAACATATTTGTTTATTTTTGCCAGTCGGCGTTTAAATAAAACAAAACATTTTTTTCTGCCGCCAATGTATCTGGCGAACCTTTTGGTGCTTGTATTTTTAGAAAATGCGTTACACAATCGTACTTGCATACCTGCCAATAAATTTCGCCTATATTTTAATTTTTATTTGGCAGTTGGTTTGTTCCACATAACGTGTATACCTTGTAAATCAATTTAAGGAAAAGAACTATTTAAACTATCCAAAAGAAGTTAGTTATCATTGGATGGATAATTTTTAATTGCAACCGAGCACTGTTTAATTATCTTAATCTCAATTATAAACATGGAAAAACAAATAAACGATTAACATAAAATTATCTTGGAATCACATAGTGGAAATTTACCATCGCCATTATGACATTACTAAACAATATTAATGAGACGTTTATTTTGAAAATAGCCTAAGTCCATTTATACTTAAATTGAGATATTTAAGGGTTTGTATTTTTAAAGAGAGATAAATTTATTTACAAATTTACAATAATTTACATAATGTATAATTAATTTACAAACATATAAATGTATTGCACTTTTCTTCCCTTCGTCCTCACCTCCAGGTTAGTGGGCATTTACTCCCGTCTCGGGCTATCGGTATTAAGGGATATTGTGGTTTTCCTAATGTTGTCTTGTGTTATTCTATTTAAGTTTGTTGTTTAGAATAATATTTTTAACTTTTAGTTTAAAAGGAGTGTACTTGAGTGATTTTATATATTCGGGTAGGTTGTTATATTGAATGATTGTATGTGTAGTTAGAGCTTGTGAATATTTTATTGTTGTAAATCTTTTTGTTCTTATGTCCGATTTTCTTCTTGTTTTATATACATCTACTTGTTTGTTTATTTTGAGGGTAATATTTGTCTTGATTAAGTTATTTTCTATTTTATATATGAGTAGTAGGTTGTTTAGTGTAATCATATTTCTTATGTCTAGTTCCTGTGTCTGTTGGTATAGTTTTAGGGTATTTGTTCTTTTATCTAGTTTGTATAGTATTTTTAATATTTTGTTTTGTTGTATTTGTAGTCTCGTTATATTTTTCTTCGTTGTGTCTCCCCAGATATTATTGAGGTAAGTATTTTGCGATTTGAAGAGAGCGTTGTATATTTGTTTCCTTGTCGTTTCTGGTATGTAATTTCTAATTTTTGTCAGTGCTGCTACTGTCTTGGCGTTCTTCTTTGTCAGTTGTCTTGTATTTTTAGTCCTAGGTAATTTACTTCGCTTATCTGTTTTATGGCTGCTCCTTCGATGTTGATCGTTAGTTTAGCTTTGTGTCTATTGTTGATCATGTATTTGTTTTTTCTTTGTTTATGGTCAGCAGGTTTTTATAGTACCAGGTTTCTAGTTGTTTTATGTCTGTCTGTATGGTTTTATAGTTGTTACCTGTATACACAATGCAGGTATTGTCAGCGTATATGTAAGATTTTCCTTTGAGATTTAGTTCTAGTAAATCGTTCGTATATATTATATACAGAATCGGGGGTAGATTTCCTCCTTGGGGTATTCCGTATTCTGCTTCCATTGGTTTACTCTCAGAGTCATTTGCTATTGTTGATGTATTCTGTTGGTTAAATATGTTTTTATTAGTTTCAATTCCTTTCCTTTTATACCTATTGCCATGAGTTTTTCCAGTAGTTTGTGTTTTTAAATGGTGTCAAATGCTTTTTCATGTCAATGTATAATGCAGCTACTTTATGTTTTTATCGAGTTCTGTTTTTATGAAATTTATGAGGTCAATTGTTGCAGATCGCCCTGAGTGTTTTTGGAAAGCATATTGTTCACTGTATATGATATTGTTTTTTATTAGAAGGTTGTTGATTTGTATTTGTATTACCTTTTCTAGAATTTTGTTTAGTGTCGATAGTAAAGCAAATGGTCGGTAGTTTTCAGGGTTGGTTTTATCTTCCTTTTTGTAAATTGGTTTGATTTGGGTGTTTTTTCATGCAGTCTGGATATCTGGCTTCATCTATCAGTATATTTATAATCTTGACGAGTATTGGTATAAGTGTAGTTTTGTTTCGTTTTATTGTGAGAGTTTGTTATTTTGTCAAATCCTGGCGCCGAATGGTCTTTTAGTTCTGTAATTATTTTGTTAATTTGATCGTTTGTTGTATGTTGGAATTTTATGTCTTCTATGTGTCTTTTTGTTGTTGTTGTTTTTGGTGGATTTCTCGTTTTGCTAGTTTAATCTTCAGCTAACTTATTCCCTACATTTGTAAAGTATGAGTTTAATTCGTTTGCAATATCTGTATTGTTTTCTGTAATAGTGCCGTCTTCTTTGTGTATTGATTCTATATAATTGTCTGTTTTATTTTATTTATTTATTTATTTATTTATTTTTAATGCAATTAAAAAGATACGTACAGAATAGTAATGTGTCATACTGCTTAAGTTTATCTAAATGTTTTATAGTTTCTTTAAAAATAATGGCAATTATTTAGTGAATAATATGCATTTCCGTACTTTGTGGAGCTACTTTCATAATTAACAACTAGATTCGTTACAAAACTTGAAGGAGCCCAAGTCCCTTCAACATAAGTTAAAATGCTTCAAATTAAAGAAAAACAGTACTCATTTTATTTTACATATCTTTACAATACTACAAAAACATAATTTATGCGATTCAAAACATGTTTTTAGCTACAACAAAATTACAAAACAATTTACTACTCGTTGAAATAAAACAACACAGTTGGGAGGGTTGAATGAGGGGTGAATATTCATCTGCCTGATGAAGCCACTATGTGGCGAAACATGTTGCAGTGTTCAACAATAAATGTGAAACCCCCCCAACTGTGTTGTTTTATTTCTATTTGTTATGGAGTTTCATCATGTATCCGCCTTGTCAATTCAATTTACTACTCATCAACATTTTGTGTGTGTGAAAGGAATTTGAAGAAATCATCAGGTTCCAGTGGTGTATATCGTAATAGGTCAATTATGTCCTTGAATTTTGCTGTTGTGATTTGTTTGAGATTTTTATACAGTGGTGTCAATAAAATATTTTCGAACTTTCTTGGTCTACTCCATCCTGGTAATTAATTCACGACTTTAAAATTTTCACTCTTAATCATTGATGTCTTATAGAAAATTGTATACGGTTAATTTCTGAGGAAACGCATCTAACATATTTTTAACCAGCTTATTAATTCTCCGTTAGAATTCTTTATCCTTTTAAAAATTGCGTCTTCTAATAATTTTGTTGATATAAAATCTTCTTGTCTCATTTCATGTACAATAAACTTATTACGTTTCCGGCACTTTTTGATAATATTGTAATAATCTCGGGGGACAAACAGTAAATTATTTTTTAATGCCCTTCCTACTATGCCAAAATCTCTATCATTTCATGAAAACCAATGTCCTGATATTAAAAATTTGTGAATTATGATTTCCACATCATTTTCAACAGTTTGGGCCATGTTTAGTCAAATTGAAGCTACTTTAATGTCTCCATTTTGCCCTGCACACGTGTCACTGTAAGCTGTAATGAGTCTTTCACTTCTTAAAGTTTGAAAACGTTTTAGGATGCATGAATTTATTTCTTGAGCACCTCTTGATGCAATAGTTTCATCCCAAACATACGTGTGAACATAATCGTTATGAAAATTGTGAATACCCAAATTTGGGACGTACATATTGCCTTTATAATATGCTACTGAAGTAGTCAACTTTAGATAAGGTAATTCTTTTTGGAAGTCGAACGAAGAGGCGAAATAATAATCTGAATTGCGTGATACTTGTCCCTGATCTTGTTTTAAGTGATTTCCCTAGCTGATTCTGCTAGTCTTAAATGGACATCGTGTTCTTCTGTAAGTTTATTCTTTTCTTTATTCGATGCTTTAATTTTGATGTTTAGTATGTCACATTTTTGACATGTATCTTTGATGAAAATGTAAATCAAAATCTTTTTTTAAATATTTTTCCCCAAGTCCACTCATTAACGGCTTTTATTGTAGTTTCCTTGTAATGAACCTCAAATATATTAAACATTTTCTTAAGAGTTAGATCGGGATTTAGATATCTTTTATTAGAATTATGAGATCTGGTATAGTGGGATTCAAATTTAGCAAAACTTATGATATGGTTTTGAATGCGTTTTTTCTCTTCCGCAGAAATTTTTCTTGAAGATCCAACCATACGCCCACGTAAATCAATTCCTACATTTGCAGAGTTTAATACGAATTTTAAGCGTTCTTCACTTACTTTAAAGTTATCCAAAAGCACACAGCCGGAACATTTCGGATTTTAGAATTTAACAAATACCTACATATCTAATTTCTTAGCGAAACTCTTCCGTTTTTTTAACGTTTTCGTTTCACAGAGTTGCACTCGATAGCGTCACAAAGCAATATATTTTGTTTATTAAAATCTCTTATACTAAAACTTCTCAAAAATTTTCATTCTTTCTTCTTCTTCGTAATTTCAATGAAATCTTTTCTACAACGGTAATCTTTGTTTTGGAAAACTTTTGAAGGTACAATATTTCGGTTTTGCGTACAATATCTTTTTCCTGAATTCCATTTAATCTTTAGCACTTTATGGATGTACGTTTCATCAATCTTTTCTCCATTGTCATCTGTGTCTTCATCTCTTAAAGACGAACATTGTTCTATAATTCTCTTTCTTTTTCGATTTTCTTTTTTAAATCATTTTAGTTACTAATTCTTCTTCGCAATCTGAATTAAATGGTCTTATCGTTTTTTTCTTCCCCATGGGTGAAATAACTTCTAAAATTTAATATTAAATTTAAAGTTTTGTATTTAATTTAAGTACATATGTATGTTGCGTAAATTTTGTTTAACTGCAGTAATTAAACGTACAGATTATTCAACTAATGCAATTGACAAAAAAATGAGGATAACTTGTTATTAAATTAATTCAAATTAGTTATCTTTGTTAATATAAATTTGTAGATTTCGATGAACTAAATAACATTGGTAAAAATGATTAATAAAGTTGTAAATGAAGTTGAAGATCTCAAGTGTTAAAGCTATTAATTAGTAATACATTATTAAAGTTCTATTCTTATAAGATATTGTTTTGTAATTATATTTATTATTTATTAGTATGTATAATAACTATTTTCAACAGGTTAATACATTACATATATTTTTATAGCGCACACGTGCAGAAAATTAGTTAAAAATCCTGACCCATATCGAAACACGCAATAAACGCTTTCGTATTAAATAATGGATTAGCAAGTGCAAGAATCTGATTATATAAGATACTGGTCAGGTATTGCAAGCGTACGAGTTATTACGACTTTCGATTCTTATTTCCTCAATTAAAAAAAGACAAATTCTTCAGAAAAATGCTGGATATTGTTCCTTATATAAAGAAATGCATATTTATACATTGTAATAACCTAGTAAAAGCAAAACGTAATGTTATCATGGTTTACAGTTCCAGAAATAAAGTTATAAGTAATTAGGCCTTTAATAATATTGTGTAACTCGTCCAGATTTTTAAACAGTTGTTAGATATGCATATCATAATTGTGACAATTTAACTGTGTTTAAAATGAAAGTGTATTGCAAAGCTACAACTGCTTGTTTCTCGTTTTACATAGGACGATTAACATCACGCACAGATATTTATTGTTAAGTCATTTATTTAGTACACAATAAACGACTTAAAAATAAATATCTGTGCGTGATATTAATCGTGCGTCAAATTTTGCATAGAAGTTAACCTAAAATAAGTACCCAATTATAAAGATTGTATAACTGTTATATGTAGTAGCTATTATTTCTGATTTTAATTATGATGTATGTATAATTGAATACATGTGTTGCAATCAAATTAGTAAATTGTGGAAGCAAATTATAGAGTATTTAGGGTGGAATCTTTAGATCTACAGAAATAATCAGTTTTTCTTTGCCACATTTATTAATGAAATAAACAGAAATCAATTCATTCGTCATGCGCTGCTATCAGGCATTGACTTGAGAGAGCAAAATACGTCACAGAAGACGAACCAGGGAACAAATGAGGTTCAGAGCACCATCTTTGACTTATGGCAATAAGAGACCGATTCTTGAGTACCAAATAAATTGCCGATTAAGTTTAACTAACAAATGTCTTCCTCTAACATTCGAACGCTTTACTGCAGAATCAGAACTCTCGGCTTGCAATCCTATGGACCACATCTTGAATTACCACTGACGGCTCAATATCGATAGAAGCGTTTGGAGTGGTGTAGAGTGCGACTGCACCAAAACCTAGACATAGGCATATGATTGTAACTAATGATAAATCTCGATTGTGTTTGGGGATGCGTGGTGGTCGTCAGGATCAGACGAAGACGTGGGGAAAGTTGTAACATTGAATTTTCTGTTGAGAGGCCTGTGTATCAAACTGTAGGCAATATTATCGCCTAGCGATATGTGAATGATGTGATGAAACCCCATATTCTTTCATTTCCTCGTTTCTTCGACAGTTAGAATACCCACCTTTCCAGCAAGACTATGCCCGTCCCCATATTACAAGAGTTTCTATGGACCTATTTGGAGGCGATAATGCCAATATCCGGCCACCCCGATCTGCTTTTGCCCATATGAAACATTATGGGAAGATGACTAAAGAACTTACAGCGTCCTCCTTACATGCTGCAAGCTCTTCAGCAAGAATTATATACAATGCCTCAAGAAATTATCGACCACCTGCTAGAATACATGCCACAAAGAATAGAGGAGTGTCAACCCATTTTTTATTTTAAAAATACGATTATTTTTGTCCTTTTTCTTTCAAATGTTTAACAATTGCTTTATTTTAATAATCAACATTTTGGTCAAAACATTTGTGGCGTACCCTCGAGGAATGTACAGGCGAGAGCGCGGCAAACAAGGAGCTCCAGGCAAACAACGAGCTCCAGGCATCAGGGAGGCGGACAAAAAACCATGGAAACGCAAACCCTACATTGGTGACCCCGACGTGATTCTACATTGGTGACCCCGAGGGGCCTACGTTGTTGCTGAACACGCTGCTGTAGTATTCAACCCGGCAGGATAAGTGTCGACGATTCTCCGATAGCAGAGGAGCAGGATCATATCGAGGAATATCGAGAGCGTTCAAAACTGTCAGCTGTCTACAATCCTTCATTCCTGTACTCGTCCAGATAACACGAAAGCCACACGGAAGCACGTAAGCCACGAAACATTCCTCGAAGGTGACGCTACATTAACCTTTCACATTAGAAAATCCTCACTTTCTCCTTACATTTTCTTCCTTCTTGATTTTCTTTATTATAATTTCTTTCCCTAATTTCAAACGGTATGGAAGATCAAAGTACCTCTGAGGAAACGATCGGTAATATTAAATGTGTGCTTCCACCATTTTGGCGTGTTGACCCCTTTATTTGGTTTATCCAAATAGAGGCGGAATTTTTAAATTCACGCGTAACCACTTCTGTCCGGAAATTTTATAAAGTTGTCGCTTCCTTACCTCCAGATATCGCAATGGACGTAAGGGATTTATTAATTGAACCACCCGCCATCGATCCTTATGAAATACTAAAAAATGAGATTATTAAACGGACAATGATTTCTGAAAAGAAACGTTTACAAAAACTCTTATCGAACGAGGTACTCGGAGATCAAATTCCTTCCCAACTCCTACGTAAATTACAGCAACTTTTGGGGAATACCTCAATCGATGAGAACTTACTACGCGAAATTTTCTTGCAACGTCTTCCCGCTGATGTGCAAAAGATCCTAGTTGCATCACGTGGTACGTCATTAGCAGATCTTGCAGAAATGGCAGATCACGTGATGGAAATCTCAGCACCTATGTCCATCAGTGCTACTGGCATTTCCAAACAAGTTTCGAATAACACCAAATTAGACACGAAATTTAGCAATTTCGAAGCAACGGTGCAAAGTTTACAGAATCAAATTTCGGAATTAACTCAAAATTTAACCACCTTAACTACCTCTATTTTGCAACAATCTAAAAACAAATATCCAAGTCGAAACCGTTCTTCTTCCAGGTCTCGTTCTGTACAACGTGATGACCCAAACCACAAATTGTGCTGGTATCACTATAATTTTAAAGACGATGCACGAAAATGCACTAAACCTTGCGATTGGGGAAACGGCTCAGAACGGGTTTGATGTCGACCTACGATTCCGTTCATCCGTCAGGTCGACTATTTTTTATCCGCGATACAAATTCTGGCACTAAATTTCTTATTGACACTGGTGCCCAGGTCAGCATTTTGGCGGTGAATCAACTCTATGCCAATACTCACCCCCCTACAAAATTTACATTGCAAACCGTAAGTGGAAATTTAATTCCAACTTTCGGATTATCTAAACTAACAGTTAACATCGGCTTAGATGTAACATTTCAGTAGCATTTCATACTTGCACGCGTAAACCACTCGATTCTTGGTGCAGATTTTCTCCGGCATTTCAACATAATTGTTGATATTGCCAATAATCGATTAATGAGGAAACCGTCCAGGCTGATGCAACAGCCGATCATAAATTCATTATCCAATCATCATCCAACATATTCCAAATTACTCAATCAATTTCCCGATCTCACCACTCCTTTTGACCTCACTAACCCAATTAAACATCAAGTGCAACATAGCATCGAAACTTCTGGCCCACCTGTTTTCAGCAAACCAAGGCGTTTACCGCCACACAAATTCAAAATTGCCAAACAAGAATTCGATAGCTTATTAAAACTTGGTTTTGTTCGACCCTCATCAAGCCCATGGGCATCACCGCTGCACTTGGTATCGAAATCCGATGGTTCTTGGCGACCGTGCGGAGACTACCGTGCACTTAACAAGGTTACAATTCCTGACCGATACCCTCTGCCCATATTGCATGATTTTACGTATAGCTGTTTTGGTTGCAAAGTCTTTTCTAAAATCGATTTGATTAAAGCTTATCATCAAATTCCAATTCACCCTAATGATATACCGAAGACTGCAATCACAACGCCATTTGGCTTGTTTGAGTATACGCGGATGAGTTTTGGTTTGAGAAACGCCGCACAAACTTTTCAACGGTTTATGGACTCGGTTCTTCGCGAGCTACCATTTTGTTTCGTATATTTGGATGACATTTTAGTCTTCAGTAAAAACGAACATGAGCACGTACAACACCTCCGACAAATTTTTCAACGATTAACAACTTTTGGAATCAAAATTAATAACGACAAATGTATTTTCGGCGAAACAAAATTAGATTTCTTAGGTCATAGCATTAACAGTTCAGGCATTAAACCATTACAAATTAAGGTTGATGCAATCATGTCTTTTCCACAACCATCTGACCAGAAATCACTTCAACGTTTCCTTGGCATGGTAAACTTCTACCACAGATTTATAAAATCATGCTCAAGAATACTTGCACCGCTCAACCAACTTGCATCTCAAACTCCACGCAACAAACCCCTGGTATGGTCACAACCTACACTACAAGCATTTACAGCAGTCAAGGCTGCACTAGCCGACTGTGCTATGCTTAGCCTACCAGACCCAAATGCAGAATTAAGCATTATGGTAGACGCATCTGATTCCGCTGCTGGCGCGGTCTTGCAGCAGAAGGAAAAATCTGGCGTTCTTCGACCGCTAGCTTTCTTTTCTAAATCATTTTCAATAACTGAACGCAAATACAGTACATTCGGTCGTGAATTACTGGCCGTTTATTTTGGCAATTAAAAAATTCAAATATTATCTCGAAGGTCGTAATTTTATCATTTTTACAGACCATAAACCATTGATTGCTGCCATAAATTCAACTTCAGATCGTTATTCAGGACGTGAGCACAGACATTTAACTTTTATCGCGCAATACACTACTGACGTTAGGTTTGTTCCCGGTAAAGAAAACGACGTCGCGGATACGTTATCGCGTGTCGAAATTAATATTTTAGAATTACCGGACCTAGCCAAATTTCAGTCAGAAGACGATGAGCTTAAATTTTTGTTAACAAACGGCACAACTTCACTGAAACTGGAGCAGTTCACTCCGCCTGGCACTAGCACACCCATTTACGTTGACATTGTTTCGAAACGACCTTATGTTCCCGGAGAATTACGACTTAACATTTTGCAGTCACTCCACGGGTTAACTCATCCTGGCGTTCGAGCAATGAAACGTCTTGTAAATTCACGCTATGTATGGCCGCGGATGAACCACCACATCACACATTTTGTCAAATCCTGTTTGCAGTGCCAGAAAGTCAAAATTTTCCGTCACACAGTATCCCCGATTGCTAAGTTTCCTGATCCGGACGACCGATTCACTGACATCCACATCGACATTATCGGCCCTTTGCCAGTTTGTCACACATACAGATATCTTTTAGTCTGCATCGATCGATTCACGCGTTGGCCTGAAGTCCAACCACTTGTCGAAATTACTGCAGACTCTGTTTCTCAAGCTTTTTTAAATTGTTGGATCTCACGCTTCGGTATACCATCTACGGTTCTCACTGACCGTGGACGTCAATTTCAATCTCACGTTTGGAAACATTTTTGCAAAATTTTTGGCATTACACACAAATCCACAACCGCCTATCATCCGCAATGTAACGGTTTGGTAGAACGGCTCAATAAACAAATTAAAGACTCGATCCGAATGAGTAACGATCCAAAGAACTGGGTGTCACAACTACCTTTAATTTTATTAGGTTTACGCACTATTTTTAAAACTTCACTTTCGGCCACAACAGCCGAATACGTTTATGGTAAAACATTACGTTTACCAGGCGATTTCCTGTTTCCAAGTTCAATTTCCGGTTACCTTCCTTCAGGCTCTAAATTTATTGATGACTTACGAGTCAAAATGCAGATACTACGACCTGCATTAAGCCGCCCAACCTCTCGCAAAAGTTTTGTGCACCCCGATTTAAGTAATTGCACACACGTTTTCATTAGGAAGGATTGTATTAAGCATCCTCTTCAACCCGCGTATGACGGACCGTTTCAAATTTTAAAGCGACAATCAAAATTTTTTACGATTTCTGTTAACGGAAAAATCACAAATGTTACCGTTGACCGATTAAAGCCTAGCTTCCAACCAACATTTTCTGTTTCTTCATCTTCAAATTCTTTACATTTTTCTCCGTTCCCTACTATACCTCTTCGGTCTATTCTTAAACGTCATGGATCTGTAATCAAAAAAACAACTCCTACTAGAGGGGTTTCCTTCTCTTTTCCCCTTGCCTAGTTTTCTCTTTTACTTCCTTTTTCTAAGGGGGGGGGGGTAGTGTGGCGTACCCTCGAGGAATGTACAGGCGAGAGCGCGGCAAACAAGGAGCTCCAGGAAAACAACGAGCTCCAGGCATCAGGGAGGCGGACAAAAAACCATGGAAACGGAAAAATAAATAATTTAGATAGACAGAGCTTTTTGGTTTAATGTAAAAACGTTAGTTTACATTTTCCTTACATTTAAATAAAGAAATAATCTCTATTCCCTGAGTAATAAATAATTTTACTCGTATCGGTAAATTAGTAGAGGTTTGACGCGATTACACAAACCCTACACATTTATACCTTTTCTTTGTGTTGCTATTTCTGTCACCAATAAATTAAATTTATAAAACTCGAAAACAAGCTAAAAGTGACCGAAATGGAGTTAATAAATTAAACACTTATCTACAAAGGAGAGTGAATAATGTGGAATTAATAGTAAAGCTACTTAACGAAAATAAAGTATGCCCGCCAGAGAACGCTTATGTTCCCGTTCTTACAAAAAAACTCAAAACAGCATGCAACCTAGGATGACCAGCCTAATTCCAGATATAATAACAATAATACAGCAAATATACATAAAGTCATGAACGAAGTCTCTAAGGATGAAGATAAATTAAAGAACAATATCGCAGTGAGTACAGTCATAAAATGTAACCTAAATGTCCAAGATAGGGATTCCGCAAAGGCGTGGCTATAAGTAGAGAGGGCCAAAAATACCAAAACTGTATCACAAATGCAAGAACACCCACAACAATAGATTGATTGAAAATCTATTCTTAATATTAAGATAACGACAATGTCTGATTTTCAAATGTGTTTTATTTTAAACACTACATATGTTTCGCCACACCTACAACAATATTTCCCACAAGAAGTTTTCGATATTTCTGCAATTAGCAAACACAAAACCAATAAATCGAATAATGTATCCTTTAAAGTAGGGGGTCGATTTGATTTATTGGAAAAGGTTCTGGATATCTGAATCTAAATCAAAAAGAAAAAAGACAAGCACACAAACATAAATAACATTAGCATAGACAATATCAATATCCAATTCCTTTTAAATAAGTTGGATGCATTTGTGCACCAAATGAATGAAATAAAGGCATAATGTGGGAATAACATTTTAGAAAATGTGCAAATCCCAGGAAATTAAATTGTTAACCATTTTATATTAAAAAATCATACCCATGTTGGCGTGATGATAATAATGAAGTTTTAAATTTGGAAGAATTCAGTATCAAATTACATATCGAAATAACAACTGTGTATTTTATTGAATTAAACATCATCATTATAATTATGCACCGTTCACCTGCAAGCGATTTAAAAATATTTCTAATTAAAATCGACGAAGCACTGAATTTTGTATTCGAAAACTATTCCAATGAACCACTATTTTTTTTAGGTGATTTTAACAAGAATAAAAATTCCACAACCAAAATCCATCTACTGGAACTAATGAAACTCTTTAATCAGAACAACCTAACAGGATTACCCAAATATCTTTCACTTGCCTAGACAATATTTTCACAAATGTGAGAAACAAAATTGGCACAGTAGATTAGTCTTAACATACTGGAAAATTTACCTAAAATATCTTATGTCACTCCTAATTTATCAGTAACATCTGTACACCAGTTTAAAACGGCATGGCACGAAAAAACTGGAATAATAACGTGGAAGAATCCTTTTCCTACTTCTTGAATGCGCTTCTTGCCATTTTTAACAATGCAAAACAAAAACAAAAATAAATCTAAAAATTAACTTAAATAATAATAATAATAATAATAATGTATTTATTTTCTTCAAATTACAGGGTTGTATATATTATTTGGTAGTAATATTATATTGTTATTTGTTCCTTGTAATTCTCCTGTTTGTAGTCCTTTCTTCCTTCCTCGCCTTGTGATTTCTGGGTTGGACTCTATCTCGGACTAACGGTATTAAAGGAAAATTGAGCTTCTTTTGGTTTGGACAATTTCATTAGAGTATTTGGTTCTTTATTTAATTATATTTTACGTTGAGTTTAAATGAAATAAATTTTAATGATTTTATGTGTGATGGTTTGAATGTGTTTAT
This sequence comes from Ontholestes murinus, assembly GCA_963969525.1. Classification (NCBI taxonomy): domain Eukaryota; kingdom Metazoa; phylum Arthropoda; class Insecta; order Coleoptera; family Staphylinidae; genus Ontholestes; species Ontholestes murinus. The sequence continues at coordinate 69,040,466 of OZ018388.1, forward strand.
TGTGTCCGTTGTCAAGTGTTGAATAATTTTTTGGTTCTAAATTTGTCTGTTCGAAGGTCTGATTTTTGTCTTCCTTTTTTAATTGTGTATTTCTTTATTTGGCTTGATAATGATTCGTCTTTTTATTAAATTGTGTTGTATTTTGTATAACATTAACAAACTGTTTTATTATATTAGTTTTCTTATGTCTAGTTCTTTGTTATTTCATATAGTTTTTTTTTACTATTTTTTTTCTAGCATATACAGTATATTTAGTATTTTGTTGCCACTGTAACATTTGTATATTTTTTGCTGTGGTGTTTTCTCATATATTAAGTTGATAAGAAATTAATATTTGATGTAAACAATGCATGGCATACAGAACGTCTTTTATGTTTTATGATGTATTGAATACTTCAATAACATAAAGAAAACTATAGACGTCCTAGCCCTTATAGCATATGTCACAAAAACTAATGAAGCTTATAAAATATATACAAATCTAAAACAAGAATTTTACAAAGGTCATGTCAAATATTCTAAATTCTAACAATATTAAAAAAAAATATGGAATGTAATAAATAAAGACATTAGGGAAAACAATTTAAAAAACAAAAACAAATAGAGAGTGACCTGACAGCAGAAGATTTTGATCAATACTATATCTAAGTGGCTGAAGAAATCATTAACAATAGCACAGTAAATGACGCAATTACTGTTGATGACTATTTGCAAAAATAATTAAGATAATAACAACACTCAAAAAAAGAAACACGTCACATCTATGACAACTATATTGATAAAAAACTGCAAAACTAGTTTCTGAAGTAATAAAAAAATGCTTGGAAGAGTATTTCTAGACCAACTAAAAGTAGCTCGAAATATTACTATCCTAAAAAAGGAAATATTAAGGATACTCAAGACTTAAGACCAACTGCCATTCTTCCTACCTTGTGAAAAATATCTGAATATGTAATAATAATCGGACTTCACAACTTCTTAGAATACCCAATAGTTGCCAATGTGAGTTCATACCAGGAAACTCAACATTCTTATGCCTCCATGCTTAGCAAGATCTCAGAAGCATTGGTTAAAAAGGCCTGACTAGCTGTGATCTGTCAAAAGCCTTTGACACCATCATTCACGATAAATTTCTGCGAAAGTTGAATTTCTATGGAATTAGAGGAGTAGCTCAAAAGACAATTGAGTCATATCTATATAACACTGTCCAACTCATAGATTAAAAAAATAACAGATCAAGAAAATTTTACGTGAAACATGGTGTGCCTCGAGGATCTATTTTGGGACCGCTACTTTTTCTGATCTACCTGCAAACCTACCTGAAGTAGTGAAGGATCATCGAAAGAGTAAGTATCCAGAAGAAGCCACACGACAAATGAATGAAGCAATTAGGGAGTGAAGAATCTGTAATATGCTATCTTTATATCAGCACAAAACCCAAGATCTATTTTTTAACGATCTAAGAAACCATTTGTAAATTTCCTAGGAATTCAACTTAATAAAAATTAAATTGGTCAGCACATGTACAAAACGTTTGTGATAAACTCTTCAGCCGAATTTATTGTCTAAAAAGAAGAAAAAATTAGCACCAGAAAATATAATTTTTCAAAATTCCACTCCTTGCTGTAGTATGGCATTATGTTTTAGAGAAACTCAATAAACATGGAAATAGTTTTTATACTCCAAAAAGGTGTCTGGAAAAAAGAAAAGAAATATGTAGAGATTTGTTTTAAATTCATAAAATACTTACCTTATAAAATCAGTATATATTGACGACAGTTAGAAACATCCACGCTAAGAAAGATTCGTATCTGAAAAACTACAACTATCCTTCCTATATCACCAGAGGTCAATATATGCTACAAATTCTCAAGGAAAAAATATACAACAAACTACCAAACAACTTTAAGAGTCTATATCAGAAACACTTCAAAAATAATGTGAAACAATTTGTAAGAAATAACGTATTTTATAATGTACGCAAATTTGTCTTTTAATTAGTTGTGTTTGAATATACTGTTTACTGTGTCTTTTACATATATTTTATCCATACGACGTTTTATGTAATATTGATTACATTGAATAAATAAACATTATTATAATTATCATTATATAATATTGTTTTTAGTTTCATGCCTGGTATATCTGGTTAGATTGAAACATTTGCGCCAACCTAATTAGTTTTAGAATTGTTCATAAAAGTAATTTTAATATAATTTCGTCACGTGCATGGCCTTTTTTTATATATATACCATTGCTTTTATTAAATAAACTATTGGGGGTAATTCATATTTACATTATAGTGGTTAATTTTGAGTAAACAAATAAAAACTGACGTGTAAACAAAGACCACGTTAAATTTAAAAATAACGAAACATTTATTAAATACGGATTTGTTCCGTATTTAAAAAATTGAATAAATATTGATAAAAAATTAATTAAAATACAAAACAATATAATAAAAGAATATAGCGAACGTTAATAAAGTGCTAGACAAAGACACATTTCTTCACACCAGCGAGGCCTATTGTGATGACTAAAAAAATTTGAAAACACGAAGGCCATGGAAAAATGAACCGAGAGGTAGTTAGCGATAATAAAGTGATTGGTAAAATTCTATGGAAAATATATTCAATAAATATACCATTGTTACCTAACACACTATGGACGGGTGCCTTGAGCGCCAGACTGGTCTGCGGGCCGGGTCGGTTTTGCAGCGCCAGCACGCAAATTTGAACGCTCTGCTTCAAGATAAAGTTGAAATCAAGAAAATGAGACAAAGTAGCATTTATTTTTAATAATATTTATTATAAAATGTTATCAGCAGTGTTTCATGTTATTATTTATTTATTTTGAAAAAATAATTTTAAAAACAAAAGAACGACGCATTTAAAAACAATGGATACAAGCAATAGTGGCTAAATCTAATATTTTTGTGAATTTTGAAAAAAAAAACAATCACCCTTGTGGAGGGATGCCTTACAATAATCACACATGAAACAAGTTAAACTCTTCTTTTTATGCGCGGCACATATGAGCCAGTAACTATATTTACAATTTTGTGTTTTTGCTATCTTTGGATAGTAACTTTGTTGTATTGTGACGGATTACATTTTGTAATGTACTAAGCCAATTGACTCTTTACTATCTTCAATCTATTCTTGGGTTACATCAAGAAGAAATAGTTTATATTTTATATTTACATTTGTATTTAGAATTTTATAAACATGAAACGCATTATGAAAAGTCCGACAGAAAAGTACGACGTTTTTGAAAAACTCATATCTCAGACAATTTTCAATTAAATCAAAACTTTATTTGTTTAATAGGTAGTTGTGTATTTGCCATTTCGTATGGATATCAAAGAAACACACATGAATGTAGGATAAAATAATATTATCTAAGTGATGTCCGTACTTTTCAACACACTCCAGAAGTCGAGTTGAGAAGTTGGTCATGAAATGGCTTGAATTTCTTGGGTGATAGCATTTGACAAAAAATCGCAGGGCGTAAGATCAGGCGAATTTTGGGGCAACACGGTGTCCCCTCGTAGCAAAATGAGTAGTGGTGGAAAACTCAAAAATGCAATAGACTTCCTTGATGTGGGATAAGTTGTTCCATCTTAGCCACATTTTTATGGGTTCTGTTACTTCTTTCTCCACCTCGAGGTACTTCAGGCTTCAACCATCCTCTAGTAAGAAAGTTCTGCACCCACTTTAGGATAGTGTTTCTCGTAGGAAACGTAAACCGTGCCTTGCAACATTTAATTTTGTTCGAAATCTGCGTTGTGTAGCAAACACAGAACACCTCGTTTCAATGTAAGTGTCATAAACAAATACGCGTTGCTCTTGGGTTCATGATTCCATAAACTAAACTTAACCAAACAAAATGGTAAGGTCTAGTGGTCAGATATCAACCATCGAAAACCTTAGTCTATCACTGCGCTGAGCTATGCGCTTTCTAAAATCATCATACTCCTCTGCCGGACCCTATATAATGCACAATTCAAAATAAACATGGCGTCTATTTTTTCTGCGACGTACCATCAAATAGTATGATAAATATTGATCTGGGCGATCCACGCCTTTCATATATTTATTATTATTATACTCAATTACAGTCATTGGTCCAATTTTTTTCCTTTGTGCGCCAGTCGATGTTATGGCTCTTGATAATGTCACCAGAACGTATTGTGGATGTCATGCGTACCGTTCATTTCGATACCCAGCAATGCAATAAGATATATTTTCGACCCAAAAACATTGATTCTCCATGTTTTAATTTTGCAGTTTTTAAAGTTTTACTTTTTAGGAGCACATCAGCCGTATCAACACTATTGTAATAATTGTTTATGTAGACATGATGCTAGAAATTTAGATATGGCTGCAGTAGATTTAAAATAGTATCTTGTAGACGATGTCCTTACCCGCAGTAAATTTTGAAGTTGCAAATTTACCCCGATGTTTCCTCGCTAACCATACGTATCAGAATTCCTAATATACAATTTTAGACGTATTGTAACCTTTGAAAGATAGTCGACCCCTCCAAGACGGTACATGACAATTCACTATCAGGATGATAAACATCTCTAAACTTTGCTAGAAAAGAAAATAATCCAGAAGTTATTGGTTTTTTTGCAATCTATCGCCATTAGGGTCCAAATTAGCATTATCAGAAAAATTTCAGGAATCCCAAATTTGAATAAAGCGGTCCCGGCTCATAACATTATCAAAATCATGGGTTTGTATTATGAAGTCCGTTGACCAATATTCCTTCCTCGACTCCTTTCGCACTCTTTCTATTATCCAGAGCAAACCCAACATTTTATATATCTTTCGAGGATACATCCTTCCATTTGATATTTTTTGCTCCAAAAAGTCAATGACGATTTTAGTCATGGTACCGATTTGTTTCTTGCCCAAAAGACTCAAATAAATCGTTGCCAATAAATAATTTTACAACCCACATGACACTGTTCGCATTGCTGGGTATTATGTTGATTTGATTTGATTTGCCCAAAAAATGGTTCAATTATTGGTGGATTATTATTCATTACTATCACTATCCTCACTGTAACTATCAGGACTGCTTGACGACAATGGCACAGCTCTACTTCTTCTTACAACACAAAATATGTTTTCACTGTCACTATCAATTTGATTGACGATATTGTTTGCGTCATCGTCTGAAAAATTGACCTCGTACACGTTATTTTCATTATAAATAAGTATATAACATTGTAATAAGGATACGTTTTTAATTCGATCTTTCTACGCTCAATAACGATCATAAACTAAATTCTCATCAGAAAGAAAAATCTTAATTATTTATTTGAAAAATTATGAAATGATAAACATTTTCTCCTTATGCATATACATGAAAACAAGACTAAACAAATGTAACGTTAAAGTCTTGGTTAAAGCGGTCGTAGTGAGCGTAAATGCGTCTGCTCCGTCAGCGTTTTGAAGCGGGTACAAATACCCGCCCCGTCCATAGGAGTCAGTTCGCGAATCGAGTATTAATACCCGACCCGTCCATAGTGTGCTAATTACTTTTGAATTTCACAAATACTTACCAAAACTGAAGAAAAATTGGAATTTTTTCACACTAAAAAATATAAAAAATCAAACCACAGCCTAAGCAAAGATGTCGCGAAATTAAGAATTTATACCAGTGGAAAATTTCATAATTTCTTAACATTAATAAAATATTAAATATATATCAAATGGAAAAAAAATCAAAATTTCACATGAATAATCAAATTTTAATTATTAAAGAGTGAATAACCCATTTTATTACATGGGCCAAAGAGTTTTTGACTTTATATTGAAAATAACGATTTGATTAATGAAAAAGTTGTTTATTGTTCAACATAATCTCGATTTTGAGTAATGCTTTGAGTATTTTGTGTAATATTTCGATCCTGATGTGAAGTACCTCAAAATAAGTATTACTTTCCAACTTGAACTCCTCATTCGGGTAAAATCATTTACCAGCGACACAGACCAATTCTTAGCGCAATTTTTTCAATCGCTTTGATGTGAATCGTTGTCTTGATGAAACAATTGTCTTCTCTTTTGTTGAATTTGATTCTCGTTTATCACGTGGTGAAACATTTTTAATATTAAGTGCTTTTCTATAAACAACCCTTAATAAATTGTCTTCTCTTTGCCAATTTTGGCCGCTTGACCTTAACCTCGTCGTATAATCAGTCTAGTAGTATAAGTAATTCTTTATAGATATTTTTATCATGTTCACGATAATCAATGAATTTATGTTATTTTCATAGAAAAAAAATGTTTGGTCAAAATCTAGCCGGATGATTGTTATGTCTTTGGGCGTTTTGAACGGCTTTAACCAAAAAATTTCCACTTCGCTGATTGTCGATTGGATTCCAGTGGCTAGTGATAGATCCATGTATTATCATTTGTCACAAATCGATTCAAAACTCCTTTTTATTATAGTTACACAGGGCAATATTTTGCTTTAACTACGATGCTAGCTAGCTCACTAAATGTCATTTCGCGACCATTCAACATAATATTTACCTGATTTTCTAGATGAGCGCTGACTCATTTGATATTCCTGAACATTGTGCTAAATTTATGCCTGTATAGTTACCAAAACTCAGAAATAAATATTTGATGGTTGAATGTTGTAACATTTACCAACAATGTTTTCTTTTATATTAAAAAGCAATCAGAATACCTAATATTATTAATATGATTGGAGTAAAAGCTTATTAATTAATTACCGTGTAGTATAACTTTTTAAAAAATGTTACAATTATACAACTATTATAGGTAACAGAACATGTTGCCAAGTATGTTATGCTTCCTGAAAGTGTTTATAATATTTTGAACTTCTTGGTCTAGTGCCAGAATGCTATTTCCTTTTCCTTAAGGCTACTGCGCGTTTTAATGAAAATACTTTTGTTTCCAAATTAAGGTCTCGCATGATTTTTGAAACAAATTCTTACTTATTTATATGTTTACTTTACAAATATTTATTAACAACAGTGTACACTAAACTTAGGCTAGGTTAAAGTGTCTATCATCCTTAACATTAAAATATTTTGTAAAACCTACTAACTTACTTACTTTTATAAACCAAAGCATCTTAAAAAAGGAAAAAAATTATTAATAATAATAGTTAATAAAAAACTAAATAAATTGTATTTAAACATAATTTTTACAAATATTTAAATATTCTTCTATTTTATTGCACTTTTTGCAATTTTCGAATATTTTTTAAGCATTTTTTCTTCAATACTGTTAGAATTTTTGCATATTCCTCTATATTAAGGGATTTATTTTTTTAAATCTAGATTTTACCATTTTTAACAGATCATTTCCACCATTTCTTGTGTTATTAAATAGAAATTTTGAAACTACTTTTCTTCTTTTTTACAATTATTTTCCAGGCATTTCTCTTCTAAATTGTAATAATTTTCAGCTAAGCTATTTCTCGAGATTTTTATAGTTTTTTAATTTGCTTACTTAAGTGAGATTTCCTTTCAATAATTTTTCATTTTATATAGAAATAGTAAATTGTGTTCGAAATGTACATTTAGTTAATAAAAACAAATTTGTGAAAAAAGTGTTAATGTTTTTAATACAATTTACTATACTGATAATCTTCACGTAACTTGAGAAATATATTTTTATATAGAAATATTTCACCTATTCCTATTTTAGTTTATAGCTTTTTTCGGGCACCCTTTCTCCAAATTTATAGCATTTTCAGCATTTTTTATAGATTTCTAAAATGAAGAAAATATTTTCTCCTTCAGATTTTATGTTTTTTAGGTTCTTCTGCCTCATTATATTGTATTTCTCTTAAAAATTTTAAAATGTTTATTTTTACTAGAGAATGTTCTATGAGTTATGGTGTTACATTATCGGTTTTTTAAGTAATTTCAATTGTTGAAAATATTTTTTATTAAAAAATACTAAAAATTTTCCAAATATTTATTGATGATTAAAAACTAAACAACTTTTATTTGAACCAATATTTTGGTTATGTTTCATTTTATTGCAAGTTTCTGCAGATTTCTAAAAATTTTAAGCACATCTTAATTAATTTTGACGAGTTTATTAAAAAAAATAGAATTTACCATTCTAATAAAAAATATCCATCTTCTCTTGTTTAATTTAATCGGTAGTTTTCAATAACTTTTATCCCATTTTACGGCCATTTTACAGCAATTTCTTCTTTATATCATAATAATTTTTTAGTGGAGTACTTGTGTTTTCTAGCATTTTCTTCATATTTTTAGAATCTATCAGTAATCTTTCTTTCAGATTTTTAGATTTTTTTGACATAATTTGTTTCGCTTTTTTCTTAAAAATTTATCATTTTTATTTGACAATAATCCATCAATTTTTGTGTTTTAGTTCATCGGAATTTCTAGTAACTTTTCTCCAAGAGAGAGAAAACAGTTTTATTATTAGAAGTAAATATTACAGTATATATGCATGTATATATAGTGAAGTGGCAGACTTAAGGTTTTTTCTAATCAGTGGCTAGCAACCTGGGGTCTTTCAGCCTGTATTTAACTGCTTAAAAACGTCATGATTACTAATGTCTTACGAAATCTTCTGTCAATCAAAGATTATGTTAACTAATATTATTATGAACTGATGAGATGAATTGATGAATGATGACTTCTGGGTGTTTTGGCTTTGGAGTGATTAAAGGGTTACGAGGAATACACAACTGGTTAAGGATTTCGAGGTTATTGGGATTTGTTTGCAAATTTTTGGGATATATGTTTCAGACGCTCTTCAATAGGAATTACTTGGTTTAATTCGTACAGAAGAGTAGTAGATGGGTTATAAATGGGATTAAAGGGGTGTCTGCATTTAGTAAGGATGCGAAGGGCTGATAGTTCTGCTACCTAGAGATTTTTTAAGACGCCGGGACTAGGATTATGAAATTCGATAGCTTAGTACTCAAGAAAAGGCCTATAAATCATTTTAAAAATATGGGCGGCTGTGTTTGTAGAGATTCCTTATTTCTTTCTTATTTTGGTAAGTTAAGACTCTAAAATGTCGTGCTCTCTTCTTGATACTCGCCTTAAGGTTTTGGGTGTGGGATTTGAAGGTTAATTTGGGGTCAAATGATATTCCTAGGTATTTACAGGATTGATAAGGTGTTAATATGTGGTTATTTATCGTTATTGAGAATTGTCAGGTCGATCAAAGGGGATGAGAAGTTGAGATATGTTTGGATTTATCGATATTCTCTACTTTGCGAACTACAATTGTATGGTATCAATCAGCTCTTGCATTATGGAAAGGGCTTTATTTAGGGTGGGTGCGTGGGATGGGTTGCGATAGAGGGGGTCGGGATTATAAGTGTCGTGTACATAAATATTATAGAGGAGGATAAGGAAGAACCTTCGAGGACACCTTGTTGGGGAACAAGCGAATTGGATCAGGTATTTTTGACTTTTACTTGAAGGAGTCCAAACAAAAGGAAGTTGTCAATTATATTAAGGAGATGGGGTGGAGTTATTAGGGAATGGCATTTGAACATCAAACCTCGATGCCAAACAGAGTCAAACGCCAATTCTCCAATTTTGTGGCATCTTTAAGAATTTTTTCCAGAACTCTAAAATGATTTTAAAATTTACTCGAGATGTTTAGTTTCTTTTATGTTCGTCTGTCGAATTTTGTTATAATTCTCTTCAAAAATTCTAGAATTTATCATTTTTACTAAAAATATTTTCACAAATAGTTACTAAAAACTCTTTTAATTTTGTAATGGTTTTCAGAATTTTCCCTTTATTTCTAAAATGAAGAAAACACTCTTTACTTCAGATTTTCGAGACTGTTTAGGATCCTTTGTTTTGTTAAATTCTCTTAAAAATTCTAATTTCTATTTTTATTTTATATTTGATATTATCCATTTTTTCTACTTTTTTGAGAATAACCCGTCAAAATTGTTAATTTTTTTTAATGATTCTAGTATTTTTAGGATTTCCTTCAAATTTTCAAGTTTTTGCAGCTTGTTCTTCTTCATTTTTTTAGAACATTTCAGCATCTCTTTCCCTCATTTTTTCTGATTTCTTTTAAGAAGCCATATAATTTTCCAATTTTTTAGAGAATAAAACAACAATTTCTGTTTTATTTTATCGAAATTTTTTCCATTATTAAAAAATATTTCAGAAATTTCCACATTTCACGAATATTCTTCAAAGGTGGTGTCAAAAATAACATGAAATATAAAACATAATTGTCTCATAAAAATAAGCAAAGATTAGCCAGTAATGACTAAAATATTTCCTAAAGTGGCTAAATATACTGCTGGTGAGGATACCATCACCAAGCAATATGGGTTTGAGTGGAAGAACAATACGTGAACCCCGCCCGCATTTTTATAAATTTTCCCAATTTTTTTTTTAATTTTCACCCTTCAGTTTGTAGATGTGGTCAGGACCTGTTGCGTTGTTTTGTTTGGATATTTCTTCAACAATTCTATAATATTAATCTATTTTCAGAGAAATTTCCTTTGTCTTATAGGATTTTTTCAGCAATTCTTGTTTCACTTTATGAGATTGTTTCACAAATTTATCTTTTAGATTTCAAGGATTCTAGAATTTTCCAGCTATTTCTTACAGATTACTAGAATTAAAAAAAATTAGAAATTAAATTTGCAAATGCACGAATTTTGAAATTCCATTTTTCTTAATTTTGAGACCTATGTACCATTTTCCTTTCTTGACATTTTGGGATATTCTTCATTAGTTTGGCGTATTTTTTTCAACAATTTTATAATTCCTTTCCATTTATTAGAGATTTTTTCGACATCTCTTTCTTTAGTTTTTCTGAATTTTTCAACAATGATTATTTTATCTGTAGTAATTGTGAGAATTCTCTTCTAAAATTGGAAAAATTCTAGAAATATAAAGTGGAAATTATATTTCTAGAATTTATCCAATTTTTTTAGTTTAAAAAAATGAGACAGGGGCTTAGTTTGAAATAATCACCTCCCATAACTATACACCGCTGAGATCTGCTATACATGTCCTGAAAACTTTTTAAGAAGGCTTCTTTTGAAGTGGAGTTCAAAAGCCTCGTCACGTTTCGTTAGATATCAGGAAAATCATCATACTTCTTTCCTGTTGTTGTTACTTGTTTCACTTTTATTAGAGAATAATCCGTCAATTCTTATTTTACTTTATCAGAATTTCTAGTAACTTTTCTCAAATTTTGTAGCATTTCCTCTAGAACTCTAAAATGATTAATAAAATACTTCTCCAGATTTTAGATTCTTTTATGTTATTTTGTCTCATTGTGTTCAAAAATTCTACCAATTTTAATAAAAATATTTCACAAATTCTTAAGGTACAAAAAACATTATTTCAATTTCAAAAAACTTTTTGAGGCAGATGCTTAGTTTAAATGTGCATATATGTTTAACATCTGTGGATGTCCTTCGAACCACCCTTCAATTTCTATATTTCATACGAGGATTTCTCAAAAACTTCTTGTTTTGATGAAAAGATTTTTGTATGCTTAAATGTCATTCTAATGCAATCTGTTTTATATTGAAGTTTCGTTAAAACGCCAAATAAAAATTATATACTTCTAAAGTTAAATAGAAATATGTAGGTTTTAGATTAAATGAAATTCACTTGGATTGCTTCACAAATTAATAATTTATACGACTAGTTTCGGCTCAAGGCCATTATCAAGAATGATATGTTTTACCAAGTGGTTAATGAGAAACATGTATATGATAAATTGAAATAAATGAATTGGATGACAGAATTAAAAAAATATATATATAAACAGGCAATTAAAATAGAAACAAAACAGTTGAAAACCAGTAATAACAGTTTTTCGAATTCATCTTGAAAAAAAAGATGAATATATTGTGCTCATTGAAGTTGATACTATATCTTTATATTATAAAATTATTGGGTTTACGCCATCTTGAAATAATAAATAAATAAACGAAATTATATGAAGGTAAAACATATACTAGACTTTAACCGCCAATTGTTTAAAAAGAAGTAGTTATTTAATAAAACAGCATGATTGCATAAGGATGGTGGCCACAGTTACTATGTAACAATACATTTTAAAATATAAATGAAAAATACTTATGTTCTATAAAGAATAGTTTTTGTACAAGATGTATAATTCATGAGAAATTGGCACGGACATTTAGTTTTTAATTAAGTGCTCTTATAACTGTCACTACACCTTATCTTTCAGTTACTAACAAAATTCAAGGGTTTATTTTAAGTTTCCTTCTATTTTTAGAAGTGATTTTCTTTATATTTCAGTCACAATCTAATATTGTTTGCCATAATTCCCTCTAAATAACCCAAGAAAGATTTAGAGCTCATATAAATACCATTATTTTACCTTTGAAATATTTTGTACTTTGACCCCAACACATACACTCGAGACGATGTGTCATAGGTATTGTGCTTTCGCTTTGAAAAGCCAAAAGTTGAATTTCATTATAGAATCTCCTAAACATTCAGACACCTCTTTTAAGTTCTTCATATTTCCTAAATTGTTAAAATACACTACCTAGCTCTTCTAGGAAGACAGTATTTTTTTATCTCAATAAGTGTCTTGAATAATAAATTTAATTTTCTACAACGAACTAAAGGATTTTAATACATTTTATTAAGTGTCTTGAATGTCATAGACGCATTACATTAAGCAAATGGAATTATATTGCATTGCCATAATGTTTTTCTACAGCTATAGCTGACATCTGTTGTTTCTCGAAAGCAATTTTATGTCCTAGTTCCATGTATAGGTAAATAAAACAACTTAAAAAAATCCTTATTAATATTTAATTGTAGAGGCGATAACTTATTATTATATATAACCTATTTGGTATAACAAAGTCATCGTGTCTCCTTCTTCATCTTTATTAATATTATTTCTCATACAATTGATATTGTCGGCCGATAGCCGTTGAACATAAGATCAACTATATCAGAATTTATTTTATTTTATACATTACATGTATTGTATATAACATCAATCGCTAAAAAATATAAAATAAACAAACTCGATTTAGAAAGCATGAACAGATTGCTGATATAAGAATAGCAATATGAATTTTTGTAATCGATTTGTGGTTATTACAGCATAATCTAATCGTACAATTTAATGAAGAGAAACCACTAGCAGTTTCCGTTTATTAAACGCGTACTCCGTCTGTATGATCGTTTATATCATTTATAATTACTATGTGTGAACAGGACTTAAACGTTCATGGTGTTGCACGTTAATGAATGCAAGCGTGGATGCACATAATTACACTTTCTATTCGATCATTAATGCCCAGGGTCGTTCTGTGCGAGCAGGTAGTTGCACCTTATATGAAGTTATTACAGCGAGAAGGGTTGCAATTAGAAGCAATGTTTTATTAATACGTTCCTTTACAATATATCCTAAGCAAATGATTATTTATTTAACAATGGATTTTAGGATTATATGAATGATCCTTTAAGTTTACTTAAGCCTACTGCAATCAGACGACGTAATACAAATCAACACTATGAGAATAAACGTTAAAGTAAAGACAAATAACCGTATAATCAATTAATATATATCGCCTGCGATTTTACATTGTTATAACATAATATACAGGGTCCATTATAAAAGTAAAGCGGATTTTTTGGGAACGTACCGGTACAAAGGCCCAAAATTCTTTAAAGTTCCCTCTAGCAACAACACACTTGAGAAATCATGTCTGCCGTGCCTGAGAGGCACCCTGAAACTCCTCGGCATGAATGTCTCTTATGAATGTTGTAACATGCTTTTGGATATTTTCCACGGACACCTTTCAGCTTTTTAATCAGTCGGGGAAACAAATAAAAAGTCGCACGGAGCTAAGTCAGGACTGTAAGGGGGATGGGTGACCACCGGGGTGTTGTTCCGTGGCAGGGAACTGCTAACGATGAAAGTCGTGTGGCTGGGGGCATTGTCATGGTTGAGCCTGACCGAGTCCTTGATGCCAGCCTTCAAGCGTGCGACTCCATGTTTCAATCTCTTGAGCATCTGCAAGTAAAAGGCTGAGTTGACAGTTTTGATGCGAGACTTGCACATTCGAGCTTTCTTGGGGTGGGGGGATGATTTTGTGTGCCACTCACCGCTCTGTCTTTTTGATTCTGGTCCGTACTCGAACATCTCAGCGTCTCCGGTTACGACAGAGTTAAGAAAGTCTGACTTATTTTAAATCAAATTCCACATTTGTTGGCAGCGCGAAACTCGAAGTTTTTTCTGGTCTTCCGTCAACACTTTCGGCACAAGCTTGCAGATTTGCAGAACCTCGATCACTATCCTAGATAACGCAAATGTGAAGATGTCTAGGGTGTTTTTGTCAATTTTGGCCGTTGTCATCTCCCGGACTGTGACCTTGAAAATCAGTCATCCTTGAAGGCCTCTCAGAGTTGGTATGTTTCGGTTTCATTCTATTCAAGCCGCGCACAAAACTAAATTGCGTATCACTATTCAAACAAATGCTCTATCGCAGCGTGATACAAAGTTAAAAAACACAATTCACGCTAAGGCACGTGTTTTCACTCAGATTGCTCGGAGCAAACTGACGCCGACTGGCTACATATAAAGAAGACCCTTCACGACATTTCGCGACCGGTTTGACCCCGCTGCAATTGATAATCGCGTATTGTGTAATTATTATGCTGATTTATTATTTTCAAGGAAATTCATTCAAGTTGTTAGCAACAATTATAATGTATAAAGTAATGACTTCTGAATTTCTTTCAAAAGTCAATGGTAAAAAATAATGTATTCGTATAGAATACTTTTTAGTTATAATACTAAAACAAAGGATTTGTTGTGTTATTTAGAAAGAAAAAATAATGTATTATTTTTTTATTAACTGGAAGTTAATTGTTATTTATAGTATTAGGAAAAAACTGTTTAAATGTACACTTTTTTCATTTAGTGCTAAAGTTATAGGGTTCAAAATACACCAATATTAAGAAAAATGTAATATTTTACAATTCCATAAATTTCTGCAAGCAACCCTATTACTAGGAACACTCGTCAATTTACTAAGAAATCATGTTTTCTTACATAAAATTATCCACCTCATGCTTTCTCTCAAAAACAATTATCAAAAAATGGTGATGTGTCCAGCATAATACTTTCCCTATATTTTTCTCAAACACTATGAGGAATACGCAAAAAGGCTATTCTTAATAATTTGCTCAATTTTGAATTCTAAATTCTAAATTTATATGTATATTTAGGGTGGGTGGGTGGCTTGTAACCCACTCTCCAAACAGTGAAACATAAGCTGGAAAATTAAAAGTTGTAAAACGTAATTAAACATAACATTTTTGCTAAATATTTTCAAACAAATTTTTCAAATAATTTTTGATTATGTTTTTCTGATTGAAGGGTGGGATAGGGGCCACCCACACACCCTACATATACATATAAACTTTAATTCCTTATGTATCCAATGAAATAAATTACAAATTTTTTTGAATATTTCTAGATGATATACATAAATAAGATACTTGTAGACTAGAAATGAATCACAGCGCAAGCAGTATTTTGTGGATGGTTTATCATTAATGCGATTGTAAAAGTAATATTTATAAAGTTATTCCGCTAGGAGGATTGTATAGGTAGGTATGGAATTATGTGGATGTCCAATTTTGGAAAAAAAGAAAGAAAGTAAATTTGACGCAAAGAAAAATTAAACTAAAAAAGATAAGCTTCTAAAAATACATATAACCATCACCGACATCTGTACAAGAAACTGTAGTGTGTATAAAAGAGGGTTATAATTACCTAGATATTTGCTGATTTAATCTAGAGATAAAATTTTTAATTTTTGAGAAGATAAAATAAGTTAACCAAGAACTATGTAAATCATGTACATCAACAAAATACTGCTTGAGCAGTTATGGATGTTTGTGGTTAAGAATAAATATTGACTTAAATTATCTACAAAATACTGCTTGCGCAGTGATGTATGCCTACATATAAGAAGTACTGCGCGAGCAGTATTTTCTAGATGATTTACATCAATAAGATACAGGTGGAATAGAAATTCATCACTGCGCAAGCAGTATATTGGGGATGGTTCATCATCAACGCGATTGTAAAAATAATATTCTAAAACCTATTCAGTTGGGAGGATTTTATAGGCAGTATGAAATTATGTGGATGTCCAATTTGGAAACAAATGACTGGAAAATTTGATGCAAAGAGATATTATATTAGGAAAAATAAGTTTTTAAAGATACATATAAGCTCTGCAGAAGAATATGTAGAAACTGTAGTGTGTATAATTGAGGATTGTTGGAACTTAGATTATCTAGATACCGATTTGAAAACTAGAAGTGAAACAATATTTTTAAATTCTTGAGAAGATAAAATTTAAATTATTTAAATCATGCAAATTAACAAAATACTGCTTGCGCAGTCCTGGATTATTATGTATATGTAGGGTGGGTGGGTGGCTTCTAACCCACCCTCCAATCAGTAAAACAAGCGACGGTTTTAATTAAATGTTGTAAAACGTAAATCAATTATTTGAATTTTTTTAGAAAACTTTGACATTTAAATATATTGTTGAAAAGTTTTGAAGATATTGATACCTAAGAAAACATTTGAAGAATCTTTAAAAACTTTGTTTATTAGAAAAAAAATCATATCAAATATTATAAATAAACCGTTAAAGCTTTCTCTAAACAAGGGATAATTGATTTTTTAAATGTTTATTTAAACATTTCAAGAAACAATTGTAAAATAATAAACATTTGATCACTCGAAAAAACAACAATTTTCAGATTAACTTAAATAATTATTTTCGTAGCATTTTCGTCCCTCAGCCGTGTTATTTGTGTATTTGAATTGTTGCACAACTTGTTGCATTAATCGGGCTGGCAATGCCGTGGAGGAGAATAACGCCACTGAACAACACACCTCATCGTCGATTTACTCTTTCTTTAAGGTTGCGCAATATGCATTGGCATTGATCGGGTAATGAAGTCAAAAGGCATAACACCTCGCAAATTCCAGAAAATGGTTGCCCTGACTTTTCAGGTAGACATTACCGTTTTAATTTTTTTTACTTTGTTTGATAGATGAGCATTATGCCACTCCATTGATTGTCTGATTACCTAGCAAACCCATGTAGGTCCAATTACTCATTTAAAAAAGGTATTTACTGATTTTGTTACAGGGGTAGATCAATCTATTATTTTAGTCTAGATAGTGCCATCAGCTGTGATATCATAACAAACTTAAAATATTTTTCAGATGATTTTTCTAATAAAATATCTCATGGTCAATTTTCAAGATCAAATTAATTTTCACGCATATCGAAAAGGCATTTTCCTTTTTTATACTTTCTAAAGGTTTAAGTATTTTTGGGCGCCTCCACTTTTCAATATAAAGTTTTCGAGAATTTGATTGATAAAATTTAAGCAATCTATCTATTTCCACATTTCGGTTACTTAATATCGATAGCATACATCCTTATCAGTAATAAAATGGCATACCTAACCAATACCTAGTATGTTATATATACTAATTAATTTTACTTTGCAAATGGTTTTTTTTATTGTATTAATCTCCCGGATTAAACAATTCAAAAATACGAAGTAATTATAAAATGTATTAAAGTCTTTTGGCGTCGTTGTAGATTTACCAAATGTTTTGGTATTTTAAATTAATACAAAAAATTAATCAAGCAATCATAATGTCAAACACTTGATTTTATTGTCATTTATTTTTCTCCAACTAGGTTCGACATAAAGACATTTCCAATGGAGTACTTTTTTTAAATGTCAAGAGTATAGATTTTAATCAGGAAAAAAAGAAATTCTCTATAATCAAACAGAAATACGGGATGGTTTAGGCTAAACACGTTTATAAAAATTTTGTGTTAATAAAATATGTTCTTAACTGTTATTTCCTGTCCTTTGTCACTAATTCAAATTGATCCGTATAGTTAAATAAGATTGCTTTTCCACAATTATTTTAAATGAACCACAATTCACTCGAGGAAATATTTTAAATTTCACGTTTGTAGAAATAGGTGACAAACAGAAATAATATTTCACAAACCTTTACAATCTAGAACAACTACCAATTGGATAATTCTAAGAAGAGATCATTTAGCTTTAGGTGACATGTACATTGATTAATAAGTTTGATGCTGGCCTATGTGGATGTTATGGTATTAATGCCGAGAGATTGGAAAGCAATGAAAGACATGTTGAACAGAGTGAAAGATATATGAATAAGAAAGGTCTATGTGTGAACGTGGGGAATACAAAATGGACGAGATTTGGAAAAAAAGGAAGGAAAGGAAGAGTTATAAAAATAGAGTAGAAGGCTAAGGTAATATAAATGGTTAAAGCATTCAAGTATTTAGGATTTATATTTAAAAGTACAAGTAGATACGTGGAACATTTAAATTACGTGCATTGAACGGTAAAGAATGCGTTGAGTGTTGTGAGAGAGAAAAGGTTTGGTGAACAATTTTGGCACGCACTTCAAAATTGTGAAGATTATTTTAATGAATGGAATATAGCGAGTATGGAGATCGAGTACTTTTTGATTTCTAAAGCGTATCCTGAGAATTGAAAAATCGACTATGAGATTCATAGTATTTCAGAAAACCAATTGAGTCTGTAGTGAGAGGCAAAAATGAGAAGAGCGAGATATGAAATGAAGCTGTATGGAATTAAGGAAGAGAAATCGACGAAACTGGGGAACTCTGAGTGGAGAATAGAGCGAAAAAGAATAAATAAAAAAGTTGGAGTTTTGTAGGATATAGACAATAGATGATAAGAGTATAGAGTATATGTAGCGGATTGGGTGAAAGATATAGGGAAGGAAGTGGAAATTCATGAAAGACAGGCATGTATTGAAAGGAGTAAATACAATGATATGTTTAAAAGATGGCATGTGTATGCTAAGTTGCTAATGTACTTGAATTATAATCAGCTAGAGGAAAAGGTCACGTTGTCAAGAGCTAGATGTGGGTCGGGAGAGTGAGGGAAGAATAAATGTGTATTATAAGTGAATGGAAAGGATTCTTGGAAACATTTGGTGAAGAAGTGTAAACGAGTGAGAAATGATTGGAAAGAAATAAATAGGTGACTGTATGGATGAGGGAAGGTGATGCCGGGGTAAAGTCTCTAACGTATTTGAGGTTAGAAAGAGAAGAAAGGAATAAATAATTGTATCATTGTTGTGTTATTGTATGCCAATACAATTTGATAACAACCTTATGTATTTATGAATATGAAAAAACAGATAAGATATAAATCAGCTATAAAACCTATAAAAAAAGCAACCTATCTTTAATTTACATAGTTATAAATAGGAACTATTTTTATTTTTATTCTATAAAACATATACATGAATACATTAAATAACTTGAAAATTTGAAGCATAGAACTTGAAGACGGAGTTCACGACTTTTCGTGTTCTTCTGGATATATATAGGAGTATCTATAAAGAAAAATTTTCAGAAAAATTTTAATTAAAAAGAATACAATTGTAAAAGAATAAAATCTTAATTTAACAATAAAGATAAATTATGTTATGTCATTTTGATTTAGATTATACAGGGTTATTCACGCTATACGGCACGGAATTTTGTGGCCAAAATACGTGACTTTCAAAAAGTTTCACTTTGGGGATATATGGGGGTCTATTAGGGCTACTTTTTAAAATTATCTTCATAATATACAGGGTGTCCCAAAAACCCTAAAAGTATCAAAATTGTGTTTTTTTTTAATGAAACACCCTGTATTTTATTGCATTTTTAGATCCGTCTATAAAAATAAGTATGTGTTTTAATAAGGTTTTTATTACATAAACCTCAAGGTTTTTGAATTAATTTGAAATTTGTAAAAATGTAACCTAATTTTCATGTTTCAAATACTTAAAAAATAATTAAGTTATGCATACCAAATTTACACTGAAGTGTAACAATAGATCATATTTTATTTTCCAAGTATAATAAACTTGACATCTTATGCCGGGTTTAAAAAAATTGGAATTAAACAAATGAGAACTTTAAATGGCTATAACTTCATTTAGTTAAATGGAACGCTATATTTATTAATTTATCAGCAAATGCACGTTTTAATTACCTATCGAATGGTATTTAAATCTTAATTGTTAAGTCTTTTCGTCTTCTCAGAAAACGCCAAAATATTGTTTATTGCACCATTTTAGTACTTTTAAAGTAAAAATTTTAATGTATCTAGTTTTCTATCGTATTTAAAAACGTCAGATAATTAATTTAGTCTGTTACTTTAGTTTAAACAGGATGTCTTTTGTTATAGTTGTGTTATTTTGCGTTTTTGTGTTAGATCGTTAGTAATCGTTATTGTTTAAACATGGTTATTGTATGTCATAGTAAAAAATGAAAATTTACACATATTTTCTTATCCTGATGTTTTTATAACAGACACTTCCATTTTTTTAAACTGGTTTAATAGTCTCTCAAAAATGGCTGGCTTAGGGTGATTTATTTCGGGAAACCTTTAAGTATAAACTCGATAAGCCAATAAACAATTTTGATGACATTCTCCAAGCATAAAAATAATACCAATAACCCCTTCTTTTGAGTAAATCTTCATTTTTTACCAAAAAATACAACAGCGATGTTCAAACAATAACGATTACTAACGATCTAACACAAAAATGCAAAATAAGATAACTATAACAAAAGACAGGCTTTTTAAACTAAAATGACAGACTAAATTAATTATCTAACGTTTTTAAATACCATAGAAAACTAGATACATAAAAATTTTTACTTAAAAAGTACTAAAACGGTGCAATAAACAATATTTTGGCGTTTTCTGCAAAAACGAGAAGACTTAACAATTAAGATTTAAATACCCTTCGAAAGGTAATTAAAACGTGCATTTGCTGATAAATTAATAAATATAGCGTTCCATTTAAATAAATGAAGTTATAGCCATTTAAAGTTCTCATTTCTTTAATTCCAATTTTTTTACACTCGGCATAAGATGTCAAGTTTATTATACTTGGAAAATAAAATATGATCTATTGTTACATTTCAGTGTAAATTTGGTATACATAACTTAATTATTTTTTAAGTATTTGAAACATGAAAATTAGGTTACATTTTTACAAAATTCAAATTATTTCAAAAACCTTAAGGTTTATGTAATAAAAACCTTATTATAACACACACTTATTTTTATCGAAGGATCCAAAAATGCAATAAAATACAGGGTGTTTCATTAAAAAAAACACAACTTTGATACTTTTAGGGTTTTTGGGACACCCTGTATATTATGAAAGTAATTTTAAAAAGTAGCCCTAATAGACCCCCATATATCCCCAAAGTGAAACTTTTTGAAAGTCACGTATTTTGGCCACAATATTCCGTGCCGTATAGCGTGAATAACCCTGTAGAAATTATTGCTAGTGCAACTAATATAGGCAAACATATCAACACCCAAGCAACCACATCCCATATACCGAAGCCAATGAGGATTCCGAAAACTTTAATAAAACAACAATCAGAAGTAGGAAACAAAGTTAATCCAAAAGGAACATGTGAGGATAGTTAATTGTAGTCAACTATAGAGCATAGGAAGAAAAGAGGAACAACATGTTTATACGGAACAACAGAACTCAAAGGCTCTATTTAATACTTCCACTACCGCGTATACCATCCGGTAAACGACCAATACAACTACCAAACAACTGATGAACTATTTAAATATTACTATGAGTATAAACGGAGCTTAGTGCGAAAAGATGAATGCCTCATGTTTCCAATGATTATGCATCTTACAAAGTGCCTGTACCAAGTAGTTATGACGCATAGCCAAAGAATATTGGAATATGTCGTTTTTAATTCCATTTGAAAAACGACAAATAACATCTATAAAAAAATATTCACAAGATAAAATGTTGGAAGAACATTCTGAATTCTGGCAGACAGTGGAAAATTTAGAAATAAACATGATTCAAGGTCTTAGACTCGTTACTAATTTCTACAGGAAAAATTGAGACAACAAACAAACGACATACGGAGGATCGGCACTTTATGTTAACGTTGATTTCTGAGACATCGTTATACTTTTTATACAATAAAATACTTAATAGTTTGTCTGTATAACTGGATTTAATCTTCGCTGACTATAGTTTCCACAAAACCCTTGCCATTTTCAAAACATAAGTATTTAAAAATACAATACATAGCTATCTATAATATTCCAACCTTTTGAAGTATGTTGCATAAATAAATAAGTAAATAATACTAATATTAACCAACAGCAGAGAATAAAGGTGTGTAAATAAGGTCAATCTGCTCGTTTATTAGTGGAAATTCTGGATTGGCACGGGTTTTGTGAATATCGAGTCATTTCAACAGATCCATTTTTTTGTCCCTTTTCGGAAAAGTGCAATTCGAGAGTACATCTTCACCAAAAGAATGTGACTCATCGATAAGATGTTTAGCAAAAGTTGGTCTTAAAATAGTCTTTAAGCCTAATGTTAAAATTACGTCCAGATTATCCTATATACACCCCTTGACAATTTTCACAACGTAACTTATACCCGATTTATTCATTTTATACCGCCTGGTTTTTAGATTGAAAATAATATTACTAATTCTTAAACTAGGTCTACCTTAATATTATGTTTTTTTAAATTTTCAAAATTTCAAATGCTTCTATTAATAACATAAAAAAAGTGGTAAAGAGTTCCAAATTACTGGGTATTGTAATGAACAATGAGTTAAATTCCAAACAACATGTATAATATGTAGAAGCTAAACTAAATTTCTCATGCTATATTATGACCCCCTGAAAAAACTGTAAATAAAAATATACTACTATTATAATTCCCTGTTTGAGAGCAAAATGAGATTTGGGATAATATTTTACGGAAATAGTGTAAATTGTCATAATGTATTTTTATGCCAGAAACAAGCAATTCGGCTAACCGCAAATTTAAAATATAAGGAATCGTTTCGCGGCGTATTTAATGTAATAATAATATTTAGTATAAATTAACTTCCACTACTCTGTTTATATAGGAAACGCTTATATTTAATTATAAAAACAATGACAACTTCATAGAATACTAAAATGCACACAGTATAATACTAAAAATTACTATTACTACTTTTATTCACTTTCAAATTTCTACATCTCGTCAACGTCTAATAGGGAACATAGATTATTAATTCAGAAATAAATATTGCATTAATTGCCATGTTTAATAATACTTGCAGATTTCTATATTTATTTTAAATTTATTATTGATATTATTCAAATTCGTCACTTGTTTGTATTATTACATAACCTCTTGAGCCGTAAGATTTCGGAATCTTGGTGAAATTAATTTAACGTTGCTTACGTAAAAGTAAAAGTGTGATACCCCAATAAGATTCACGGATGCGAGTTATTGCATCTCGAGATAAAGAATGGTTCATAACGGTATTTCGAATTAAACTGCAACAAAACTGATTGCATGTAATGACATTATATAATTTTCCATGTGATGATATTTTTCTCAACCGTAATAATTACTTTCACTTTTACAAATTCATTTAGTAGGTGCTTCTTTTCAAAAATAGAAATAAAGTGTACTAACAAGTAAACGCTGTCAATATTCAATAATTCATAACATTGTTAATAACGATTATATAATACGTTCCTAGTCATATAATCTATTATAATTATAATCAAATTATTGTTTTTCATGATCTAAATTAAAACATTAGCTATATGTTCATGATAAAAATATTATAATCATTTTCATAAAATCAGCTATTTTATAATTTGTGTTGTTGTATTTATTTAAGGCAACAGCTCTTGTCGGCGAATTACTAAGCATATCTCTGTTAATTTTTCATTAAATATCTTTAGTTTTACTTTCTTGCACAACTGTTACAGTTGTACTTTTCATCATTATTTTTAATATGCTTTTACAAAGTAGTTTTTTAATAAAGATACAAGAGATAGATTTAATTAATATTTTATTCAAAAAAATATGTTTATTAGAAATTATATATAGTTTAGGAGTCCACGTGGTTTAAGAAATGTGCAACGATTAAAAGGCTTTAAGAAATAGCGTTAATCCCAATCACTTGACTAATCCAATATTATTGGCTCAATAATCATGTATTTAAGGCAGGTTAATAAGTTAACCCTTTGTCTAAATATGATATATGCGCAAATTACACATATACACAACATATTTATTAACAAAAGAAAATACAGATAAGGTAAATATAATACATGAATGATGGTATGAGTGTTAGTATGTTAGTCTATCAAATGGCTATTCACCGTCGGTTTTTCAAATTTGTTATTGTCGATGAGGATGATGGATGATGTGATGCGATGAATTCGAATGTAGTGAATTAATGGGTTTTGAATTTTGGGATCAGGTTAGGATTTCTGCGCAAGCAGTAGAGGAAAAGGATATATAGAGCAAATTATATATTTAATATCTTCTCCACGAACTGGGTTATTTAGTTACTTCAACCCTTTTTAACATGTGAAATTTCGAGAATGTTCTTATTATAATTTCTTATATTTTCCAATGCAAGATAAACAATACAGGTCTAGCTCATAATCACTCCGTACCTTCGAAAACTAAAAAAATGTCACCAGTTGAATAATGTAGACAAACATGACATTGACATCGAAGTTTTATTCTTTACATTATTAATTATTAAAGTACAGTTTAATAATATACAAAACATCTACAGTACTTTACCACAGTTGGAAGGGAAAGCAGCTAAGAAAGTTAAAATAACAATTAAAGTAAAAAATTTTGTTATAATGATCCGGTTTAGGTCAAATATGCATTGAATTGTGCGATAACTTGTTACCAAAAATTTAATTAATTTGTGCCTCTCTCATAGAAGTCCCTATGGCATAAAATCAGACATTATTGACAGTACAGTTCCGAGTTAAGAGTTTTGACGTCGGGGAGCAGCTCATAGTAAATAATTCCTAGTCGATCCTAACAAACACACAGTAAAACCTTCCTAGACCATCCTGGCTTGGCCACCGTTTCCGCCGGCTCACCTTGATTTGATCATGACCGTTTTCGCTTAATGTTGTCGTAAGTGATCTTTCATCACCAGTCACCAATCGCTTCAGAAATGGGTCTATTCTGCAGCAATGTGCAGATGGAAATTCGGTCCATGGGTTTTTTTCGTTAACTCGTGTGACACCCATACATCGAGCTATTTTGTATCCCGCTTTATTCAAATGTTTTCAAACGGTTTTTTGTGCAATATTTAGCTCATGGGCAACTGAAACAAGACCTACATGACGAGTCCGAACGACAGCCACTGCGTAGTTTTTCTTTGACATCGAAATTACCGGAAGGAAATCGACAAAACCAAAATTGCGCGCGATTGACTGTTACAGTATCAGGACCATAAACAGTATTTATATTTTCAGCCGCTTGGCTTGCGTTTTTGCCCTTATCGAAGAAAAAATGTAAAATATAGCGTAAACTGTCCAAAAAGATTTTTTAGTACGAAATCTCATCTTTCTAACGCCATCTAGTGAAATCCGATCGGACTTATACAAGGCAAGATACAAATAACTAAAGCCATCTATTGGAAAAATAATGGATTTCTTTTTACTACACCTAATCTATATAGAATTTAGATAATTTACTGTTGCAATCAATGATTCAACTCAATTTAATTTATGTTTCTTTTATTTTAGATAAGGTTTCTGCAAAAAACTAGTGCGCATGTAAATCCAAAAGGAGCTTCAGTGTCTGATCAGCATGCTTTGGGACATAAATGTGAAGATACCGAAACGGCGACTTATTAAAAGGTAAATTTTTTATCCAAATCGCTTTTGAACTGATCTTCATCTTAAATGAAATATATGTATATTAATTTTAAGAAAGGAAAATTACAATTAAATTATTCGTTATTTGCCAAGGTTTTTGTTTTAATTGACAATTGAGCAAATGAGTTAATGAATTTTAGCACATCTGTAAGATAAACGTGATGTTTCGTCCTTCTAAATTCTTAATGGTACACAAATTTTGAGGTACTTAAATTAAAGTTAGCTTTTAATACAGAATATATAGACCAATTTTTTTAGTATTACTAATAGTCAAATATATAATCAGCATAAATAATATCTGTCTGTTACTGGTTGTCAATAGCTTCATTTATATGCATGTTGAGAAATAAGTGTCAGGTTGATAACCGTTGACCATCCTGGTAGAAAAAATTTCGATGATATATATTTACATACGCGAAAATTAAATGAATTTTATATTACATGCTCAAACACTTAACAAAGTTAAACAAAATAGCAATTTGCCTATAGTTAACTATCAGGGCAATGATGCCTTTTTTAAATATTTGATTAACAAATGCAGTTTTCTGTAAATTTGGAAAAGTTGATGTTTGTAGACTTAGATTGAAAATCGTAGTTAAGGGTTTCGCCAATATGTATTTGCAGTCTTTAACAAGAAAGCTTGGTATTAAGTCATCTTTGCAAATAGATGAATTATTTAATCTATTAATATTTTTATTTATACGCACATTAGATGACTTTCTATCAGAATATACATCACTAATAATTGTTTGTTTGTGTGTGATTAGGAAGATATGATTGTTTGCGGTAAGGATAGTCTCTCATTTTCGTGGATTAGCTGAGTAGCAATTCTTGAACTACCTTTTCTTTATCAGACAAAGTTACAAAAGTCTTTAGGTTTACACCTAAGATTTTCTCAATTTTGGATAAGTATATTTTTTAAGCATCTGCAATTTTAAATTTAGTCAGACTTCTCATTCGTTTGAACTTGGAGTGAAAGAAAGAGAAATTTCTGGATTTCCATTTTCGATGGAAATGACGTCTCAATTTAGTGTTCTCAATGATTTCTCGATAAAACAACTGAGGATAATGCCTATTGGAGCTGATATTATAAATATTAAGAACTCAAAAGGTAATGCTTGTTATGCTACATTTATGATGGAACCGGATGTATAAGATTGATGAAGGAAAGCACTTGTTATGGTCCATGTTTTTATTTTCAGTTTCCTGATATGTGTTTCGAACTTACATAGGTAATACTCTAGTATTACCTTTGATAATGAACTGCAAAGTTCGAAACACGTGTCAGGAAACTGAAAATAAAAACATAGAACATAACAAGTGCTTTTCTTCATCAACCTTATTAAGAACGCTATACAAACATTATAAAACTCTTCAACTGCTACATTCGACGAGGTACATGATTCTAAGAATGACAAATTAATGTTATTTAAGTCAATGTACAAGTTTAAATAATTAGCTATTCTAAAATTATATATTTGTTTACATTAGATAGGAATGATTTTGATTTGCTATGTGTTTTTAACGCTGGCTCTATTAACGCTATCTGGATAATGTGAATCTTCATTTACAAATGGGATTAATTTTACAGTCAAAAATTCATAGGACTAAATCTAGCAACCTATTATTAGTGTTTCAAATAATATTTATTTAATGAATTTTACAAGTGAAATGACTTTACGATTATGAGATTGAATGTCACAGTTAAAAAGCACAGAATATTAAAATCACCAATAATTATTATAAGTTTATCGAGAATAAATAGTACAATTTCTTCTAAAGATAAATATAGCATTTCAAAACTACTATAGGGAGGTACATATATAACGATTGAATAAAAATTAAAAGAGTTAACGTTACATTTGCGTAGTATAAAATCAATTCACGGCACTTTAAACTCAATTCGTGTGGTATCGGTACTTTCAAAATCCCATTAGCAAACGCCATCCATTAGAACTCCCCTGCCAGTAGTTCGGTGGATTAATGAAAATTTGCGATCACCACGCACAACATTGTAACTGCTGCTAAAAAATCCAAGTTATATACTGAATTGTGTAACCAAGTTTCAATTAGAAAAATAATATCAAATAATAAATTACACAAGTTGAAATAAAATAAATGTGTTTTGAATTGCATTCGCTGAACATTCTGAAAATATATAATTCATATAAATGGTTTAATTCTTTAGTGTACGCAGATGCTTCAATATTTTTGAAAACATTTTCAATATGCTTAGTATTTTGGAAAATAATAATGTCGTCGTATATTGTTACAAATGATCTCTAAATACAAAAGGCGGTGTACCTTTTGTCATCTGTATTGTATTCGCCCCTCTGATGTTATTCATTTGATATAGTGAGTCATGCTCTCTCCCCCATGAAATATCACATCGGACGAGTGCGTCATAAAGATTAGAAATCCATTGCAGGCTAGAAATCTGTATGTATTTTTTCAAAACGCTATGAAATTGCGGTAGACATAACAACTAATATAAAATGTATACTTCTTAAAAATGTTACTAATTGTTATTATAAAAATAGAATTTCTAATATTTATTGAAAACTATAACAATTTCAAGAAGTATAGAATTTTATAAAGTAAATAATTTTCAATAATCAGTCTTCTCATGCAGAAAGCAAAATTGTCGAGATATAATTCTATGGCTCAAAAATCGATCTGTATAAATGGTTGCATATAACTACAGACTAAATTTAAATACGCAATTTCTGCATTATTTAATAAATTTAAACGATATAGATTTAATTAAATGCATAATTAATGTGTAAATATTTTTTTTATAAATCAATAAAGTACATTGGTGCTACTTCTATGAATAATGTATGTTCGGTTGCATAGAAAAGTTAATTGATTAATACATTTTTTTTCTTTATAAATATAAAGTAATAAAAACGAAATTCAAGTTTTTGGGCATTCTGGAATTAAAATAAATAAATAAATAAAATATATATTTTTTAATATAACCAATAATAATACACAAAATGTAATTACTATTATTCTAAAAGGAAAATAATGTGAATAAAGATATTTATTATTATTATTCAAATATGAAAAATACAAATTATATTATTTTACATTCTATTTCTTACTGATTATAACTTGTCCGAAAAACCGTTGATTTAATTAAGAAATACGTCAAAAAAGTACTAATTTTCTATTATCTTTATCCCGTGTGCTTTGCTTTTAAAACATAAATGGTTTTTATTAAGGTTGTAAAAACGCAACGTTGAAATAATTTCATTTTTATGACATTAACAATTAAAATAAGTATCAACATAAAACTATCGACTAAACACATAATTGATTAAATTCAATCTGATATGCAATTTATAACTTAGCTTGAATAACATATAATATGCAAACACATACAATTTTATTGTTGGGAGCACAACTCATTAATTTCAAGGCCGAATGTTATCTTCATGGTTGAGTACCATTTGTCCTACTTTCAGTACTTCACGCGTGGCACGTTTTCATTTATTTCTGGCTTACAGTTCCTGGAAGTATTTCATACGCCATCTGGGCTAGAATTGTTGTTGTATTCTTTGTATAAGTTGACCTAAAAACAATGATTATATTTATAGGACAAATTAAAAAAGTTAGCAATCCATTGAAAACTTTTTTTATAGAAATGTGTTTTTGAGTTACGTGAAGATATGATTAAAACTTATAACTGTTATAATCTATTGATAACGGATGCACAGTACCCGAAATGTACATCTAGCAAAATAAAAATTAATTGTGAAGAAAGTGTTTTAATCAAGTTTTAAAAAAAATTATGATGGCTCGGCAAATAGACTGCCATTCCGTGGTGCATATTTTTTTTTAAAGTGCG
Source organism: Ontholestes murinus (assembly GCA_963969525.1). Lineage (NCBI taxonomy): Eukaryota > Metazoa > Arthropoda > Insecta > Coleoptera > Staphylinidae > Ontholestes > Ontholestes murinus. The sequence goes on from OZ018388.1 coordinate 69,070,177, forward strand.
AGAGAAGTTGGTCTATTAGCGTAAACTTTAGATTTGATATAATCTTACAGGGAAGAGTCCGTAGATTTTACATCAGAACTGCGTGAAAGCCAATTTATGTCATCTGAAGATCAATTTCACTTAGATAAGCATCACGGGGTGTGGAGCTTTAATTCTTGAACGATTTGAACTTTATGGGAGTGCAGCTTTAGCTCTTTGTGTAGTGACGATCAAGGCACATTTAAACCGCTTACTTGTTTCCGAATTGAAGGGCTCTCATCGTCACGAACTGAATGTTTAATACTATCAACTTCCTCTGCCGTTCTTGGTCATCCTTTTTTGGTTTTCCAATGTTTTAGCTGTCTCTTCAAACTTCTTCACCTATTTTTAAATGAGAAGTATGCTTGGCGCACCATTTAGGTGGCAAAAACCTTGAATATTGCAGAATTTACTGCTTGTAAACATGCCAATCTGCACCTCCTTTAGTATCGGCTCCGAAATTACTTATAGACTTTCTTCAATTAATAAATGCCCAGGTGTAAGGAATAACAGTTCGTTTGGATCATTGGACAGAGAGGTTAAAGGACGAGTGTTTAATGTTGCCAAAATTTAAAATAGTAGTATATAAAACTCGTCTTGTTTAAGCCTGCATTTCCTCCGATTTTGTACAAACTTCTGTTAGTGATTTTATCCTCACTTCCAATGATCCACTAAAATGTGGAGTTCGGGAAGGTTTGTTCCACTTTTTGCCTTCATTGTATAGTTTAATTTTGCGATCGTTTTGTTGCTCTAATAAAAAATCATACTTTTACAATTCGTTTTACAATTCGTTTTTTGATCCTTTGTGGCCTTATAACTGTACAAGTCGAATGCTATGGCCTTTTCTTGATATAAAAACGTCATGATGACATATACAGAACAGTCTAGAATTTCCTTTAGAACGGACAAACTACAGTATATTTGTTGAATTAGTAAATCTACTCAGAAGCTATGAACTCTTCTTGTATTGTTTTATGTATATATTTACTTAAATATATTAGCAGGAATAACGAAGCTAATAAAGAATAAAAAATTCTGCACAAGGCAGAGATCGTAAGGACAAGTGACTTATCATCTGCCTGATAAAACCACTGTGTGGTGAAACAATTTTCACAGTTTTCGACATTAAGAACTGTATAAATTCTCCAACGTTTCATTTACTACATAGATCATGGAATTTCACAAAGTAACAGCATCATCAATCCGATATTTAATTAAAAAGTTGAATGAATCACTAAATAAAAAGCATTCTTTATGATCTTCTCTAAAAATCGACAAAACAAATCGACTGACGTTTTTTTTCAGGGTTTTCTTTAATTTAGTTCACCCTTAATCTCAGTTTTGTAACGATTTTTGCTAATTCAAAGCCGTTAGTAAATAATTCTAGAATAATATTATCATAACTTGCGTTTTCCTCATGGCAGAAATGCTGCCAATATTTATAAACTTCATTAAAAACTTCAGGCCTACCTTAATGACTTGAATGATTTCTGTGACACTTATTTTCTAGTATGATGATCTCTCCTAAGTGCGTACAGACATCCTTGTGATGGTGTACCCTGATTCGAACGACTTGTGATTACTTGGACGATGTTTTTTTAGATTTACTTTACTTTAATAAACTAATTCAGAATGTTCTTGTATCATCTAGTTCGAACAAACAACTCCCGAAGGCCTTAGATGAGTTGGAGAAGCTGCTCACTGAAAATTCGGCACAAACGTTGATAGAACTTGTAGAACAGCTGCAATAACTTAGCAATTAATTTCCAAATACTTATATTAGATAGGAAAGATCCAGGAAGAAAATAATAGGAACTCACTGAAACCAACAAAAATCAACCTGCCCCTCGTTGACTTTTGATGGTTTCAGTGAATTATTTGTTCTTCCTACTCTGCTCAATAAACAGCGTCGAAAGGTCTTGTTGCGGGCGTTGGATAATCCATGGTAATCCAAAACGAAAGTCATGGGTAAATCTCGGCGAATCATCACAATCGGTTGCAAACCCACGTCGTCAGTAAATTCGCTTGAGACAAGAATTGGAACGAAAACGGCCGTATATTGGCCAATCAGAACGTCCAGTGAAATGATTGCAAGACGACGCCAAGCCAGTACCACTTATTACGGTCGATTCCGCCTTGTCCGATATCAATTTCCAATAATTGCATGAGATCCAAAAATGGTTTGACGATTTTATCGTATCGAAAGACGTAACATTTTTTCGAGATGCTTAAAAGATGACTTAAAGTCAAAAAAAGCAAAAAGACACACGGGAACCAGAGGGATTTGGCTAAGGCGAAGAACCTGAAGAAGCAACAGGAGATGAGTAAGAACAAGCAGTCCTTGGACGGGCTGACCCTCACCCAGAGGAAAGATAGGGACGCACAGTTGATGCGGGAAAAACAGCCCAAAAAGTAGCAGGAGCAGGAGAAGAATAAATCCTAATGGTTACAGTATTGTCAGATGAGAAAGATGAGTAACACTTGACGGGGCTCGCCCATCCTCACTTTTTTCAAGTTTTTAATGTAAATAAAACACTAGCAATTTTTCTTACTCTTTTGGAAATGGATATCCTCTCAATAAACTTGTACTTGTACTAATAGTGAATACTTTGATTAAAAAATGTATTTTACTTTCTTTTAACTAAATAAGAAAACAGTAGTTTATGTTTCTTGCAAACTATTTATTAGGTTCAAATCATTATACAGGGTGACTGACGAAAAACCTTTGGTGCTGTATCTAGCTTATTTTTTATCCGATTTTAATAAATAAAACATCAAATTAAACCATTTTTAAAAGACTTTAATAGGATCTTACCTGTTATTTTCTCTCGCACCCAGTTTTTGACAAAATACGACCAACATTTTTTTTTTAAATTGCACTGTATATATATTTTTATTGATTCGCAAGGATATATAAAATTGTAGACAAATTTATCCATACATCAAACTTAAGTCGAGAAATTGAGGATTAAAAAAATAAATAAAAACTCAAGTATCCATTGTAAACAATATACAGATAGTATTTTAAATGTCAAAAGAGACAGTGACAGCCATTGATACAATACTGCAACGATTTTTAATTATTTCATAATTAAAATGTTGCAATATTTCAAACACTGTACTAGAATTTTGTGCTTCTACAGAAATCGTTTTTCAGTTTTTGAAATCTTGCAACATATTTATTATGAAATTATTAAAAATCATTGCAGTATTGTACCAATGACTGACACTGTCACTTTTGACATTTGGAATAGGCTCTGTATATTGTTTACTATGGGTATTTGATTTTTAATTTTTTTTTAATCCTCAATTTCTCGACTTTGGTTTGATGAATGGATAAAATCGTTTACAAATATAGATTCAGAAAAAAATCTCCTTGCGGATCAGTACAAAATATATATACAGTGCAATTTGAAAAAAAAAGTTGCTCGTCTTTTGTCAAAAACTGGATGCAAGAAAAAATATCAGTACAGTTCATATTAAAGTCTTTTAAAAATCATTTAATTTGATGTTTTATTTATTCAAATCGGATCAAAAATAAGCGAGATACAGCACCAAAGGTTTTTCGTCAGTCACTCTGTATAATATACAGTGTGTAAAGTGATGGGGTTTCCTATAGGGAAAACTTTTTTAATATGAATTTTAGGAAAAAAACTTATTCTTTATAAAAAAATTTGCTTGCTTCGAAACCCTTTATGGTCAAAGAAAAAACCAGTTAACACTTAAGATAAGATAAAAAATTGAAATTATGTCGAGTTGTTGATTTCAAATATGACTGAAAAACTCGGACTTAGTCATATTTAAAATCAACAACTCGACATAATTTCAATTTTTTACTTTCCCTATATACGAAGTATATTTAGGGGAAGTATTTTTTTCGTGATTTTATTTTGAATTTTTTTTTGCGGAAATATCCGTATTCTAATTTCTGGAAAAAAAAAATTTGTGTCTGTGTGTGTCTCTGTCTGTCTGTCTGTCGGTCGGCGCTGTATCTCAAAAACGAATGATCAGAACTAAAAAGCTTTTATACAAATGAAACATTAAAACGGGGAGTAGTTGTTTTAACTGTTAGCTGGAGTTTTTACATTATTATGTAAAACATTAGTGCAGTAATGCTCATAGAGATTTATTACTCTCAATATTAATTATTAAAAAGCTTTTGGTGAACAATTATAGACCGGAAGTGGATGTTTATTCGAGGCGTTTTTTTTGTTTTTTCGTGATATGAAAAATTTTAAAAAACCGTTCAAACAAAAGTTAAAGGGAATGAAAAACTTAATAAGTTTTATTAAAACATATTTTTCATAAAATTCTTAACTTTTGAGAAAAAAAAATAAAAATTGAAAATTTTGACATTTTTTGCCAATTGCTGATAAATTGTTATAGTTACATGAAACGTGTATTACAAATAATTGTAGAGAATTCAAAACTGAACAAATCATTAAGAATAGCCCTTTTGCGTAAACCTCATAGTTTTCGAGTAAAATATAGGGAAAGTACTATGATGGCCACATCACCATTTTATTTATCTTATCTTAAGTGTTAAATGGATTTTTCTTTGACCATAAGCGGTTTCGAAGCAAGCAAATTTTTTTATAAAGAATAAGTTTTTTTCCTAAAATTCACATAAAAAAAATTTTTCCTATAGGAAACCCCATCACTTTACACACTGTATATTTTCAGTAATCGACTATTATTCGTTAAGGATAAAGGTCGTAAAGTGTATTTGCTGGAAGCGATAGAAATTTACAAACCCAAACTAATCTCGGAATTTCCCCAATCCAGATTAGGGATTTGTTAACATTACATATATGAAATGTAAAAAAAAGTACTTAAAGGAATACGAAATACGCATTTAATAACTTTAAAAATGCAAAAAATGTAGATCTACGCCAAGTAATAATGTAAACTCAAAAAGTGACGTGTTATAAACATATTTGGAATAGTTTTGTATCTATTTATATGGTATGTTAAGTGTACGTTGTGCATTTATTTTTATAGATTAGATATGCATTACGTTCTAGTAATTAAAAAAAATTACGTACAAAAAATTACCTTATTTTGCAATAAATGTGACTTAATATTTTCTTACAATTATATATATATATATATATATATATATATATATATATATATATATATATATATATATATATATAATCTAAACAACACGATTCGAATTTCGACGTTTTATAGTCATTATGAAGGGAATTTCAATTTGATGAAATTTTGCATTTTATCTGTTTTTGGGTGAAGGAATATACCTGGCGGTAGTTGTTTGCAGATTATCATAGGAGAACAATACCAGATTAAAGTGGCGAAAAGATTCATTCGGTCTGCTCGTTAAGGAGATTTACTGAAGGATTACGGCTCGGTCTCTTTGGAACTAGGTGGGTTAAAAACTATGTTCATTCCTGTGATATTTTTTTCATGTGTCCATATTGAGACCTTATAGTTTTCATTTTTTGGATCACTTGTTCTACATTTTTATATTATGGGTTTTCGTTTTGTGGTTCTGCTCAGAAATAGAGTCCCTTCCGTCCATCTGTATATTACTTCCAATTTCTCTGGTACTGTTTTTTTTGAGAATTAATCACACATAAGGGTGCACAACCTCAGCCAGGTTTAGGTCAATTCACCCCCCACATTCTTTTGGCTTAACTTGTGGACTTCCGTAGTCCCGTAAGGTTGATCTCAGGGCCTCGCAGATCCAGTGGGCCATCTATCGGTATGCGTTCCCGGACGCGTGGATCTACGCTGCTTCATCTCTTTCGTGCTGATTAATTTAAAGATGAACCTCTCCAGAGTCCCCCAGTTCTCCTGGGATGACAACATCAGGGCACAGAAGTTGTCGGGGTCGATCTTAGAGCCCAAAGTGCGCTCGGTCTCCGACCTCAATTCTCTCATGCGGCAGGTACGACCTGAAGCAGATGTGCCTTGACAGTATCTGCGATAGTTGATATTTCTCCTCACCCAAACACTTCTGTGCTCACTCCCGCATCCTGGGAATCAGCGCCGCTGTACATCTCCCGTTTGTTGCCGAGTCTTGGCTACTTGCTTGGGAGTCATGGGGTTCTTCCTCTTGTCCCGAAAAAGTGGGACCCTTTCTTTCATACACAGTCCTGTAGAGGCTAGCTATCCTCAGCGTCGCCTTCCTCTGTACGGCTAATAGTCATCAACTATTCCTCTTCTTGTTCGTGTCACCGGACCGTACCTCTGCCCTGTACAGTAATATTAAACAAGCCGCTAACCAGAGCAGCTTTCTTTTCTTCCAATGCCCTTTCGGTTGCCTTTTTATCTGCTTTACGCAATTTCCTGAACACAACTGCCTCTCTTTTTTACCGGGCCAGCTGCAGGTCGTACCGTACATCCATTCCTTGACTGTACACAACGCACTGACAGCCTTGTGCTAGAGGTCCTCCTTCGTTTGTGACCATAAAGGATACCTCATCGGCGAAACTGACTAGTATCGCACCCTCCTGCAGGTTCAACATCAGGACCCAATCGTACATTATATTCCACAATGCTGGTCCTAGGACTGACCCCTGCGTTAGTTCTCCTAGGATCTGTTTCCTCTGCGTCTCTTCGTCTTTTGTCTTGTAGGTAGTTCCCCATCATGGACAGGATGTATGACTCGACCCCTCTGCGTTCCAGTTAGTCCAAATGTTGAAGGCTTTGCGCACATTTACTGTGATAAGGGCACTGACGCATACTCCATATTGGAAGGAACAAGATCTTTACTTACTCCCAATACAATACATTTTAGCGCTCTATTCAAAATATTGAGAATATGTGATCTAAATGAATGTGTTTAATCAAAACTTACTTCTAAGTGTTTCACTTCAGATAGACTGGATATTAGATTGTTGCCTATTTCGTATATATATATAAACCCAAGTTGATCTTTTTTGAGAGAATGATATTTTGTTGCGTTTACTTATATTAAAATAGTCTATTAATGTGACACTAGCTGTTAATTATATCAAAATCTTCTTGTAGTCTGAAGCAGCCCTTTAAGGTGCTCACTTCACGAAATCTTTTTATGTCATCAGCATCCCGCTATTCGAAATTAAATTGACAAATGGTAAAATAAGTAGAGGTCCACAATCTGACCCTTGCGACACACCTGATGTTATAGAAATTGGTTTCCATTTAAAGTTGTTAATTTTTATTATCTATTCATTAGAAACTCTGATATCCAACTGATAGTGATATTATTAAATCCTAACGAGTTCAATTTATCCAATAATAATGTGTTCCGTTTGGGTAAAAAGGTGATCGCATTCGTCCACTAAAGGTTATATTTTCACAACGCGAAGATGCTCTAAAAGTTTTAAAAAATTAAAAGACGCTTGAATCGGTTGCAGTCAAATTAACGTCTAATTTTAAGTAAATTTTGTTAATTTGTACCTACATTCCCAAACCTCATGTTGATATTTTAAACTTATTTTTTGATGTGATGGATTCAATTATTAGTGACTATGACTATGCCATTATTATGGGTGATTTTAACATAGCTGAATATCAGCATAGTTCCAGAAATAATATTAATACAAAGTCTGTTATTGCGTTGAATACCTTCTTAGAGTTTCATGACCTGAAACAATTAAATTCAATATCGAATTGTCTAAATAGACGATTGGATCTAATTATTATCTCCAATAACTTACATTATAATATTCAAAGAGACCCCGATCCAGAGGATAACTACCACCCGTCACTTCATTTGGATCTTGCTTTCGAATCGAAGCTCCTAAATTTCCCATTTCTGGTCAATTTAGGTATAACTTTAAAAAAGCTAATCTCGCTAACTTATATAAAGACTTATCTAATATAAATTGGAATAACTTGTATCACTTAACTAATGTAGATGAAGCTTCTCAACTTCTGTACTCTGAACTATACAAAGTTTTAGATGCGAATGTTCCAAAATACCGCTCTAAATTGAGTAATTTCAAGAAAGATGTCCCTCCGTGGTTTGATCTGGAACTGAGTCGTGATATCAAACGAAAAAATAATCTCCGGGCTATATACTTACAAACGAAAAATTAAATCGATAAGAGGGAATACCATGACTTGCGGAGATTCATTAAGAACAACATGAAAGTAAAGCGCCACAACTTTATTCAATCGGCTGAAAGATCTATGAAAACTGATCCGACGAAATTTTGGAATTATATCCATTCAATTAAAAATACCACACGTATCCCTGGTAATATGAAAACAGATAATGCAACCCTCTCTAGTTCCAATGATATTGTGAATGCATTCGCGAATCAGTTTAAATCATCATATCCATCTATCTCAAATAATCATAATACTACAAATTCTACTGTTCAGGATGTAATGGGTTTATTTTATATTTCTGAGGCTGATGTCCTTCAACAGCTTAAACGAATTAAACCCAAGATTACTGCTGGTTTAGACGGTATACCATCTTTCTTATTAAAGGATTGCTGTTATGTTTTATGTGGCCCACTTACTTTCGTTTTTAATTTAATTCTCAGAAACGGCGCGTTTCCCACGGTTTGGAAGCAAGTTAAGATTGTACCTGTACAATAAATAATTAGAACGTAATCAAACTAAAAACTACAGGCCAATTGCTTTATTAAGCAATTTCTCTAAAATATTTGAATGTATTTTGAGTAAGCAGATTTATTTTAATGTTCACCACTCAATTTCCATAAAACAGCATGGTTTTATGGCTGGCTGATCAACATCTACTAATTGGATAAATATCACCCAGGAAATCTCTGAAAATTTGGATATGCAGTGTCAAACTGATGCCATCTACACTGACTTAACCAAGGCATTTGACAATATGCCCCATGGAAACATAAGTTTCCATGCTTAAGGAGCTCAACATTGCTTCTAATATAATAAGTGTTAGTGACTCATATTTAAAAAGACGTACACAAATTGTGGAGTATGAGGGTGTTCGATCTTTTCTCTATGAGGCAGTTGCTGGTGTACCCCAAGGATCCAACCTCGGACCGCTGATGTTCTTAATAATGCCTGTTCTACAATTTCCTCAGATACTTTACTGTACGCAGATGACATCAAACTGTATAGGAAAATTTACAATGATTACGACTGCCAACTACTCCAAGAGGACGTTAATAAATTACATGGTTGGTGTGCTGAGAACGGACTTAAATTAAATATAAGTAAATGTTGTGTGCTTACTTATTCGAGAAAAGTGAACACTGTCTATAATAATTATTACATTGATAGTTCCATTTTACAAAGGGTGTCTTAATTTAAGGATCTAGGTGTAATTTTTGATTCTAAGTTGAACTTGAATGAGCATATACTTAAATTAATTAATGAATCCTACAAACTCTTGGGTTTTATTTTAAGAAATTGCAAACATTTTTCAAATACTGACACAGTTAGTATTTTATATGATTCATACATTAATAGTAAGTTAATGTATTGCTCTGTAGTATAGTCACCTTATCAGTTGAAATATATTGGATTATTGGAGGGAGTTCAGAAATAGTTTTTAAAATACTTATTTTACAAAAAACACGGAATTTATCCGGATAGATCAATTTCATACATCAGCTTACTTACTGTGTTTAATGTTTGGTTAGTAGCCCGCAAACATAAATTTCTTTCAATATGTCATCTCTACAAATTAATTAACAACAGAGTTGATGATCAAAATTTTACAGAAAAGATTTTATTTCATGTACCAAGATTATGTTCACGTAATTCAGACACTTTTTCATACACTGCGCCTAATACGATTCATCATTTCAATTCACCCATGTACAAAATGTATAAATCTTACCAGGATGTTCAAAATCATGCGGATATTTTTGATCCTAGTTTTACGAACTTTAAATCTAATGTTTCCTTGATTACTGAGTAAATAATGTTTTTGTTAAATTGTATAAACTTATATGTGTCTATGTTATTTATCTAATTTAAATTTACATTTATTGTAAGGCATTCATTGTATATATTATTATTATGTATTATGTTACCCTGTTATTGGATGTTTGTCTGTTGAGTAATAAAGGCTATTATTATTATTATTAAATCCAAATAAATGGAATCCAACTGGACCCTTTTTCTCTAAAACATTCACCAGATGTTGATCAAAGGACAACATGTTAGTCAGTGTTGACCGTCCTGAGATACATCCATGCTGATTCTTAGATAAAACAATTTTACACATCCAGTACAGCTGTTTAGTCACCATCTCATTCAATAATTTTGGTATGCAAGACTGTAGCCCTGTGGACATACTCTACAATTTTAAATGCATTAAATGCAAAAGTTGTTTCAGCTCATTTAATGCAGATGTAGTTAATTCATAGTTTGTTTATAAACAATTGGGTCAAAACATGGAGTTTAAACATTTAAAGTGATAGTGCACTGAAGGAGTGGTTACCTAGACTTAAAGATGCATCTAGACTTCCACTCAATACTAAAATAATTGAAATCAACTGTTCCACGGGAAATACGAAAAAAGCCTCGAAACTCGTTATGCAGCATCAAAAAATGAATAAATTCTTCACTTCCTGCAAAGTTCTACCTGCAAAGTTCCACTATGGTTTGACTAAAGTTGCATTTCAATGAATGCTTTGTTGCAAGGTGGAATAATATATGTCCCACCCTACAAAATATAATTTATTTATTTAGTGGCAAAAATGCAAAATTTTGAGATTATTTATAACTGTAAATTTATGTTTTTTGAGTTGATTCAATTCGCCAATTCGACAAGAAAAATTTTTTTTTTTAGAATTCCGGCTTACAGAAAGTGGGAGGTACAAGTAAGTGGCGCAAAGGTCTTGCACTAAGTCTTAAATGTATTCTTTAGTGTTTAAGATCAAAAACAGCGATGAAGTCATCTGTCAACCGAAGTCATAAGTCAAGTTTTCCAAAAATTCGAAAATTTTGACCAAAATGAACATATAAAAATACATACTGCGTTTCAAATACCGTCAGTTTTATGAGTTTAATGATCAAAACCTTTACTATATAATGTTTTTCATTAATTAAATTTTTTTTTTAAATATATTTTTGTGATACTTAATTTTACTGTAATTATAAATTAATATGTCTAAATGTAAGGCTTGTGATTCAGCTGTGGCACTTACTGATCAAGATACAGTTCATGGCCGTACTTGCAATATTAATTCCATGGCTCTAAATGTGCTAATTTAAATAAAACCGTTTGCAAGGCTCTACTTGATAACAAAAGTTTGTCGTGGACATGCAAGTATTGTATCGACAAGGTGAAGAGTGTTTCTGTTAAGTTGAGCAGCATTATCGATGTGGTTAATGAACACTCGTCTTTATTAACTTCCAACGTTAGTGTGCTCAATACTAATAAAGATAGCAAGTCTTCTCCTACCATTCATAGTGATGATTCTGGAAGTGACCAATTACCTGTCACGCAAACGTTATTAACTCCGAATGTGTCTGGGTGTAAAAATGATAAAAAATCATTCGTTAAATCAAATGGTGCTGGCAGCAATAATAAAATTAGATCCAAATCGTTCTCCGACTATGCTCAGGTTGTTACCAAGACAACCTGAGCTCCCACAAAAATCATCATTAGTAATAGGAATATTTCTGATACCGATCCCAATGTCGTTACTTCTAACCTTACATCAGCCGAAAGGCATCAATGGATCTATGTCGGTAGATGCAGTCCTGAATCGACTGTCAACTCAGTCCTGGATTATCTTCATAACGTCCTAGATATAAAGGACGCCAAATGCTTCGAACTTACTAAAAATGAGGATATTTGTTCCTACAAAGGAGTTAAAGAGTCACTTATAAAGACTTTTTACTGGATCCATCTTTGTTGCCAACTGGATTGGCTATAAAAGAATTCATTCCTCGTCGCAGTAATAAATATACTACTGGAAATTTTCCAAGAGGAAACTCAGCCGACCTACAGATCTGAACAATGTATCTAATATTACTGCATATGGTATATCCTTGTACTATCAAAATGTGAGAGGTCTTCGGACTAAACTAGTTGACTTCTTTAACTCCTGTTTATCTGAGGATTACACTGTAATAGCCCTTACTGAAACTTGGCTACATGCATCTATTATAGATAGTGAGATAATTGATTGCCGTTTTAATATATATCGCAAAGACTGATCAGCTGAAACGAGTACAAAAAACAGAGGCAGCGGTCTTCTTCTTGCAATTAGGAAAAACATAAAATATATTAGAAAATGACGACACTTTGGAACTGATATCAATAAAAATTAATATAGGTTCCGCTAAACTTATAATATGCTGCTGCTATATTTCGCTAAATATGAAAATCAGTGCATTATGTTTGATAAACTTGTGACGGATTATCCTGATTATAAATTTATTATCATTGGTGACTTTATTTTACCAAATATTACTTGGATCAACGATGATGAGAACTGCGGATTAATTCCAACGAATATAAGTTCAACTTCCGATATGTTATTTTATTACTGTCTTAGCACATTAGGTATGAAACAATTTAATGGCATTAAGAATGCGTTTGGAGGGACATTGGATTTATGTTTCTCAAATTATGATTGCTTCTCAGTAAGTAATTGTGCTCCTATAATTCCAATTGATAGATATCACCCACCATTAAATATTAATATTATTATAGATGAATGTGATACTTTAGCTGATAGCATTAAATATAAACCTGATTTTAAATGTGCCAATTATCTGAGCATAAATAACTTCTTGTCATGTGTGGATTGGTCTTATTTAAATAAGTGCTCCGATATTAATTCTGCTAGTCAAATTCTCTATGTATAATTTATTTTGCAATTGATCTGTATGTGCCAAAAAAAACCTGTAAAGTTTGATTGTTACCCTGCCTGGTTTTCGAAAAAGTTAATTGTTATGATAAAATCTAGAAAAGAAGCTCACAAAAAATGGAAAGTAACCTCAAATTCCGCTAACTACAAATTATTTAAGTGTATTAGAACGTAATGTAAAACTGAAACTATGTTGTGCTACAGACGGTATTTGGATAACATTGAACTTTCCATTCCGCATAACATTAAGTCCTTTTGGTCTTTTGTTCATAGTAAGTATAAATCATCTGGCATCCCATTGATTATGACCTATAATGACGATAGTGCTACAGCAGGTGACAACATATCAAATCTATTTGCGAAGTACTTTTCCTCTGTTTATAATCCAGATACTAATGAAACACCAATAACTTTTACTCCCAATTTAACAACAGACTTAAACAGCTTGTATATAACTCCCGAGCAAGTATTATTTGAACTGTCAAGGTTGAAGGTTACTTCTGGCCCTGGCCCTGACAATATTCCTTCGATATCTCTTCATAATTGTAGTAGATCACTTTACAATCCACTATACAAACTGTTCTCTTTATCATTAACTTCCGGTATCTTCCCTGATGAATGGAAATTATCATATGTAACACCAATCCACAAATCCGGTTTTAAATCCAACGTAAGTAACTATAGATCAATTTCTATACTGTCAGTTATACCCAAGGTGAGAAATTATTATATATTCAGTTGGCTGACGCTTTTTGCAGTATTATCACCCAAAACCAACATGTTTTTTTAGGAGTCGTTCCACACAAACAAATCTTCTTGTATTCACTGATTATATTGTCAAGGCTATCGAAAGTGGAGCTGAAGTGCATTCTATTTACACAGACTTCAGCAAAGCTTTTGATTGCGTAAGTCACTCTATCTTATTGCAAAAATTGCGTGGTTATGGTATAGGAGACCCTTTACTGAAATGGATAAAGTCATATTTAACTGATAGGGCTCAGTCTGTTAAGATAAACGACTTTATCTCAAATACATTTTACGCAACGTCCGGTGTACCCCAGGGTTCCCATTTTGGACCATTACTATTTACCATCTTTATTAACGACTTATATGAAGTACTTACCTGCCCGCCGATTTACTATTTGCAGACGATCTAAAGATATTTTTGAAAATCAGTGGAAGAGATGATTGCCTCATATGGTCACCGGTATACAAAACCCATGTGGATAGATTGGAAGCAGTACAAAACAAATTTGCTAAATGTTTGTCATTCAAGCTTAGTATTGCGGAAATATACCTTACACCCCAGCAATCCAGTGCATACGTTGGCCTCGCTTCACTGAATACTCGGATAAAGAGAATGGACCTCGCATTTACGTTCAAATTACTGAATGGGAGAATTGACTCGGAACATCTACTAAATTTAGTCATTATCAATGTACCAAGCCGTGAATTGCGATGGACAACTTCTTGCACGTGAACCACCACAGGACTAATTATGGCATGCATGGTTCCATGACGCGGATTGCAAGAAACGTCAACAGCGCGGGTTTTTCACTCGATGTTGTTGGGATCTCCTATTCAACTTTCAAGTCCCAGTTAAGGCATATTGAATGACTGGTCATCTGTTATGTGTTATTTGTTTGTAGTATACTTATTTTTCTTATATTGTGTACTTTATGAATACTTTTGTATAATTATCTTGTAAATGCAGTTAGCGTTAAATAAAGTATTATTATTATTATTATTATTATTATTATTATTATTATTATTATTATTATTTTGGTTTAAGCAACCTCTAAACTTCAATCAAATGACCTGATATTTGATAACAGGGCTTCTCAAGTATCACTATGACTAATTCCAGAAGAAGACCCATTTTCTCATTTTGAACAACGGAAATCAAAGACAACGGATTTTTAAAAGCATCAATTTTATCTTTTGTATTGAAACACTTTGAAAATGATTACCGTGTAATTGAAATTAGTCACAAAAAATAAAATATAAGTAGTATAAAAAAAGATTAGTGTTTTCTTTATTTAAAAAATTCTATGTACGATAATTTTCCAGAGGTTGTAGACTTTGTTTTCAAAAAATATTTAGCCTTTCCAAAATAAGTAAGTGAAATGAAGGATTCATTTAAATTAAGTGCTCTAAATTTTGGATCACGTTGGCAGGAAAAATTAAATTTTGTTATGTTTTTATTAATTACCGTTAAATCCAAAAAGTTGTCATTTTCTGCTTCGGGAGTGAATTTAATTAATCTAAGGAAATCTGTTCTCTAATATTAGTAATGCATAATTCAGATAACAGTGAACTGTGTACTTAAGCGTAAAAATCTTCTTAATTTATTGCAAAATCTTTAGAAACTTTAAACCTTCTGATAGTGGTTTTCACCTAAAAGTTTCAGGTACGTAATATAGTTTGTAATCAAAATATATTAATACCAAGAAAAAAAACAAGATTTAATAAAATTATTACTAATTTATAATTAATAATACAATTAATTATCCTGAGGCTTATATTTAAAAAAATATATGCAAATAATTAGTTATCAATTAAAAAAAAACGTTTTTGATATAAATATATCCATAAAGTATAATTTATTTATCCTGAGGGTACAATAAAAAAATATGTTTTTGATATAAATATATATCCATAAATTATAATTTATGTAATTGTATATATATAGGGATATAAAAATCTAATATTTCTGCAAGATAATATTTGATTTATTATGACCCAGCGCGGCTTTTCTCCGAACAAGGTTGAAATTTAAATAAAACCATTGGATAATTTTATAGTTAATAATAAAATTACACTTAAATTTATCCACGTCAAATAAAACCCTGAAATACATATTAGAATTTTATATTAGTTTTCATTATGTAAAAAACATCTTTAATTATAATTTACATCTTATATTTAATAAAAACCTCTTAGGTATTAAATAAATTACTCTACATTTAGGAATAAATACAAAAAGTGTGGCGCGACCCGAACTTAAACGTCATAATACGCGTGGAGTCAATATGATGTAAATTGGTGCGATACCATTGGACAGTTTTGAATGGACTCCGACACAGACTAGGCCGGCCATTGGTATTCACCGCAAAACGTACACAAGTTTAGTAGCTTAGTCACTCTTCACGGAATAGTGCTTCACCGTTTCGGTAGGTTTACATTCCGTGTTCGTGTTAGCGTTTGTAAAATAGGTGAGTAAGTGAAATTAATGTTCGCCAGAAATTAAAAGCAAGTTTGAAGTGAAAACGTACGTTAGGTATTTCTAAGCGTTAGTGTATTAAGTGACCTAAGGTTAAGTTGATTAGTTTATAATGTGGGGTAATTGTCACACTTAATTTGTGCCGTTATGAGATTAATTGGATTACACTTCTTCGTTTTAAACTTAATTATTGATACTTTATCCTTTAAATCAACTGTGATTAAACTAGGAACACATTGCTTATCCATCACTTGGTAAAACATGATTTAATAATAAGATAAATTAACAATTAGAATAATTTGACTGATTAAGGTTGTAAGCACTTACTTCGAGATACATTTAAATTAAATGAAAAATAAAAGATACTTTTACTTAAAAAATTAAAAGTATTATCTATTATTTTTCATTTAAAATCATTTGGTTTTATTTTGGAAATTGTGTAACTAGAATAACCAAGGGATTCTAATTATTAATTTATCAATTGGTTGAACTATTATAATTAATTGTTAAGATAATCTATTATAAATGTTATTGGTTTAACATAATTTTATTATTATGTAACTTGAGTAAGTCAAAATATTAAAATAAAATATAATTTATACATTACATCTAATAAGTAATTAAATTTAATATCATTGAATACTTAAAATATTTTAATATTATTGTTAATGTTATTATGTTTTCAAAATTTATTTCTGTATTTCATAAGGGTTTTTTTGTTTAGTCTCAACTTAAATCATATCTGTACAAAATAACCAATATTATCTAAAAACATATTACTTATAGTAATTGCATAAGTAAATTGGAAATTATCGTTAATAAGTTTGTTGGTTTTCGATAAATAATGTCACATTGTTTTGGTACAAACTAAAATATACACAATGAAAATTATAAATTAAATATAATCTTAGAGAAAATTACTTTGAATACAAGTTGTACAAAACTTAAATAAAACAAGTATACTACCAGAATTGTTTAAAGAAAAGTAATAACAATAACATGAAAACTTAAATATTAGCTGCGACAATGAAAATATATAAAATTAGATTTAAGAATCTTTAAAATTGCAGATACATTAGAACCATTTTTTTTTTAAATTGTAAAGTATTGTATCTTATATCTCTTCATTTAATCAACTGAATTAGGGAAATTAATAAGAAATAAATAATAGGAAAGTATTATATAATTTGTGTCGTAATCAGTAATTGAAAAACAATGGGAATAAAAGTAACAAACTTTTTAAAGCTTATTTAATGAATTATTGTCATCTAAAGTTATTGGATCTTATTGGATGAACACATACACCTCTGTTACTAATGTTTTTATTTTTTATTTTTCGAAGAACATTCTCCTTCGTAATAGACCATTTGTGACCTTTCTTTCAAGTAGCTTGATAAAATACAAACTGCTTCAGCAGAGAACCCAATGTGAGCACAAATTGCTAATAATATATCAATTGTAATAGTATCAGCACTGTTACTTTTCCACTGTCTGTAACTTCAAAAAATCATGAGTAATACCTAGTAAAGTTGATGCACAATCGTGCCCCTTTCTAAATACAAATTGAATACCATGTATGCCATTTCTATTTAAATACAATAAAATTTGATCTTTCATAATCATTTCCGCTAGCTTAGACAATACCGGTAATACGCTTACTGCTCGAAGGTCTTTAAACTCCTCGGTGGATTTATTTTTGGGGATCGGTCGTATCAAAGGCTCTCCAACTTCTTAGAAAGTTTTAATTATATACTGGCCAGTAAAAAAAACACCAAAAATTGGTCGCTCAATTTTTATGAAAATTTCAGATAATACGTAAATAATCCACACTTAGAAATATTTAAAATTTCAACAAAAAATCATAGTAACTTTTTCTTTAATTTCAATAAAGAGTTTCTGGAGCACTCAGCAACTCGCCAAGGTATACTAGAAATCAAATTGTCAATGACAGCCTGACGGATTGCAACCCAAGCTTCTTAAATTCGCATCCTAATATCAAATAAAGTGAGTGGGAATGGCTGAAGATGGCCCAGTCCTCTGCCAATTGTATCCCACACGTGTTCCATAGGTGATAGGTGTGAAGAACGAGAAGGCCATGGAAGTAAATCAACATTAGCATTATGTAACTAGTTTTGCCCTATTACAATAATTTGTTTCTATTTGCATATTTAATTAATTGCAATTCTCAACTCAAATTATTAATAAGGATATAGTAAGAATTAAGGTGACATCTATTATTGGAACTGATTTTCCTAATTAAGTGGACAAATCATTAACAATTAGGAACTGTTTCCTAAGTTATTGCGTTTTTTTTTTTTCGATCATTTTGCATGTCATCATCGCTTAAATTAATTTTCCAAATCCTTAGCTTAAGGCTTTGGAATCGATTTAATGCACGTTTTCTCAATTAGTCCTTGCTTTGATTTATAATTGAAATTCTCTGCTCAAAAAGTTACGTAATCCTACCGAATGCGCCTGTTTTCGAAAAATTTCAGGCTCGCCAAAAGGATAAGCTGGGAACAATTACCTACTTGCTGCCACCTGCACGTTTCTTAATATTATTGTTTAAAATGGGAAACTAATGCAAATTCTGTGATTAATGAGTTGGTGAAACGTAATTATGTATTTTTTACCACGTAAGCCTGAATAATGGTGGAGAAACATACCCTTTGATTTATTGATTTAATTGTACAACTCAATACTGTGTAAACTAGCAGATTTTTTTAAATAATTAAAATTAATATTTTACTTAAATTTAAAATTATTTGTAAACCTAGAAAATAATATTACGTTTAGGGTATTAACATATATAATGTACGATGATGTTACAAAAAGAATGTGATAATTTATTATTTGCTTAAGTCAATTTAAACGTACAATTACATTACTCCAATTAATTATTTATATTTAATATTTTAATCAATGACCTTGGTTCTACTTGTATCCACTTATCACGAGTTTATGAAATATAACGTTTTTTTTCGTTATAATTAACTTAACCTTCTATATAAACACTTAACTAACGCACTTACTATGTTTTAACCACTAAAAAATTATGTAACATATATACATATATTACAAAAACACACGACTTAAGTTTCGAAGGTTTAATGTCATTATCAAGTCTTGATAATTTAATCTGAACCATTGATAATCTTCTCTCTCTCTTTTACCTTTTTTCTTCCATATGTCTAAATTTCAAACAATAAATTTTAGGAACATTAAATGAAAATACACTTCGTTGATATCACATATTTTCATTTAATGTTCCTGATTTAAGATGTATCACAAAGTGATGGCTTCAAGCATTAAACATAATAAATTTTAGGTGCTCGTTTTATTAAATATAAATTCCAAAATTTTAATTCTCTATTATTGAATTATAATTTATTTGTCTGTAAGCACAAGTCGTGTAAAATTCTTTACTCTCGTTAAGAGATAGTAAATAAATAAAATACTAGATTAAGAGAATGTATGTTAAGTATTATTTTTAATAGTCCCAAAAAGGGTATAGCCCAAATACCAAATGATTTCACTCCAACTCAAAACATTAACGGTATAATCCGAATAGCAAATTGTACCCATGTAAATAATTACATCCAAGGTTACATGTACGTGCAAAGCGACATTTATTTTACGTTTATATTAAAGATTCATTGTAAAAAAAAAAACGGTGTCTTCGTTAAACCGGTTACTAACGTAACGTATTCGAAACCTATAAAAAAAGGTTAACTAAATATTGATGAAGTCATTATATTAAAAGTTTGTTTGGAATTTTATTAAATTTATTTTTATTAATTATTATTTTAAATGAACAAGTTATTACTATTTGTTATTACGGAGATTATTGAACTTATTTTCGATGAACAATTGACTTTTGTTTGTTATTACCGAGGTTATTGAACTTCTTCCATTCTACAACTTCCCGTTACTCTATAAATATGTGCAAAACAGCTAACAATAGAAATCCAGAAAACTAGAATATGCATATTAATATAATGAGTGTAGTGATTGCATGATTCTATAAGAATTATTTCTAAGAAATAATTAAAATATTCTTTTATATCCCAACATTTTATGATGAGTGTGAAACTGTCGAATGCTTTAATTTTATTCACCAAGCGTTAATAAATCAATACAACAAAGATCTTTTGCTGAAGTTATAAGATGATGTAACTGAAAATCTAATATAGGGGTAAATTATTTATCACTAGTTAAAATTAAACTTAAAATCATATGTTTATTTAGTTAGTTTTGAAAGAATGAATGAATTTTTAGTTGTGACTTAATTTAATTACATTTTGAAATTAAAGAAATATTAATAAAATGTACGGGCCCAATGTACTCTTCTTTTTTTTTCACCATAATGTTTTCCTAATTCCAAATCAAATTTTAAATTATTTTTTCCTAAAAATGAATGTTACTAATTAAATTAAACAGTTCTACAAAATAAGGTAAGAACTAAGTATAATATATACATTGTAAAGAAAGTATTAGTGTTTGTTTTCCAAGTGTATAAAATAAATCTTCACGTAACTCAAACAAATTTCTAAAGGTAAGAACAGTTTAGAAAAGGTATTCACACACAGTTTCAATTATTCATTAATATTTTTGCCTTCTTTGTGTAATTTAAATAACCTAGTCCCTAGACACATCATATTTCTTGTTACCTTATCTCAAACTCACTGTATTTGTATTAATGAAATAACTTATATTGATAAATGTCGGTTTTTTTCTATAATAAAGTAATTAATAATACGCTAATACCAATTGCATAAATTTCAAAATTTGAGATACATTTGCAAGATCAATCTAAAACATCAGCACGTGTTTGCCTTTAGGAATAGATCCAGCGTGTTTGGAATGAAGTATATGTTTAGGTTCATCACATAAATCATCTTCTAGATCTTTGAGTTCTTCGATACATTCAAAAATAATTTTAAACTAATTTAAGAATGCTGCACTATTTCCATTATAATTATTTCGAATAACACATAGAATTAAATTGTTTGTTGTTGTTTCGACATTATGGGTGGTTAATATTATTCAATGCTGATATTTGTTTATGCGTAGATATTTATTTTCACCCCCACAGGAAAGAAGTTGAATTAAAAATTATTTCTATTAAATGTTCTATGTCTGTCAGTGAATGTTAATGTCAATTTTTAACGAAGTTAATTGCGGTTATTGCCTGATTTTCATCTATAAAGTTGTTTAATATGTGGAAAATGGCAACAGTCGTTCACCTATCTAAAATCCTTATTATTGCTTTAAGAGCAAATCCTATTATGTCAATACTCTCTAAAATACAAAAATATGTCATAAAAGATCAAATTAATGATTATATTAGCACACATAATCTTTGGGAATAAATGAGCCAAACATGGCTAGAATATTGTCTAAATGGCAAAATGGCACATTGGATGAATTTCGGTCTTCTAAAGTTAAGACGCACCTACAGAAGAGGAAACTTATTGGGTCTGAGTGGAAGAACACATAGCTGTGAAGTGTGAACTCCGCCTGCAAGTCCTGTGAGCAAAATTGTTGTGATATTTTTATTTAGTTTAGTTTTATATGTATAGTAACAGGATATTGTAATGTTTCAATAAATAAATAAATAAATAACCATATACACAGCTAGGATTTAAACCTACATACAGTTATTTAAATGTCTTGCTAAATAATAAAAACGTATTAAATTCCTTTACGTTGTAGAAAATTAACTAATAATTAGAAAAAAAAACACGAAAACATTTTCTAAATCTACAAACAATGGACCATCCTTCGATGATAAATTCTAGTCACATCTGAAAAATATATACATTCTTCCCCGGAATTTTATGATTTCTCATTAAGATAACCTTCAATTAATTAACATACCTACAAAAATATTTAGAATTGTGCAAAACTTTTATTGAACTCATTATTATTGCAAATGGGGATTTTAAACTGTTCGTAATCAGACATAATAATGGGATAAACTGGTAATTAATTACCTTTTTTTAAATAACTATAATTTCTTAGCATCTGAATTATAAACCCTCAATTCACGGTTTTTCTGTACTATTTCCTTGAAGAAAAGATATGAAATATATCAGATCTACTACCTCTCATGTTGTTTCGGAATCTTAAAACTAATTTCTTTTGTAATTACTTTTATAGAAATTCTCAAATTTCTAAATACAATTTTTATTTTTATTATTCACTTTCCAAAAGGATTCATTTTTTATAGGCTTATAGAATTATATATATACAACATCTTTATTAACAAACACAAATACAAGTAATATAATACATGAATGATACAGTTGACGTGAGTTTGTTAGTTTGCTAAATGGCTATCGACCAGCGGTCTTTCAGCCTGGATTTGTCCTTGTCGATGTGTTTCGTCAGTCTGTCTCTGATGATGGTGATGGATGATGTGATGCGATGAATTCAAATGTAGTGAATGAAGGGGTTTTGTATTTTGGGGTTTGGTTAGGATTTCTACGCAAGCAGTAAAGGGAAAGGATGTGATGGTTAAAGGAATTTTTGGAAAATTTTTCATTGAGGTATAGAAGGCGTTCATTGATGGGTATAACAGAGATAGAGTCATATAGGAGTTGGTTAGAGGGATTGTGCAGAGGATTGGTTAGGATTCTTAAGGAGGATCGCTCGCTAACTTGGGTATTGTGGAGAGTAGGATTGCAGGAGTGGAGGAAAAGGACATTACCATAGTCGAGTAGGGGGCGGCAAATCATTTTATAGATTTTAACAGCTGATTTGGTGAAAATTCCCTTGTTTTTGTACGTTAAATTTCTAAATAATTTGGCCCTGTTGATGATTTTAGTTTTGTTTAGAGCTGTGTGATTTTTAAAACTAACTTTTTGATCTATGGTAATGCCTAGGTATTTTATGGATGTAGAGGGGGAAACGGTTGTATGGGAGATGTGAATATTATGAGTAGGGTTATTGTTGCGGTGGTAGGGAATTAGAAGCTGGGATTTGTGGGGATTTATTTTAATTCGCCATTTGCAAAACCAGTGTTGTAGTGTGTCAATAAGCTGCTGGAGGGATTGAAGAGCTTTCGGTACAGAGGGTGCATGGGAAATTAGGGCTGTGTCGTCTGCAAATTGAAGGAGGTATTTGGAGGGATTAAAGTACAGAGGATCCGGGTTGTAGATATCAGAGCAGAAGATGTTGTAGAGTAAAGGAGATAGAGGGGAACCTTGGGGTAGACCTTGTACAGGAGTAAAGGGAGGGGTGTAGGAGTTGTTGATTTTGACTTTAAGGGATCTGTTTGAAAGGAATTGCTTGATAATGAAGATAATATGTGTAGGAATTTTAAGGAGGTAGCATTTGTATAACAGACCTTGATGCCAGACAGAGTCGAAGGCTTTTTGTATATCCAGTAATAAGACGGCTGATGAATTTCCTTCAAGGTGTGTTTTTTGGATGTTTGAGGTAAGGATGTTATAGAATTATTTTATAACATATCTAATAAATACTTATTTTTTCAAATTCTAATTTCAAAAATGTAATTTTCATTCTCATTAATGTATTCAATACTTCTTCTGCTACTTTCTTGATGGAACCATATATTCAAAATGGGTTGAGTAAAACACTTGTTTTGTTCCATGATTTTAAACTGAGTTTAACTTTGAAAATGATAGTAACGGATCGAAACACGTGTCAGGAAACTGTTAATAAAATCATGGAACAAAACAAGTGTTTTACTCAACCCATCTCATTAATGTGTTTCCAATAGGCTACATTTGGTTTCAGCTTGAGGCCTTCGATTGTTTAACGATATTTCTCTGATGATGTTATGAGATTTTGAAACTAATTCCTTTTTAGCAAATTTTAAGAAGATATAAGAAAGATATATTGTTCCTAATGATGAAATTATTACCTTTGAATTGATTATATCGAAGATATACATTTTTGATTATGTCCTAAGATTTTGTATTATTTTTTTGTGATTATTTTATTTTAGGAATTATTAAGTCTACATCTATTCTTATCAGTCATCTTCCAAGTGGTTTAATTTTGTTCCTAGCCGTAATATCTCGATTGTTTTATGACATATGAAATCTAGTATTTTGAGATTTTTAAATTAATTACTTTTGTAATTGTTTTTTGTCTTAGTATCTCGATTGTTATATGATTTATGTTAAAGATATGTTCCTCCTGATGATGTCTTGAGATTTAAAAACTAATTTCTTTTCTGATTATTCTTTTAGAAATTATTTAAATCTTCAAATTCAGTTTTCATTCTTCTTAGTTTTCTAATGGTTTTCTTGTTTACAGCTTTATTATCTCTATTGTTCTATTATATATTCATCACTGTCTTTGATGATGCCTTGAGATTTTGAAACTAATTATTTTTTTGTGATTTTTTAATAATTCTTTTAAACTTCCAAATGCAATTTTCATTCTCATTTGTTTCCAAGTGTAGTCATATTGTTTTTTTAGCTTAGTACCTAGATATTTTTATTATTTAACGCCATTAACAACTATTAAAGATTATAAACTCGTGTTAATCGCTAAACTAAATTATTTAAAATTCGGTTGTGTAAATAATTTCAAGTTTACAAGTGGTTTGGGTAAAAAGGGATGTTACGAAGTTAGTTGGTGTCTTCGAAGGCTCTGTTCTGACCTAATCTTATTTTACATTAAATAAACTAGTTCAAACACTTATTAAAAATATATGGCATTAAGTTATCAGCCATGTTTTTTGATATTTGTAAAATTGCTTGTAAAGCTAAGAGTCTATTACAAATTAAAATGGTCATACCTTTTGTTGTTAATATGCACAAATTGGGAATAATTATAGATAATAATCTGTGCGATTTCACAAAAAATTGATTATCATTTCTATTACTTTACTTTTATACATCGTTTAAAAATTCTGTACGATTTAGAACTTGATGGATGCTTGCAAAATATTTTATTCAACGGAAATTCAGTTTTTATAAAATATTCATTCTTTAATTACAATTAATATATAAGAATTGTTAAAAGATCATTTCATATATAAATATGAGGTTGTATAAATAAAAATTAACTTTTAAAATTGTGTTGTTATTTTCCCAACAATTGTTTCTCCATAATGTTGCTGCTTCAGGCGAAGAAATGTACCATTCTTTTTTATTTTATTAAGATTATATATACATTTGTGAATCATGGTGGTAGTGATAGGGGCAGATTGAATAAGTTTAGTAATGGAGAATTTAAAATTTTGGTTTGGTTATTTACTATTTGTTTAGTTTTCTTCTCCTAATAATTTCCTAATCTCCGAACTTAAAATGTTCTTTCTTTTCTTTCATTATTAAGTATTTGTCCAAACTAGTGGTTTTCTTCTGTGATGTTAGTGGATTTTTCTCTCTTGTATTAGAAATATATTTATGATTTTTTAAACTTTTCCTTATAGATCTCCCTGATTGTCCTGCATACATTTTTGGACACTCATTCGAAGTAAGCACGTAAATCCCACTTTTCCCCGGGTTATGTTTTGTCTTTATTATTTTTGATTATTTGCTTTAAATGAAGTGGTTTAATTAGTCGTACGTATTTTATATAATTTCTGACTTTATAATCCTCTATAAGCTAATGACACAATTATTTATTTTTGTTATTGTTACTTTTTTACATATTTTTTTAATTGTTGTTTAAGTTTTTTAAATACCGTAACCTTATTATCTATTAGACAATTAAATATTGTTTTCTATGAGAAGAAATTTCAACGATGAATAGTTTTAAAGAATGAGGTAATAATTACCAAACAATAAATGCTGTATGTCAGCGCTGTGTTCAAGGTTCAAGGTATCTTAGTGCGCATGTTTAACGAATAGCGATCTGGTTTTAAATCACTCGAATGTATACAACTAAAGGATAATTAAAACAAAATTACGAAAAATATATATTGCAAAGATAATAATAGCAGATGAAGAATATAAATAATCCAAGTATGTTTTATCGATAATAAATTATCAAGCATAATAATTACTGTAATTATTTACCTTATAAGGTAAATATATAAAACTAGAATTATCATTGCTAATTAATATTTGTTATAGTAAGTAACAATTTTATTTATAAATACTTTTAGTGCTCTTAAATCTAATTTATTAACGCCCCGTACTAATTAAATATTTAAGGATTTCAAAGTGCATGTGCACATTGTGTGTTGTGTACAGTAATTCCACCTCTAAATTGCTAAATTAAGGTTATTGTCCACCACATAATATTCTCTTACAAAAGCGATTCGCACGAATATTGCTATAGATACTCACTAAAAATTAAAACTGAAATGGAGGTACAAATTTATAAAGTGAATTCTAAAACAAACAAAATAATTTATTCAGAACCAATTCCTGGTGTTACAAGGAAACATTGGCGTTACATCACAACATAAATTTTCATAATTCATCTTCCATCCACGCACCATCAATATTTAAATAGGTATTGATTTCAAACTGAGTCACGCAAGAATTATGTACGAACTTGTATTAATTTACTGTGCGAACATTAACATCACCGTACGTTGCATGCACACAATTTCTAACATATTAACATATTTTAGTTGATTGCTGCTTCTTTTTTAAACTAAAAAGGAATCAAAAACCACGGCCAAAACATGAGGAGTAGACAGGCGAAGACGAGCGATGAGTTTACAGAAGAAGTCTTGTTCACCATAAAGTTTGTGACGTTTGTACCGAGTGCACTAATCGGTTTGCACGTAACTAACACGTAAGTATTTTATTTAATATATATTTGTTTAAAGCATGCTGGTTAGCTGTTTCAATATTTATTTATGTTAAATATTTATATAAAGTTATTGATTTTCTCGATTCCCATATATCTACATAGATTGCCACAATATGTTAGTACCCAACAATTAGCGCCGATTGTAATTATTTTCGAAAATATAATACACTCGATTTCATTTTCATTTTTCTGTTAAATTAATGTTTTTTTTCTTTTGATAGTTTAATCATTTTGTACCAACGAATAAACAATTATTTTCACCAAGATTCGCATCAATCGTATTATGCTTTTTGGGTGGTGCATTTGATATGAAAGTGAATGTTTAAATTTGTTTATGTCACATTTCTTAATTTCTAAAGGTATCTTATTGTATACTGTTGTACATGAATATAACGCAGATGTGCTGATATTCTAACATCTGTAGAATGACGGGTATGGTATGTGTGCACATTATTATTTCTAGTGAATGTATGCTCATATTTATATGCGAATATAGCACATTTTAATATGAATACACCTGTTAAGGTTAGTATATTGCTATTTATGAATATTTTTCTTCATGAATCAGATCTTGCGATTCCAAATATTAATCTTAAAATTCCTTTTTGTGCTACAAAAACGCGATGTGTATCTCCTTTTCCCCATATTATCACATTGTACGATATGTGACAGTATGCTAATGCATTGATTAGGGCTTGATTATCTTAATTTTAAAAGAGCGTAGTATGCACTATTTAGTTTGGATGTTACAAGGTCAATCTGTTGACACCACGATGTTTTGTTTAGTGCATTCTTCTCCATATTGGATTTGAGCAGTTGGTGGTTTTCTATTATAAAATTGAATTGCAACGGTTTTATTTGTATTAAGCATAGGTTTGTTTTTTTTACACCAATCTGCAATTTAGTTATTTGGATTTTTTCCTGTAGTTCTGTTTGTGTATCTGCTTTAAGAATAATTGTAGTGTCATCTGCAAAATTGACCATGTAACCCAAGGAAATAAAATCGCTTAGGTCATTCATAAATAGTATAAATAATAAAGGCCCAAGTGTCGATCCTTGCACAACTCCTTCATTTATGTTACACACTTTGGAATCACTCTCATCAACTCTCACGAATATCTTACGATCAGACAAAAAGGACACTATCAAATCTAAAACATTTCTACGTATGCCGTACGAATTTAGTTTATCACGCACAAAGTTTATATCAATCGAGTCGAAGGCTCGCGATAGATCATTAAAGAGACCTGCCACTTGTTTCCTACACTTTTTATTATTTCTTCAACTAAATCAACACTTGCCGTTTCTGTGGACCGATTGAGATGAAAGCCATGTTGCGTTTCATTAATTAGTTTAAATTGATTTCAATATGACCATATTTTCTTTGATAATATTTTTTCAAAGATTTTACTGTTTAATATTGCTACTGTTCTGTAGTTTTCAATATCCGTTGTTGAACCTTTTTTAAAGATCGGTATTACTTTAGCAATTTTCAGGGCTGTTGGGATTACACCTTGTTCGAATGACAGATTTATTAAATATATCAATGGCTCTAAGATATATTCGATGCATTGTTTAACAACTGTCAGGGGAATTTGGTCTTCTCCTGCACTTTTTTTAGGTTTAAAATTATTTACTACATCCAATATATCTTCTTTCGTGGCTGGAGTTAAAAACATTGTTGAACGTTTTTGGTCAGGTATGGTTGGTTCCAGGGATATGTTGGTATCGAGGTGATTTTTCAGTTTTGTCTCTGTAATATTAGAATAGTAGTTTGCAAACGAGTTGGCGATGTCTTCTGCACTAGATATTTTTTTATATCCTTACGAGGTGGTGTCGCTTAGCGTCCCTCCACTGCGGTCTCCGTGGTCCTTTTGTGCGCCTCTGTCTGTTTTACTCCTTTTGAACTCCTGTATCTTCTAAGAAGTCCAGGAGTTTCTGCCAGAGGATATTCCTTAGCTGTTCTACAGGAATTTCTGTGATTTTTCTTAGTTTCAATCTGCTCAGTCTAGACAGCTTCAGCATGCTGTCAGGTACCGGACCATCCTTGGGTATCCATATTAGCTGTGTTTCTCTTGTTGTCGCCAGTATTTTTGGCCCCGTCTGTGTACCAGATGGTTCCTTTACTCGTTCCTGGGTATGTTCCATTTGTCCATTCACTCCGTCGTTTTAAACCTGCGGGATGGGTGTACGATTTTGGTAAAATCGGACCTCATTTTTAGTGTCTCTTCTTCTTTTAGTACTTTAAATGTTGCCAGTCTTAATGGCCCCATATTTAAAGTGTGTCCATTTATGTGCATCCTATAGGCTGCCTGTCTAGCTTCCATCATTACAAATAGATGTAGTGGTGGTAGCGATAATATGTGATCCATGGCTGCCGTGAGCGTTGTCCTCATTGCCCCAGTGATCAGCAGACACGCCTGTCTTTGCACTCTTTCGAGTTTTACTGCTGCACTTTTGGTTCCCAAACCATCTTTTCTCCCCAAACGAGCGCCGCGTATGTCACTATAGGTCTTATGATCGCAGTGTATAGCTATTTGGTCACACTGGGTCTCAGTCCCCATGTGCGTCCTACCATTTTTCGGGTCGCAAAAAGTCCTCTCATGGCCTTTTTGCTGATGCTCTCTAGGTGAAAGTTGAAGTTCAATCTGGTAACAAGTATGACCCCTAAATATTTTACTTCATTTTTGATTGGATCTTCCATTTCATACATACGTAGTGATTTTATGTCATTGATTTTTCGTCTTCTAGTAAAAGGGACGATCGCCATTTTGACCAAGTTTACAGTTAACCCTTCATTCCTGCAACATCTTTCCACGGTATTTAGTGCCTTCTGCGTCAAGTTTGATACAGTGGTCCCGCTTACTAGAATGGTCAGATCATCTGCATACCCTAGTGCATATATGCCCTGGCTTTCGAGTAGCAGCAGAAGGTTGTCCATGACGAGGCACCATAGGAGCGGCAAGAGAACACCTCCCTGCGGGCACCCGCCAGCGACTAACGCTTCTGCTGTTTTTCCATATAGGGTAGTTGTCACAGTCCGACTTCTGAGCATCTTGTTTACCCATTGTCGGACTTGCGGGTTAATTCCTCTTTTCTCCATTGCTCTTCCTATGGAGTTGAAGGTTGTGTTGTCAAACGCCCCTAGATATGCACTAGATATAATATCACCATATTCATTTTCCATGTGAATGGGTTTATTAATATGACTACCATTTAATTCATTGTTTCTCATTTCCCATATTGTTTTTTATATATTCTTTGCTTTTAAAATTTTATTAACGAAATAGGCTCTCTTTATTTCCTGAAAGTTTTTTGTGTTTTTTCTTTTCTAATTTGTATAGAGGTTTCAGATCTTCTGATTGAGAGTGAACCATAATGTTGAAATTAAATGAGGACGTTTGAAAGTCTGGTAGCAAACTCAAGAACTTAACTTTGCTACCAGACTTTCAAACGTCCTCATTTATTCCCCTCTTATTATTATTTTTGTAAGTTGCCAAGTGGTGTTTAAATTCTTCCATGAATTTATCAAATGCGGATTTTGTATTTCCAGTTTTAATAAATGTCCAGTTTATTTTTGAAAGGCGATTTCTTAATTCGCTTATATTTTCCCTTGTGATTTGTCTGCTGTATTTTCGACGGGATGTCCTTTGATTCGTATTTTTTTTAGGTCTATCTTTATCATTTGGGCAAAATGATTTGATATGTGCAGATTTATATTTATGCATGACTAATGGTTTGTTATATTTGTTACCATGTAATCGATTTGGGTTGATGTCGTACCCCTAGTTGTTACTTCTATCCTGGTTGCTTCTTCCAGTTATTTACTAGATTGTATGATTTAAATAGATCAACTAGTATTTTTTTTCATAATTTTCAACTTTAAAATTTATTAATTTCCCGCAGTTCAACCTACCATTCGGTGATCTATACACCGTAACTATGGCAAACTTACGATTATTAATTTTTACCGAGCTCTCGCCAATTTCTATATCAGTTTATACACAAAATCTATTTATATTATTAATTTGATTGTATTCGTGTTCGTTGTCTACGAAGATAATGCATCCTCCATTTCTATGTTTGGTTCTGTTAAAGTATGAAATTTTTGAATATTTAGGTAAGTGTATGTATTGAATATTTTGATCGTTGCACTATGATTCAGTGATGCATATGACATTAGGATTATATTCAGTCATGGTATTATCAATTACATCTAGTTTATTTATTGATGCTCCTGGCATTTTGATGCATTACCTTGAATTCTGTTTCTTTAGTAGCGTGTGTTTGTTGTGCTGCTTTTGTGCTTTTGTTTTCGAGGGCCTCTTTTGTCTCGAAACAAATTGTACCAACCAATACTGATTCCATCCGGCCACAGTTCGGTTTCTTAATTTCTATATTACAGTCCATGCGAATACCAACCTTAAAGCATTTATATTTTTCTGATGTTAGTCTGTTGGTTCGTTCAATTGACTGGACTGCAATATTTTTATTTGAAATGATTGATTTTAAGTAATCTTCTAATTTAGTATAATCATAATCACATTTAAATTTACCAAGGTGATACCTTTCCCTTTTTTCCATTCTGTATAATATTTCGTCGGCGTCTCTTTTGTTTGTTTCCTAATTTATGATAGTAAACACACCGCAAACTGCATCTGTTTCTGTTACCGCCTGGAGGCATTCTTAGAGGAGAAGACCAGGTCCGCTCCAATGTAGGAGCCATAGAAAATATACATATACTATAGAAGCGTCTCTACCGTGTTATGGTCTGTGACTGCTGTCAGCGCCATCCTTGAGGTAATTCGCCAACTAAATGCTATTTAAATGGGACAGGCGGGAATTATGATTATTGAAATAAATGTTTATTTTCTAATTAATATTTTTAATGACACGCCGGTGGTGGCGCATAGGTTACGGCCCCGAACTGACGTGCAGCAACGTTGATTCGGGTCAGTAGTCGGATGGGTGACCGGTACCATTCACCATTGGGATACAGTTAATGGTGCTTTAGAGTGACGGGGGCGATCCTTTAAAGTAACAAGCTCATTTACACACACACAAATACACAAATGACACATGGCGGAAGGACCACGTGGTCGTTAGCCCAACACTGCTACTACTACTACTACTATTTTTAATGTGACAATGTATAGTCAAATTTATATTTTCATATCAAAAATTTGAAAATAAATATTTGTAAACTCATACAGACACATTAAAAAACTTATTTGAATAAAAATTGAAAAAAATGATAATGAAACAAAAGTAGCATACTAACCTTAATACTTTAAAATAAAAAATTGAAGACTGGTAAGGTCAAAAATAAAAATACAAAATTACTTAATATGTTCTATATTATTCATTAATCAATCAACAGTTTATAATGTATAAAACTTGGGTGGTGATTACTTCTTCATTACATAAAAAATAAAAATAAAATGAGCCACCCAGAAGGTAGATTTTTTTGCATCATTTTTTTACTGTGGTTTCCCCAGTACGTCTAATCCACATTTAATATAAAAAATGAAACATTCAAATTATAGTGGATACTGTAAGTTTACTTTTTATTTAGTTTTTCTTCTTTTCTCATACTGCAATGCCTGATTAAAAATGAGATCTGTTTTTCTTTTAACTATTCAGTGATCATTATTTTTCAATGTATTATTCATATTCAACACATTGCACCAATTAAAAGTACAAAGTTTGCAGAAATTATAAATAATTTTATTAATAATAACATCTGTATGATCACAATGTTCACAAATGAAAGGTTTATGTTTCTTAATGGTTTTTAGTGTATATTAAAACTATTCTTAAGATGGCAAATTGTGGGAAATAATTCTTAAAAAATGGGAAATAAGTCTTATAAAAGTGGGTGTACAGTATTTTAATTTAGCAGAAAGCCTATCACTGAATTCATTTTCTACACAAAAATTATGACATTCAGTATGTTCTGTTGAATTTTGACATAATATGGATTGATTCTTTACTTTTTACTAATAAATGTACTAATATATCCCACAGCATTTCTGACATATTTTCATAAGAGTCAAGACGTTTTCTGAGAGTACGCTGTTTTCTTTTTAGTTTTATAAGCTTTCTTTTTAAATGTGCACCTCTTTGCTAAATTTTCCTAGCCTTTGGTGTTAGATTAATAGTTGCTCCCATTCCCTTTAATAAAAGTGGTGTTCATTGTAAATCACGTTTGTTAACAGTAAGATTTATATCAAGTTGTTCATTATTTAATGATACATTATCGTGATGTGGATCTGGTATTTCAATTAAAGCGAACTGTTGATCTCTTTATTTTCTATATTTATGGGTAAAAACAATGTGAGCACAGCAGAAGTTAATACGGTATTATTAGAAAAATGAATATGACAAACTTTTCTTTTAGCACAAATTTCATCGGGTGTCATGGTAATTAATTCCGAATTATCACATGCTTCTACCCATAACTTAAAACTTTCCATATCCTTATTTGGTTTAGGAAAACTATACCTACTTGAAGTTTTATCTTCACAGTTCTGAACCATACACGTACGATATCTTACCATTTTGATAATATACGCTTGCAAATAAACAAGTATATGACTAACAAAGAAAAGAAAATGACTTACCATTCTACAGCCAGATGACAGCCAATATCGACGAAAATTGCAAACAGAACACCCAATAAACGTTTTAAAATATTTTATAGCGAATATTGGGCTAATGATAGTAAAATAATGCTAATCTAACAATTATAACCTACAAAACGTAAACATAACTCTACAAGAACAGTGGATAATGTAGGGAACGCTTGGGAAATCTGCATTTTTGGTCTTTAACGCCATCTTCGGGCTGGTTCGCCAACTAACGTCCTGTTATATACAACTCCGTATGAGTGAAACGGCCCTGGTAGGAGCCTTAGGCCTGTTTTCGTGGTCGTTCTTGGCCTCCATATTTTTTTTTTTCACCGTCTGGCATTACTTCACGGGGTGTAGGGTATCGGTCAGCGTCGTTGGTGTGTACGTGTGTGATAAGTGGGAGGCTGTGTGTGTATGAGAGATATGCGTTTGTGTGCAGTGAGCGGCTCGGGTACGTGGGGTCGCTACTCCCAAACGGCTGTGCACGTCAACCACCCCTGCGGGACTTGGCCTCCATATTACCGATGTATATGCTAACATTGGCGGTACAATGGCCCTGTAGATCCATAGAGCTGCGTTTGGAGATAGTCCCTACATTTTCCCCACAGCTCGTCTGCATTACTAGAGGGCTCTAAAAATAATAAATATTTGATTTCTTGCTTCTTGGTGGATTGAAATCATTGATCTATCTTCTTTGTATGAACAGTACCAATTCCGTTTTTACTGGATTTACGTATAATCCTCAGTCTAAGCACTATTTATTTACTATGTCAAGAGTATAGCTAACATACTTTCCGAATTTTTGGAAAGTAGGATCGTGATATCGTCGGCGGAACCTACCATGTAGAAGCCCTGCTTATTCACTGATTCCAGTAGTAAAGAGGACAGTACTTCCCCTGTGGACAACCCGACATTCAATTCTCGTGTCACCTATTATAAAATTGCAGCCTATTGGAGATCCACTGGCTTAAGGCCACCGGAACTACCTCACGTGGAAGTGCACCTACTTTGCATGTTGATTATGGTGTAGAAAATATTTTTCCATGACTGTTTCCCCAATATACCAGTCGCGTAGGGATAAGGATATTTTTTTACCAAAACCACGACGCTTGGACTACACCACAGCGAAAGCATATCGGCCAATAAGTCTCGCCGATGTGCTTTCGCTGTAGTGTAGTCCAAGCGTCGTGGTTTTGGTTAAAAAAAACATTAGTTTCCCTCCACGTATGGGGTTTGCAACTAAAGGCAATACACCCCCGGTATATGCCCACGATTCCGTTTATCTCTGGGGATTTTTTTGATGAGAAACGCCTTCTTCCTCCTACTAAGGATAGGTCCCAATCCGGTTTGGTTCGAGACGCTGTGGATGTATCTGTGGGGCTCCGCTCCTATTTGAGCCCGCGAAATGTATTCTCAATAAAAGTTTGCTCCTGTTTTCAGGTAAGTCCGTGTACGAACCGTCCTCCCTTTTAAGACTAGTGAGTTTTGGCAAGGTGTTTCTAGAGAGTCTTGCCAGTTTTTTAGTCACCTTGCAAATTAATATATTTGTCTTGTCTTGTATTCGAGATGCGTAATTTTTCTTTCCTACCAAAAAGTATTTAACCAAATCAATATATTCTTAATATAATAAAGTCCATTAGGACTCTTCTTGAATAACTTTATCTCTTGTTGAATCATTATGAAATAATAGGTAAAGAAATGATAAACACTTGGTTTGTTTCACAGATTTCTATTCGCTGCTTCGAAAATGTTTACATCAAAGAGTTACCCACCTATTAGACCTGATTATATTCGACCACATAGATTTTCTTTTTTAAATCAGTGAAACAAACCAAGTGTTTATCATTTCTTTGGCTATTATTTGTTGCAAGTTTTTAAGAGCTTCATAATGCTTTCAATGTATGTTGACTATAAATATTACCTTTTTACCTAGTTTCTGTAAACATTTTTTACTGAGATGGTTTACTGAAATATCGAGTTAATGAAAAAGTTGTAAGTACAATGATAGATAATAATCTTTACCTTAATATCTTCATAAACCATTTATTTATATGTATTAATGAGTACCTATTGTTTTGGAAACGAATTTAAATTATTTCTGTTATGAAATGTAAAGGTAACCGGTAATGTTTAAATGGTGTTGATGTTAACACGCATAGATTAATTATAATTTATTAAAATAATAACACCCAACGGCATTTGAAATTATAATTAATGAGTAACGGTCACGAACGAATTAAGTGCTTCTGGTGTGACTCTATTGATGTGCATGGCCTAGCGTTGTCTTGATGGGACACCTTTTCAATTGGCCAATTCCGTATAAATCTAGTTGATATCAGCGTAATAAACACATTGGGTCATATTTACAAAATCGTTCATGTTATATATTTTATAATGGTTTTAAATTATACGAATTTTCTCCTACCAATGGTGTTCCGCAAGGTTCTTGTCTTGGCCCCCTCTTGTTTAATATTTTTATTAATGACTTATTGGGAATGCTTACCTGTCCCGTTTTGGCATACGCTGATGATCTTAAAATTTACCTAAAAATTAATTCTTGGAATGATGTAATCACTCCACAATCGAATTTAAATGTAATTGCTGATTGGTGTAAGAGAGTTAGATTAGTACTAAATGTCGACAAATGTTGTGTGGTAAGTTATTTCCGCACTCGTACTTCACTTGAATCAAGTTATCAGATCAACGGAGACTATTTATCGAGATGTACCACGTTCAAAGATTTAGGAATTACTTTTGACAAGCAACTCACGTTTAAACATAATATTGAATCTGTTCGTACAAATGCATCGAAGGCTTTAGGATTTATTCTTCGAGTTAGTCGCGACTTTTACAATGTTGATGGTATAAAATCTCTCTATTCCGCCTTTTCGTTGAGTAAAATGGAATATAATAGTTTGATCTGGTTTTCTATTTACGCTAGTCACTCACTTTTATTGGATCGCATTCATCGTCGATTTTTAAAATTTCTATCGTTTAAACTGGACCGTGCTTATCCGCCAATTGGAACGTCTCAAGAAGATCTTCTCCAGCGTCACCAAATAGAGTCACTCACAGCCGATAGAAGAAATCTGCGATGTGCAATTTTAATGAAGACACTTTTAGATGGAGAAGTCGAGTGCCCTGAAATTCTCGCCAGGGTTCCATTTAGTGTCCCTGTAAAACCTACACGATTTTCATCAGCATATAGATTACCATCGGCGCGCACCAATATATTGCAGCGTTCCCCTGTGATTGTATTATGCCAGTGCGCGAAAAAACAATTGTTTCTACTCTTATAATGAAATAACATAATTGTGATATTATCATTTAGTGTTTGTATTTAGTATTATTATTCAGTTTTGTTTACTACTTCATTTATTTATATGTATTTTTCCTTTTATTACATATTCAAATTTCAGTTTTGTAATTGGGTTATCCTGTTGTCCAAAAAATTATAATTATTATTATTATATCAGAAGATGTTTGAATTGAGTGTATGGCCTTATGGAAGCAGCTCATGATGGATTATTTCAATCCCACCAAACGCACAACTAAGGTTTTTCTTTGTGTTTATTTATTTATTTTACGTAAGTACTTTACAAACTTTATTAAAAATATACCTACATACAAATACATACATATATACACTAACTAACTAAATTTGAAGGCCGTGTTCTTCACTCGACCTATTATAATTAGCAGCTGGTAATTATTTTCACCATGCCATACTGGCTACTGAAGCAATGTTTTGACCATTTCTGTCATATTTGGGACCCAATTTTGTAGACCTTATTTTATATGTCAATATCATGTTAATCAAGTTATTAATCCGGCCTTGGCGATCGTTTTCAGCTGTTGTTTTCGTATATAGCCTATTATTCATTACCAGTCAAATATGAATCGATTTTGTTAAGTTTCATTAAATAATAGAAGGCATCAATTCGGTCCTAAAGGTTCTTTTAAGTCAGTTGGTGTGGCACCTATACAACGAGATTCTTTTTGAGACCAGCCTTATGCACATGGTTTCTAACGGTTTTCTGGCTTATCTTCAGTTCTTGGGCAACGGATAAGTACTCACATTTCGGGTCGGCTCGGCGATTTTCATGATTGGATTGACATTTTGGCCCATACTAGAGTGTGCCTAATACCAGAACGGAATCGTTGCAATCCCCGCTTTGCTGTTTGAATCTATACTTTATTTGGTACACAAACAGCATAATTTTCTCCGCCTTGTTGTAGTGGTACAGAATGTATTCAATTTTCTCTATTTTAACCTCCATTCTGGAACACCCAACTCTTAAAACACAAAGTTATTAAAATTTTCAGAGCTTTATACCTGGTGACTGACGAAAAACCTTTGGTGCTGTATCTCGCTTATTTTTGATCCGATTTGAATAAATAAAACATCAAATTAAATGATTTTTAAAAGGCTTTAACATGAACTGTACTGATATTTTTTCTTGCATCCAGTTTTTCACAAAAGACGATCAACTTTTTTTTCAAATTGCACTGTATATATATTTTGTACTGATCCGCAAGGAAATTTTTTTCTGAATCTAAATTTGTAAACGATTTTATTCATTCATCAAACCAAAGTCGAGAAATTGAGGATTAAAAAAAAATTAAAATCAAATACCCATAGTAAACAATATACAGAGCCTATTCCAAATGTCAAAAGTGACAGTGTCAGTCATTGGTACAATACTGCAATGATTTTTAATAATTTCATAATAAAAATGTTGCAAGATTTCATAAACTGAAAAACGATTTCTGTAGAAGCACAAAATTCTAGTACAGTGTTTGAAATATTGCAATATTTTAATTATGAAATAATTAAAAATCGTTGCAGTATTGTATCAATGGCTGTCACTGTCACTTTTGACATTTAAAATAGGGTCTGTATATTGTTTACAATGGATACTTGACTTCTTATTTATTTTTTTAATCCTCAATTTCTCGACTTAAGTTTGATGTATGCATAAATTTGTCTACAATTTTATATTCAGAAAAAAAATCTCCTTGCGAATCAATAAAAATATATATACAGTGCAATTTAAAAAAAAATGTTGATCGTATTTTGTCAAAAACTGGGTGCGAGAAAAAATAACAGTTCAAATCCTATTAAAGTCTTTTAAAATTAGTTTAATTTGATGTTTTATTTATTAAAATCAGATAAAAAATAAGCGAGATACAGCACCAAAGGTTTTTCGTCAGTCACCCTGTATGACTATATAGGATAACCCGACGTCATGTATCGTGAGATATGGCTCGCTAGAGACATCTATTGGAAATTATTTAGAACTTTTTACTTTATCTAATCTTTTGTTATTTATATTAAACCACTAAGCAATAAAAAAGTAGTGTCCTCTTCTGATTTTGAAGTTTCACAAACTGTATGCCATTATAATATGTTGTGTAACACGTAATGCAAGTTACTGATCACCATAGAGTAATATTTGTA
This sequence comes from Ontholestes murinus, assembly GCA_963969525.1. Classification (NCBI taxonomy): domain Eukaryota; kingdom Metazoa; phylum Arthropoda; class Insecta; order Coleoptera; family Staphylinidae; genus Ontholestes; species Ontholestes murinus. The sequence continues at coordinate 69,109,045 of OZ018388.1, forward strand.
TTTAGCTTCAAAACTTAACATACCAATAACAATTTACCACTAGACCGCCATGTGTTCTATAAACTTAGAGTTTTATAGAGTGTAATAATAGATGTGTACTATAAAGTAATGTTTTATATAAATACCTCTTATATAGCAACTGCATGCAAACAAACAATATGTCTTAATAAAATGTTATATTAACACGCGCATTTTTTAAGATATAATATCCATTGGTATTAATAACACTTACAATAATTCCTCTAAATACTTAAAATAAATTTATTAATTTAATAATATACTAATATGGACTTCCAACAAGTAACAGTCTCATCAATATAGTATTTATTAATTTATTTATTAGGTAATAAAAATCTACACAATTATATTAATAAGTATGTCACAACACTGTACCAAATTTCACCATTCTGCAGTGTAAATTCGGTTGCATACATTCCAATATAAATGTTTTGTTTTGGGATACATAAATCCAGTTGACCAATGCGAACGAAACGTCATGGAACTCGTCGTTAAGATCCGGCTTTTCATTTTACTTGTATTTCTAGGGTATGTATACTTTATTAAACAATACTATTCAAACGATGTGTTTGCGGTAATTGTGTGCATTTATTTATAATCGGTTAGAAACACTTTCCATGTCAAGAAACTCAAACAAACGATGTAATTGTCGTCAAATAAGTTGCATACATAAACATATATAATTACGTTAGAATATTTTATTCGTATCTCGATCTGCTCATGGTCAGAAGTGCTCTTATAAAATATTTATAGCAATTCAATCAGATAAAATATTTCAACGCGTAATTTTAAATTATATTTGAATTCAAAATGTATGTGACAACAATATAATTCTATTTAGTCGAGTGTTTAAGAATAATAAAAGCAAAATGAATTTTGAATGGCATTTTCTGTACATCATATATGTGTACTTGATAAATAAAATTCATGCTTTTGGCATGTATAATTAAATATTGTAAAACACATTTCATACATCAATAGTTATTTTAAGCACATTTAAATTTAAATAAAGGCAATTGCAATACTGTACATTCGACGTTATTTCAGATAAGATAAGGAAGTTAATATTCTATTTTAAAGTGTTTTTTTTTTAATGTGATTGGTAGTAAATAATTTTAATTAAATATAAAATGAAGCATTGTTTTATATATTCAGTTATTTGCTTATTAATAATGTTATTTTTGATATACATGGTGAGTTTTTTAGATGTTCTCTATGGGGATCTCGAAAACTATAAGAGATAGAGAAACGGTTAAATGGAGAAAGAAGTGTAGATTTACGAGACGAATAAAATTCCACTTTCAAAGTTTTCAAAAAAGTCAAGGGTAACTAGATATTTTGAAAAAAGTAAAAAGTGTCAATTTTTCAAATCAATATATCTCGGTTATTATAACAGATAGAAAAAAACTGTAAAGGACAAAGTTTTAGATAATTTTATGTAGATTAATAAAAAATAATCGCCGTTATTTTCCGAGATATGACGCAAACTTACATTTTTTTTAATGGAAACCATAGTTGGCTATGGCCTCATTCAAAAGGTAATTTTTTTCTCTTTAATCCAATATGGCATACGACATAGTTATTTCTAAAAATAAGTGAGTTATAGTCATTTTAAATTTTATTATAAATAAAAAAAATGGGTAGCCATGAAAAAGGTGAAAGTAAAACAATTGCAGTTGTTTATAATAATAGCAATATTGTAATTATTAGTTTTACAAAGTTAAACAAAAATGAAAAACCAGCATAAGAATAATAATTTTGTAACTATCAAATGGCCTTCTGTATGTGGTATAAACACATTTGTCAAGAGGATAATACGTTTCTTACAAAAATTTTATGAACAGATGAATCGCGATTCACTAATTGTGGTATTTTTAATCGCCACAATGAACATAGATGAACTCAAGAGAATCTACGAGAAGTTTCACAGAGAAAACTATAAATTTGGGTTAAATCCATGGTGTTTGGATTAATAATTCTCAGTCAATATATTTTTGAAAGCTCACTAAGTGAAAATGATTACTTTCATTTTCTTCAGAAAACATTTGAAGATACGCTCGATTGTTTAAATTTATCAAGATTGAAATGGTTCCAATATGACGATGTTCCACCTCATAACATGTTGGCTTTACAAATTATTTAAATGATGCTTTTCCTAACTATAAGTGGGAAGAAATAAACCAATCCCAGGGCCACCTAGATCTCCCGATCTGCGCGTTTTAGAATTTTTTTCTGTGGGGTTATGTAAAAAACAAAGTATATGAAAAATCATATCAATCCGTAGAGGATCATAAATCATCTGTTATTGAAACATTTAATTCAATTTTCATGAGAATAATCAAAAAGCCATAAATTCAATTTAGAAAGATATAATTTATGTCATAATAATACTAATAGTGGACTGTTTGACCATATTTTTTTAATATTAAAATTTCTCTGCTATTGATATATTGATAATTACAGAATTACTTTATGCTGTTCTTTCATTTTCGTTTATCTGTGTAAAACTAATAATTACAATATTGCTATTATTATAAACAACTGCAATTGTTTTACTTTCATCTTTTTCATGGCTTCCCATTTTTTATTTATAATAAAATTTAAAATGACTATAACTCACTTATTTTTAGAAATAACTATGTCATATGCCATATTAGATTAAAGAGAAAAAAATTACCTTTTGAATGAGGTCATAGCCAACTATGGTTTCCATTTAAAAAATGAAAGTTTGCGTAATATCTTGGAAAATAATGGCGATAAAAATTTTCTGATTATTTTTTATTAATCTGCATAAAAATATCTAAAACTTTATCCTTTACAGTTTTTTTCTATCTGTCGTAATAACCGAAATATATAGTTACCCTTGAACTTTTTGAAAACTTTGAAAGTGGAATTTTATTCGTCTCGTAAGTCTACACTTCTTTCCCCATTAAACCGTTTCTATATCTCTTATAGGTTCCGAGATCCCCATAGAGAACATCGAAAAAAACTCACCCTGTATATAAACAGGGTGTCCCGTTAGAGCGGGGAAATGGCTGGACCATAGATTCCTGGGGTCAAAATATGATGATTTAACACAACTTATCTATATCCAAAAATTTACGGTTAAGCCGGAATTTGTCTTCAAAGTTTCACAAAATTTAAATTCTTTTGATTATAAAAATTGAACGCTTTGTTCGATTTGAATGAAATTTATTATTAATATTTACGATAATATGATACATCATTTCAGTTATTGTGACCATTAGTGATTGACAGGAAGTATACAAAACAGTAGTACCACCACTTAAAAACTATTAAATTATTTTTTTAATGGTGCACCTAATAAAAACTAAAAAAATACTACTTGAAACTTTTTTATCTCGTAGTAATATTTGGTAAAAATAACAGTGTAATATATTAGTTCATTATTAAGGTTTATATATTGATTATAATTCCCAATAAGATTTAAATTAAAACATTTAATATTTTTTAGTCGTAAAAACATAATAAATTCTCTAGCTTAGTGTTTATTTCATGAATTACTATGTAAGAACGGTTACAACCATCCATATCATCTGATCAGACTTTTTGCTAGTTGTGTACTGAAAGTTTTGTATAATACACTCAATGTAAATGCGCTTATTATCTATTATAGATGAGATAACTACTCATATGTGTGTCTGTAGTATAATCTAATAGAACATATACATATGTATTAGGCAGTAGGTAAGAATGGCTCAGAGATGTCACACCGTTGATGAAATTTGTAACTTGTAAAATGGGTTGCATAGGATATTCTGGAAAATTAAATAATTCTCTGAACTAAAAAGTCCAATTTAATATACTTGTACTGTGCCTCTAATTATATTAAAATATTTCCAATAATCAATTGGTAGGACTAATACTTAGATTTAGAATGTTAGATAAAAAATCGTCATTATTCTAATTCGTTTTTTTTTATATAGAAATAGAAATAATTAGCTTTATGTGAAGAGAAATCTACACTCAGGCCGAAAAATATCTCTGATAAATAGTTACTCAGGAATTTTAAAAAAGTTGTTATTATTTCGTAATTTAAAAATGTTTCACAATAAATAATAACGAAGCGCCGGAATTTATTGAAATAGTATTTTTTTATGTCAGTCTAAAGATTTTGAACTGAAACTTTTTCAGTCGAAAACTCGTTAGAAATATAATTAAAAAAAAGTAAGTACAAAAAATATTTGTAAATTTATTACAAACATCGATTTTCTAAAAAGTGAAAACAGTTTATAATATTATTTCACTAAAAAAATTTTGGTGGAATATTATAAGAAAAACACATTTTCTTATATTTTGATTTAATTAAAATTACAGAAAAAAATGAATATGAAAATTTGACGAAAAAAAAGTTGTTTGAAAATTTAATTAAGCCAATTGAAATTAATTTTCTACAAAAGCCTATATTTGTTGAAAAAAGTTACTCTATTAAAAAAAGAATTGAATTAATTAAATTTATACAAAAATTTCGAAAATACTTAAAAAACATAAACAATTTTAATATTTATGATTTTCCCTTAAAATTTAATTCCAGCATATCATTCGTATATATTATGTAAAATATTGGTAGGAGTAAGCCACCCTTTGGTATTCCGTATTCTGCATACCTTAATTGGCTATCTATGTTATTTATTATCGTTTTTTGAGTTCTGTTCGTTAAGTATGTTTTTATCAGGTTTTGTTTCATATTCCTATTGTCATTAGTTTCTCTATCATCATATCTTTTGAAATTGTGTCGAAGCTTTTTTAAATCTATAAACATAGCGACAGGTTCTTGTTTTTGTTTTGATGCTGTTTTTATGTCATTAATTAGATTAATTAACGACGCAGACGTTGTTCCTGAATGCTGTTGGAATGCAAGCTGATGTTTTTAAATAATATTATGCTTACTTTAGTGCTTGTTTATCTGAATTTGCATAACTTTTTACAGTGTTTTGTTTAATGTTGATAGTAGTGATATTGGCCTATTAGAACGATAAATTAAATTCACTTTGTTGTTATGTAATGGTTAAAACCGGTCACTAATAATAAAAACCGTTTCTGATAACAACAAAGTGAATTTCATTTATCGTTCTAATTTTCAAAAATGTATCATAAACTTATAGCTTCAAGCATCACCTATATATTTTCGGTGTTAAATTCACCTCTTTTTTGTTTACTACTATTATAATTGCATTCTTCATATAATCCGTGTAACTTTCTTCTTTCAATACTTTGTTTTTTGTAATCTGTTTGTCCAATTATTATATTATTAACTTCTTCGTAGTTTACATGTCTAAACGCCAGTGTAGTAATTTGTCTTTTCGATTGTTTCGCAGTTGTTGTTTTTTTGGCCCTTGATTTGTTCAGCAAATTTTTTGCGTATCTGTTAAATAATGATTAAATACCTTTGAAATCAGTTTTGTTTTTTGTGAGTATTCCGTTTTATTTCATTATTTCATCCATTCTTCCACTTAAAACGGCTCAAAATTGAAATTTGGATAATTCCGAATATTTGAAAATGAGGAAAATAATTATAAAAACAGTTAGAAAAGACACTTGAAAAGTCAGTCGATACAATTAAAAATTTTGCTAACTTCTGTTAATTGTAATTCTTTACATTTATCAAAAATAGTTGAAAAAATTATTGAAAATATTCCTCGATCATTGTTTTATCAAAAAAATTTTAATAAAAAAATCAAATTTTTAAGTTAGAATATTAGTTCAAAAATCAAAATTGGACTAGAAACTGTAAAAAAATTTGCTTTACAAATTTATATTTTACAGAAAACTAACAAAACAATATTTGCTTAAGAAATTCTCCAAAAAAAACATTCAATTTTTAAAAGATGTAACCACCTTAAAATTTTCAACCAATTAAAAAAAGTAAATAAAAGGATTAATTAAGCACTTGGTTATGTTTCATTATTTTTCTTTAAAATTTAGCTAAATCAGTTTTTATCTGAAAATCTGCTAGTTTGAAACTTTCTAATAATTACATTAACGTTTACTGAAAACGGTTATTTTATTTGACTTACATAATAATAAATAGTATTAAAAATCTACTTAAGACATTTGAAAACTTTCCAGAATCGTTTCAAATAGTTAGAGTTTAACCCCAATAAAAACAATTTATATATATATACAACATCTTTATTAACAGACAAACTTACAGTAACAATAAATATAATACATATATGATAGATGATGTTAGTGGGTTAGTCCGTTAAATGGCTATCGACCAGCGGTCTTTCAGCCCGGATTTGTCAGTCTTTATATGTCTCGTCAGTCTGTCTCTGATGGTGGTGATGATGATGGATGATGTGATTCGATGAATTCGTATGTTGTGAATGAAGGGGTTTTATATTTAGGGATTAGGTCAGGATTTCTGCGCAAGCAGTAAAGAGAAAGGATGTGTTGGTTAAAGGAGTTTTTGGAAAATTTTTCGCTAAGGTATAGAAGGCGTTCGTTGATGGGAATAACAGAGGTAGTGTCATATAGGAGTTGGTTAGAAGGATTATGTAAAGGATTGCTAGGATGGTGGATTTTGCTTAGGGAGGATCGCTCGCTAACTTGGATATTATGGATAGTAGGGTTGCAGGAGTTTAGGAAAAGAACATTACCATAGTCAAGTAAAGGGCGGCAAATCATTTTATAAATTTTAACGGCTGTTTTTATGGATATTCCGTTGTTTCTGTAGGTTAAATTCCTAAATAATTTGGCCCTTGTAATGATTTTAGCTTTATTTGAAGCTGTGTGGCTTTTAAAGTTTACTTTTTGATCTATGGTAATGCCTAGGTATTTTATGGACGTAGAAGGGGAAACAATTGTGTGGGAGATATGGATATTATGTGTAGGATTGTTGTTGCAGTGATAGGGAATTAGAAGCTGGGATTTGTGGGGATTGATTTTAATTCGCCATTTTGCAAACCAGTGCTCCAGGGTGTCAATAAGCTGATTGGGATTGCAGAGCTTTAGGTACGGAGGGTGCATGGGAAATGAGGGCTGTGTCATCTGCAAATTGGAGGAGATATTTTGAGGGATTAAAGTGAAGGGGGTCAGGGTTGTAGATGTCGAAGCAGAAGATGTTGTAAAGTAGTGGAGATAGAGGGGATCCTTGAGGTAGACCTTGAACAGGTGTAAAAGGAGGGGAGTAGGAGTTGTTGATTTTGACTTTGAGGGATCTGTTTGAAAGGAATTGCCTAATGATAAAAATAATGTGGGAAGGAATTTTGAGGAGGTAACATTTATACAACAGACCTTGATGCCAGACAGAATCGAAGGCTTTTTGCACATCCAGTAGTAGGATGGCTGATGATTTTCCTTCAAGGTGTGTTGTTTGGATGTTTGAGGTAAGGATGGTAAGGGGGAGGGTAGTGGAACGTTTTGGAAGGAAGCCAAATTGGTAATTCGGGATGCGGTCTTGGACGTGGGATAGTATTTTGTTTTTAAGGAGTGATTCATAGAGTTTACCTAGGACGGGAAGTAACGTAATGGGACGGTAGCTGGATATTAGAGATGGAGGATGGTCACGTTTTGGGATACAGATGATAATACCAAGTTTCCATTCGGAAGGAAAATATTGGTGTTGGTAGATGAAATTAAGGATATTAAGGATATGAACGTGTATATGGTGTGGTAAGGATTTTACTATAGTTCTATGTACTAGGTCGTGTTTTTATTTATATTTTTTTCAAAAAAAATGCTTACAATGTTAAATTATTACAAATTAGAAACAAATGAAACTGAACATTGGAAAAATTATCCAAAAAGCAACATTTATTTTTGAAAGCCATTTAAGCTCTCTAATATTTTTAACGGATTAAAAAGGTGTTAAACATTTGACTCAATTGGTTTTCTCTTGAATTTTTTTAATAACAGTTGAAAGCTTCCTAATTATTACTTAAAAATTGACTTCATTTAACTAATAAAAAAATTATAACGCAAGAAAATGGTTTGTTTTTTGTATCTGTCGTATAAACGACATGATTTCTATATGTCGTTGCGAAATAAAGAAATGAATAAATGAATAAATGGTGATTTCGAGATAAATGTATCGAGGTGTTATTAGAGGATTGCAAGGAATTCACATATGGTTAAGGATGTTAAGATTATGTGGGTTGGGGGTGAAGTCCTTGTTCAATAGGTTTTAGGTTGGTTAATTGATACAGGAAGGTGTTAGATGATTATGTATGGGATTGAGGGGATGTCTTGTTTTTGTTAGTATACGAAGAGCTGATCGTTCAGATACCTGGATATTTTTACAGAAGCATAAGGTTTATGGAAAAGGATAGCGGAGTAGTCAGGTCCATTGACGGACCTTTTTTTAAATGTTCACAGCTGATTTGGTTGATTTTTATAGAAGAGGCTTCTGAAATACTGAACTCTCGTCTTGACGTTCGCTCTGAGGTTTTGGGCAAGTGAATGTTAATTTGAGGTCCATGTTATTCCAAGATATTTGCAAAGAGGAGAGTGTGAATTTCAATGGTTATTAATTATTTTATGAAGTGGTGAATTCTGCGACGATGAAAAGGGATTAGGAATTAGAATTTACTGTATTAAAGTAGACATTATCAAATACATCTCTTAATTGTCTTGGTATACATTCTGTTAAAATGGCAGGTAAAGGCATTTGCTAGAAATTATTCGTCCGTAATTAAAGATTTTGAAATTTGTTCCTGTATTTTTGTAGCAAGTCAGTTTTTCCACAATTGGTCAGTTTTTTAATTTGGTTCCAATTTTGTTTTACTGGTTTATCATTAATGTTCCTGCATGTCATAGTCCATACATCAGTCTTGTATTCTTTGATTAGTCTTTGTATCGTTTTATTCAGGGTATTCAATTTCAGTTTTAATTCGAAGTTATCCGTCAAACCTATGTATAGGTACAGTTGTTCAATAATTTGTTGAAAAGTTACAAAATATATATTTGTTTATATAGTTAAGAAATAAATAGGAAAATATTCTAAAATAAGAAAACACCCTAACAGTTTTACAAGTGTTTAAATTTTGGCTTAATCAGTTTTCTTTTGAAAATTTGTTAGAGAAAAGCAGAGAAAAAATAAAATCAGTTAAAAATTATTTACTATTTTATTGATCAGTAACAAATAAAACAGTAGCAATTAATGAAAGTCAAACAAAACATAGATGAACCTTACCTATTTTCATTCTATATTTAATTCAATATTCACTATGTTTTATCAACAATAATAATAATTTTTCTTATTTATAAAACTTAGTGAATTTTTCAATTCAGTGAAAGTATGGATTACGACGTAGTAATGGTCTCAACTATTTTATTCGTTATTTTGTTACAGTTTTTTTCCTGTCCATCAATTTTGTACATGATTTTTAATTAGATGGATTTTGTCTTTAGCATTTAATTATAAAAGTCAAAAGTTTACTTGGTGGCCTAAAAGCAATATGATGATTTTGTTTGCAAAAACTATTTGATGTTTAATGAATATTATGGTAATGTATTTTTTACTACAATTTATTAAACATATTCTCATTTAATATTTAATCCGTTATTTTCCCAAAATATGCAAAGATAAACTTATATTTTTTTCTATGTTAATTATTAATTAAACTATGTAGTTGGAAATTTTATTTTCCAAAGATGACTCCAATCATTCAAAAACTTTGTATCAAGGAATAAAAGACCATAAAAAGATTATTTTCCTCTATATTTGATATAAAAATCTTTACTAACAAAAACCTTCAATGAGATTCTCTTCCTAGACCATTGCTTTGTCGACAAAATTGTTATAATACTGTAAACAGTTTTGATTTAAGTAAATTTTCATTAAATCTAAAAGTTTAGGTTTTATTACGGGATTGATTTTTGATCTGTTCAAATTATTTAGTATTATCTTAGAACATTCCTTTATATAAATATTTTTAAACATAATACTTACTATAAAGAATATTGGCATAGCCAAACGCGATAGTTTGCCGTTCTACAGACTTAAAGCATGCTTTCTTTGAGATATATGGAATAGAGGAATATAAAAGGAGTTAACATGAATGTAGCTGTTTTATGTATTAAACTATCTTCAAAATAATAACAATACTATATGTTATTGATCCTCCGTTAAAGTTAAGAGGCCTTGTATTTTGTTTCTGCATCCGCTTCTATTTTAAAACATTAATTATTAATTATTGATTGTCTTCAGTTCTTAACATATTTTCTGTTAACCCTATATTTTACCATAATTTCAGCTTGTTTATTCAAACAAATTACAAATAAGCTGCTTTATCATCGAGCGCTATTATATCTATTAAAATGTTGTTTGCGGTTAAGTTATAACCACTCTATCACCAACTTATACCATTATTGCCCATTTTTATTATTTAGAATCTGGTATTAATAACTAGATCCATTGTAGACTTTGTGGAATATGCATCTAATGCATCTAAGCAAAATTTGTAGTCAAGGTAGATATTTAAATATTAAACGATTTCCGATTTGCATATACCTGGCATTTGTCTTAGTAGTAGTAGTAGTAGTAGTGTTTGGCTATCAACCACGTGGTCCTTTCGCCATGTGTCATTTGTGTATTTGTATGTGTGTAAATGAGCTTGTTACTTTAAAGGATCGCCCCCGTCACTCTAAGGCACCATTAATTGTATCCCAATGGTGAATGGTACCGGTCACCCATCCAACTGCTGACCCTAACCAACGTTGCTCCATGTCAGTTCGGGGCCGTAACCGAATGCGCCACTACCGGCGTGTCATTTGTCTTATGTTTTTAAATATTTTAACATGTATTACTTTAATGATCCACATACATATTGTTATACAAAAAAATGTTATCTGATCATCATACTATATTCCACGCCCTTGTCATTTTACAGTACTTTGAAATTATTATTACATTGTATGAAGTAAATTAAATAGAATATTAATTAATTAGTTATTATATTAATTTAACATAACCCATATATCACTATAATCTCAATAAAATTCCAAATGTAAGGTTACATTTAAAAGACGTATTTTTTTTTTAATATTAACAATTAAACTTGCAGGATCCATTCCTTACTTTGCTTCGGAGTTTAAAATGGTTGTCCAACACCGTCACTGTATATTCTAATCGAAATTCTAATGAAAAGAACCAGGAAAGCAACCCCCGCAAATTAGGTTTCCTGTCAATATAAAAGTTTTATTTCGTTTTTATAATGCATTTGTTGCATATAATTATATAATATTTAATTATAGATAATTATAATATGGAATAATTATAAAATTAAATGGCGTAAAACACTTGTTAAGTTCCATAATATTTTTATTTTCAGTTGCCTGACACGTATTTCGATCATTCCTGATCATTTTCAAAGTACAAAACTTCTGCGTTTAGATGTCCTAGAAATTTAATTTGATTGCAGCATCCCTTCCAAATAAGCCCACTTTCATACCTCACGTGACGTCAAGAAATTCATGGGGTTATTTCTCAAATTCCGTTAAATTAATGAACAATTAGTCTACAGTATATGCAGTGATAGTTTTATATTAACATTATAGGTCCCGAAATAAGGTTTTTTAGAAAATTTCTCAAACAAAAGTTAAAAACGAGAGTAAATTAAACAATTTTTGTTAATAAAGAATTTTAATATTCTTTGTTTGGAAGAAAAAATCATGTGGTTTTTTAGATTTGATTCAAGTACTATAATGGTTTCATGATAGCTAAAGGAGAATTAAAGAAGTAAAGGAAATATTTGTTGGGCAATTAATATTTTATTAGGATAGGTCAAGAGTATCCTAGGTCAATGAAGCAAATGTTAACCTAGATCAAAAGTACGCCTAAGCAATGAACAGTTTATTGAGACAGGTCAAGAGTATACTAAGACAATGGACAATTTGTTCGTCTAGGTCAAGAATACGCTAGGGTAATGAATAATTTATTGGGATAGGTCAAGCGTATGCTAAAACAATGGGCAATTTATCGGTCTTGGTCGAAAGTGCGTTGTGGCAATGAATAATTTATTGGGATAGGTCAATAGTACGCCAAGACATTGAACAACTTGCTCTTGGTTAGGTAAGAGATTATTATGATAGGTCAAGACTACGTTAGGACAATGAACAATTTGTTAGCTTAGGCCAAGAGTTCGTTAGGGCAACAAATAATTTATTGGGATAAGTCAAGTGTGCACTTTAGACAATTCACAATTTGTCGGTCTTAATTAATTTATTAGGATAGGCCACCTGGTCTATGTTTTAATAAGAATTATCATGAACACATCATGAATATTTAAATCAAATTTACAATATTAATTATTATTTTTTTTAATTATTTTTTTAAGTTAAAATGTTCTTGAAAATCTTGCTGTTTAAGTATTTAAACAGGCAAATATTCAAAGTTTGTTTTGAAAAATTGAGTCTAAGTTTGTAATATTTATATTTTTTGATACTTCTAACTTCGGACAGTTTCGTTTTTTACCATTATAGTATTCTGATCATTTCAGCAGATTTTTTTTTTAATAATTTAATTTGTTTATTTTTTTGGTTTACAAATAATTATTTTGCTAATTTTTAAAGGTATTATATCCAGAGATTTTAAAATAAACAATATGATCAACATAAAATATAGCTCAATAGGATCTAATAAATAATTAATTAGGATAGGTCAAGAGTACGCTAGGACAATAAACCATCTGTTAGCCTAGGTCAAGAGTACGCTAGAACAATGCATGATTTATGGTATAAGACAAGAGTACTTTTGGGTAATGAACAATTTATTGTCCTATGTGAAGAGTACGCTAGGACAACGAATAGTTTATTGGGATGTGTCAAGAGTATACTAGGACAATACACAATTTGTTAGCCTAGGTCAACAGTACGCTAGGGCAATGAATAATTTTTTGGGATTTGCCAAGAGTACGCTAGAACAATGAATAGTTTATTAGCCTAGGTCAAGATTTTTTTAAAGCAGCGATTTAAGTTTATTAATGGAGGCCAACTCTCCATCCACAATAAAGCTTTTAAATAATAATAATACCGATGCTCAAGCTTAATAAAGACATACATATAAAGAAAAATAAACTACAAATGTTCTCATAATGATGGTTGCGACCGTTACTATGTGGTAATTCATAATGAACACTGAATAAAACGCTTACTTTGTTTTTAACCACTTTTATTTATTATAATATATAAATATGTTACAATGTGTACGACTTAAGTTTCGACTTTTGACGGTCATTATCAAATGTTATCTTTTCGGATATTATGGAAATGCTGTAAAAATAAATATTAACAAATAAAAAGTGAGCAAGTTATGAGAGATAATTGACTATTGTAGTCTAAAAATCTGCGAAATCATCGTTAAGACTTTAAGATCTGATTGTCCAAATGACGCTCTCTTCAGAACAAAGAATCGCCACTGAGCGGACTTCGGTAACTTGCGAAAACATCCTTAAAACTTTGAGATCTAATGATTCAAATGACACTCTCTTCAAGATAAGCATTTTCACTGACCGTGACTAAAGGTTAATTCTTCAGTTAAATAATTAGTTTCGTGCGTCAAGCTTATGCTTATCAAAGCATCATGAGAGGGATGTTATATAATAAATACTACTCTACGCGGACTCTTTTTTTATTAGATCCTAGCAATATTTACATACCTACTTACACTTTAGATTCCTCAGATTATTGCTTCTACTATTTTTAATAGATTAAAAGCAGATTATAGATTATATAAAATAATTCATACGAGGGGATCCTACAAAGAACTTAAATTGTATTTTAGCGCATCGTGTACTTATAGTATCAGGATGCATCGTCAAAATGCTGGGACTCCTCTTAAGTCATCCAACCAGGCGATAGTGACTAATATGGCTCTTTTGGCAATTATGTGAGTGTGTGTGCAGTGCAGGTGTGACACGAGAAAATTGATACATCTTACAAACAATGGGCGGCTATGATTTTTTTCTTTATTTGGCTAGAACGCAGCGGACTCTTTTATGATGATATAAACAGCTTACGAAGAACATGCTATTAATGAAACTCAAGTGTACGAATGGTTTTCTTGGTTTTCTTGACCGAAGCGAAGGCAATGTCGTCAAAAACCCAATCTGATCAACGAAGATCGATGCAGAAAAGTCGAATGACTAGATGACTGGAGCTTAGTTTGGCCGTTGATTTGATAGTATGAAGTATGGTAGCAAAAATATATTCGAATTTAAGCCTGTCATGAAATAAATGACGCAATCAAAACGCATCCAATTATTTTCAACAAAATCGTGGTGTTATTTGTACGATCTGGATTGTCAACAACAATCATCTCAATGGAAAGGGAGTCATTTACCGATGTCGAAGACTTAAAACATATTGTTTTAAAGATGTTAGCAGATGTCAAAGGAGACGAATCGAATATAAAAGGTGTTTCCAACACTGTAATGAAAGTTCGAATGCTAATGGAGAATAGATAGAAATTTTGGTTATTTTATATTCTTTCTAGTATCAATTTAACTTTTGCAAATCATTTGTTACAATCAATTCTGTTTTTAGTAAGGATTTACTTTCAGTAATTTATCCAGAAAATGGCAGACATTCTAGAATCTTCACACTCAAGTTCTAAAAAAATTAAAATATTTAACCAGAAAAGAATTGTGAATCATCTCTTCAAACACCTCTATTTTTAGGGCATATACCTTTTTACTCAGATTAGGATTGAATCACGACTACAACCTATTGCCGCCATACATGTAAAACGTTATTTTACATTTACCTTTTTTTTTAATTTTTTTGTTGTTTTCCCAATTACCAATTTCTTCAGAGATGTACATTTTAAATCCATATTATCTCTAAGTAAGCAATTATCTCCAGCATGGTAATATTATATATCAAATCACTATTTCTCTTTTAACGTGACCACTCCATTATATTCAAATACTTTTTTATTGTACCAATTAAATCCATTCACTAATTGTAATGGTAAATTGTGAAACGGCATACATCACCTCATTGTTACGGTATCAATGGAGTTTAAATATGGAAAGTAAATTCGTTTTTTATGCGCACCGGATGCGCACTGTTAATGGAGATTGTCAATAATGATACGTTGGATAATGGCGCAGATGTTGATATTCATGTGCAAATATGGGTTCGCGATAATGCCATTTTCGTAGAAATCGAAACGCATCCGATTCGGCAATTTGCTTAGTTACCTGTCTATTTCAAACATGAACACATGATATAACATCCGTAAGAAATAATAAGGTGCTTAGGTTTTTTAAGGCAATTTGTAGAATAATAACAATATTATTTTTTCAATGTAGTGGTTAAAGAAAATATAGTTATAAAATATTTTAGTAACTTATTTTATTTTCGAGGTTAAGTTCTTCATATTTGCTTAAGTTTACTTATTGTACATTCTTTACCATATGATATGTTATCATTCAGTTTTTAAACGAAACTAATTATAGCGTTAGAAGATAATTTTCTACAGCGAAATAAAGGATTTTAATATATATTATTAGAAAATTTAATTAAAAAACAAAATGTGGGTTACATTTTTATTTAATAATAATTTTTAATACGTGTCACTGCATGCATTTATTTGTGCACCATTTATAAGTTTGTCTAAGATCAAATAAAATCTAATTTTGAAATATTGAAGATGATAAATCTTAATTTTTAATTTGATTAACTTTGACTGTATATTTTTATTCAAACCAATTTGAAACCATAGCATATATAAGTTATTTACCTTTTAGTAAGTATTAAAAAACCTATATTTCTATATTTCAATTTTCCGATTTTAAATATTTCTATTAGAAAAAAAAAATGCTGAAAAATGTTTGAATTTAAGAAGAAAATGTTCTTTAAAATAAAATACTAAAAGAGAAATATGTAGGAAACATTTTTTTGGGAAAGTTACAGGAAATTTCTATAAATCTAGAAATAAAATTTCTGGAAAATAGTCAACAAAAAAGGAAAGTTTTTTACAAAAAAATTCTAAATATTTATAAGACAAAAGTGCTAAAAAAATTGAAAAGAAAAATTACTTAAAAATTATAGAAATCTAAAAGATGATTTCTTGAATAATTGTGAACAAAAATAGAAAAAGACTTGAAAATTATAAAAATATATATGACAAATTGAGGAAAAATTTCGATAATATAAATCAAGAAATGGTGAAAATTTCCTAAATATGAGAGAATAATTGCAAGGTAATTATAGAAAATTCCATAACTTGTAAAGAAAAATAATAGAAAACTTTTAAAATCCCAAAGAAAATCAGTTATTATTTAACATTACTTTTAATTTAAAAAATTTCAAGAGTAAATAATTAAAATTTGTGTTATGATAAAATGTAGAAAATTCTTGAAAAATTAAAAACAAAAATGAAGCGAACTTACTAGAATATTTCAAACCTCTCGATTAAAACTGCAATATTTTACAATATTCGAATAACATTTTAGAAAAAATTGAAAAAGAAAAAATAGAAAAGATATCGTACGAAAAGGTGAATAATTTTTGTAAAATAAAAAAGAGTTGAATATTTTAGTACCATTCTATTTCATTTATTTTATTATTGTCACTTTCTTCTGCTAAATGTTACATATTAAGACAAATTATTTAAAAAATATATGTAAAATTCTGGGCTAAAGAAGTATTTTCGGAATTCACAATCATAAGTTATGTTCTTGCACTCAAATCCTTCCATTACTATTATATTGAGGAAATAGATATCCTCTTCGACATCTACTAACTTAAATTTACTGAAAATGATGGTGGCGACCGTTAATATGTGGTAGTTTATTTTAAATATTAAATTGAGGAGGCTGTTATACTGAAATTTCATAATACATAAGGTAAATAAAACAATTGGTTTAAAAATTCACAGACTTAATGTCGAAGCTGCGACATAAACGAATAAAATAAAATAACTTTCGACGTCGAATAGTATATTTGTAATTGAGGCACAATAACTTTGTTTTACCACTAAATTATTTAAACAATTACAGTGACTACAGTTTCGACTACAAGCTAGTCATTATCAAACTAAAAGTAACTTAAATTACGAACAATTTTGTATTTATATAACAGCATTGAAGAGTGGCGTATACAATAGGTCAGTCTGGTCGTTTATTAGAGAAATTTTGAGATTAGTTTTAGCTTTGTAAATCTCGATCACTTCCATTTTTCGGCCTTTATCCGCTAAGTGGATTACTCAAAGTACATTGCTATCAAAATAATGGTGAGAATCTAATAAATGATTTGAAAATGTTAAATTTTTATTTTTTAAATTGTATGATTGTTCATGTTCTTTTAATCTAATTTTGAAGCTACGTCCAGACTGCCCTATGTATACACTCTGACATTCAGGACAAGTTAACTTGTAAACCCCAGATTTGTTTATGTTTTCAATCTGGGTTTTACCGTTGAAAATTAAATTGCAAAGTTTGGTGTATGGTTTAAAACTGATATTAATGTTACATCTTTTGAATACATTTTTAATTCTGAGACTAACATTGCCAAAAGGTAATTGATTTGAAACCTGTTTTGCATATAAATATTTTTGTAGTTATTTTATTTCAAATTTGTGTATAAGTTCATTGATTAGTTCTTTTTTGTATCCATTATTTGCTGCTATTTGTTTAATTGTGTTGATTTCAGTGTGTAGGGATTGTGGGCTTCTTAAACTTACTTTTTATACTGCTAATTTTCGCTTTTGGGGAGAGGATTAGCTACGCACCATTTTTTCCTTCTTCCTAATTTGTGGCATTGTTTCACGTTTAAATAACGATTATACTTCAGAAGGAATCCCAGAATCATTAGAACGGAACTAGTGGTTGACTGGCCGCAAAGCATTGATTAAAATAAGTGGTAGTCGGAAGTAGCAATATCTTAATTATAAATCAGCTTGAATTAAATGACCGGTTTTAGTATTTAAGTATTTCACCTGCATTATAACATAATTTTTGTCAATCAATTCTTCAATTTGTTAGTGACTGGTACAATAAATATTTTTAATTTAACTACATTTGATAAATAAAGCACTAATAACCTTTCTTCACAATTTTATTTGATTAACCAAATGTACATTTCGGACCCAAAGTGACCATTATCAATGGATTAGCACTGAATACAAAACAAAAAATTTAAGACTATATATAGGCCGAAGGATTATAAATCTAGGCGGTATTGATGAATTTCAGGAAAGGACGGTAATTAAGAGATGAGCGGAAAGAGTAAGGGTGGCGATATAGTCAGGTAAAGGGGGGGTTTAGGGGAAAACCCAGAATTAAGGTGTTGCAATTAAATCTAACAAAGTATTATGCAGTGGACTTAAATCAAAATTCAATAATTTACTTTCATGTTTTTTCATTTCAATGGCTTCTAGCATGTTTAACCGACAATTTGATGAATGTGTTAATAATTTTATATTATTGATTATTATTTTATGACCTGTTTCAAGTAAATGGTTAGCCACTGCGGATTTCTCGTACGCTGGGTTTGGCCAATATAAACTTTATCACAATTACAGCGTAACGTAACTCAAGCAACCAATTTAACTACAGTTTGAAACCGACAGAGTTTTTCACAAGAAGGGCATTTTGATACTAAAGAAAAAATTACAACGACCGGACATGCGTTAAAATTTGAGTTGCATTCTGGAAAGATTATTTTAATCATAAAAGATGCAGAAGAAGGTTTGAAGATTTTCAAACAGTCTTGCTATTTTTTGAATTTGGCTTTCTTTCGAAACGATCTACTATAATCCCACTTACCACCCTCACCTCAAACACTTAAACAACATATCTTGAAAGCCATCAGCCATTATATTATTTGATATAAGCCATTATATTGATTGATATTCGACTTTGTTTGAAATCAAGGTCTGTTCTACAAATATTACTTTCCTAAAAGAAATTAATTAATTCTACCCTTATTATCTCCATTACCCTACAACATTTTCTACTTTGATATTTACAATCATGATCATCTTTACATTATATCCTCTAAATATCTCCTATAATTTATAGAAAACTAATATCCCATGCACTAACAGTTCCTAAAGCTCTATAATTTCTTCAACAGCTCCCAGTTCCTATTTCCCTATAACCGTAACAATAGTATATCTTTTCGTAAGCAACTGTAACATAATGTTTTAATTTTCTGAATAATTGAATTTCAAAAAGCACACAGTTTCCAACAAAACAAAAATTACAATCAGAGCAGTGAAAAACGCCCAAAAACTAATAAAATCTTTTTTTCTTTTTCTAAGGCGTTTTTTCTCGGATGTCTTCGTTTCTTTTATGGTCTCTCAAAGTGTATCCCGCAATTGATCTTAATCTTCTCATCTCAGCTGTTCGAATGATTCTCTTTGTTGTGGAATTTTCGGCTCTTGTTTTCACAGCATATATCATAACGTATCGTACACAGGTCTTATATATGCGGACTTTACTTTGTATAGTTATGTGTTTGTTCCGCCATATTACATCTCGCAAGTATCCGCATATTAAGTTTGCTTTGGTTGTCTGAGCCTTAACTTCTTCTTGAAGGTCTCCGCTGCTCGTATTTGAACCTCATGACTTGTTCTACTGGTTCATTGTATATTGCCAGTTTACATCTTTTCGGTTCCCTCAATGTGGTGGGTACATTGGATTTGTCCTCCGATATCACCATATTGTATGTTTTCAAATGGAAAGAGCATTCTCTGCAGATTGTCCTCATTTTTCTAAATTAACACGGCATCGTCCGCATAGCATATCATTTGTATTTCTTTGTCTCCCGATAGGAATCCCTTTCCAACCTTTCTTACTTAGAATACCATCTCGTCCATAATTAGATTGAAAAGAATAGGACTTAAGGTGTCGCCTTGCCTTATTCCTGTTTGCACGGACATTCTGCCCTCTACCTGTATTTGGGTCCAGTTGTCCGTGTTTAACTCAATTATGATGTTAATAATGTCTGGGTGTACTTTTTTCTTATAATAATAATAATAAAATCTGATTTTAATAAATAGACATTTAAAAGTAATGCTTTACCGATGAGCTGTGATATGGCAAAACATGTCGCTGGAGGTTTTTAACAAGTACTATAACGCTTTTAAAATGATTGAGTTAAAAAAAAACATTACATCGTGCTGATTATAATATCAGTTATGTGGCAACAGCTATTTAATTATTAAATTCAATGCCTGGCAGTATATATGAAGCTGCAGTTTTATTGTAAATTCAAACAGATGGTAACGATTCCATTGTACTTTCTAATGTATTTTCACATACAATTGGGGTGTGACCCCTCAAATTGGACCCTATTTTATATATTGATTCATGCCTAATATAAGAAACGTTTCGATTTATTAAATCTCACAAGTATTGTAAATTTTAAAGCAGACATACGGACTTTTTATATATTTTTAAATTTAAGTTCTTCTTAAATTCTTTATTTGAAATTTATATATGCATATCTCACTAAAATAGAGTGTATTTTTTCAAGATAAATTTACAATTGATGTTATACTGTTGAAATCAATTTTCAAACTGCTTTTAAAGTAATTTAGGTTGATAACAAATCATGACAAGTCAATGTTACCGTTGGCTACCATATTTGGGAAATGCACGATGTGATATCCATAAAACTAGTTTAGCTTTAAACAAAATTAATTATTTTTCTCCATTATATCTGTGTTGAAGCCTAAATCCACCAGCCAGTAACGATCCGTTAGTTTAACAACATTTTGTTTTTTTCTATAGAGATATTTTTTTTTTCTTCAATTAAATTTACAAATATTTCAATCACTTTCCCTTTACTGAGCTAACATACTTCATTATCTAGAATAAAATCAGTACAAGCATTTTCTAATAAGGTCTTGAAAAAACGTTGTTGCAAAGGCGCTCCTCGAATAGCATTGACAAATTTTGTTACTATTTTTATGACATGTCAGAAGACGCAAACAACGGAAATGATTTATTTTCTTTGTAAATAGCTACAAAACTATTGATTTTAGCAAAAATTGCTGGTGCTCCATAAGTAATTATTGCAGACAGTTAGTGCAAAGGCATATCTATCGACTTTGCATGTCTTCTAAATGTGTTATAGATATCCTCACCTGTTGTTTGTCCTTTCATGGGTTATATTTTCTGTAGACCTTCATTTAATTTTCTGCTAATTGTATTTTGTCATTAAGTTTTGATGACCTTTGAAATAACATGTATTCTTCTTTTGACGGTGTAGCTGATAACTGTATGATTTACTCAAATAAATAACCAATCAGAAAAGCTTCATTTAACAACTCACATCTTGGAAAGGCTTTTTCTTTTTTGCGAGCAATGGAGAGATTTTTAAAAAAGCAATAGTTGCATTTTTAGAATTGTTGGGCACACAGGTTTGATTTTAGTTGATTTATTTTCTTATTTCTTAATTCAGATTTAAATGGATAGCTTTTATTAAAAATAGTATGGACCGCCTGGAAGTGACGTGCAGCATTATGTTTTTTCGGCAATGCAACACTACTACCGCACAAAAAACAGACAAGGATTAAAACTGTAGCTTCTTTCTATTATTTGATCCACTCATTTTGAGATTAATAAAGGGTGTCTTAATAAGAGCGCCGGATTTAAATTTGCCACCATTTTGTTACAAAGACTTAATTTTTAAACACAAACAGCTCAATAATTACTTCTTTCCTACTATCCCTCGTATTATAAATGAAATGGCTAGTATAGTACTTACCTCAGATAAGTTCATTTTAGTGGAACTCATAAATTTTAGTGCCTAATTACTTTAATTTAACGCTTTGTAAATGTATTTAAAATAGTTGC